>JAOSBP010000004.1:10217644-10236207 GCA_027563825.1 Erythroxylum mucronatum | reverse complement strand
TTATGTGACTGGGTGAGCCATCGATGATGGTCACTCACTGAGTTCGCAAAACTCACCCAAAATTTGCAAATATTTTTTAGGACTCTAAAGAATACCCCGTCAGGCAAACGAGAGTATATCTACTACATGTGAGTGAAGGAAGAGGTCGGGATCAGTTGCGTCTGCATTCTGTATTTGATTATTTTGTACAACTTGTGTATTCCGCAATTTCTATGAAATGGTGTTTTGTAATTATAGTGGGCCCAATTGGCTATTGAAATTTGCTTGATTGTAGTGTGTTAATTGATGGAAGTGGCCCCATTGGTAATTGATTTCTGCTTATGCTTACAGTGTTGCAAAAACAATATTTTTGGTATATCGATTTTTGAATGTTTGAGTGCTTTAGCACGCCACTTTCGCGGGCACGGACTAGGATATCACCCTCGATGTCGGGTTTGGGTCTTGCAGGAGTGGGGTTTTACATGTCCCGTATCCATTGTGGATATCGGGCTCATTAATAAATGTCCCTTATGCGATGGGAATATAGGGCTCATTTTATATAGTGAGCCTTTGGCTCTTAATCACTTTGTGAGCTCAAGGCTCTTTTTCACATTCTAAACTTTAAGCTTTTTTTCGATGACTACTCTGGTCACAACTCTTATTATCTGATTATGCATTCATGTATGGAATGCATTTGTCATAATCAATCATGTCATGAAACATATAGTTCGTCACATTTCACATACAAGTAGCACTTCAATAACTCATTCACATATCACAATTATCGGACCTTCATTATCCGGAATCAACACAATCAAATTACATTCATTTAACAATTCAAACACAGTAAGGTCAAACAATTAATTGAGTGAGACTGTCTAAGTTACTCACAAGTCACTCCCGAAGCTAATGCCTGGAAGTTCCGGCAATGTCTGGAGGTTGACGTTCCAGTTGCTTCTCTATATCAAGCAATATACACATATCATAATTTGCACAATTATAAGTATTTAAAAAATGCACATATATGTTTATGAAATATGCGCAATGCATGTTCATGACAATCCCTAGTATTTTTCCATTATCCTCGTCACATAATCAATCCTTTCTTAAAACTCACCTGAGTATAATTTATAATTAGGTTTATACCTCAATAAAACCCTTAAAATCATAATTCATAACTTAATGAATCACTTTCAGATTGTTGCAAAACTAAATTTTAGGTCTACTGTTCTTATACTGAAATAGTGCACTATACTCAATTTCCATCCAGTAATTGAAAGTCTTAGAAACTGTATCAAAATTCAACTTCTTCATGAAATTTGTATCCCTATGTCTCTAGTTTACTCCAAATCAAAAATCAAAAAAATCATCTCATTTGGATGACTACAAAATAAGATATAACTGAAATACCCAAATATGTTCAATGAATCATAACTGTTCATACTATTCCAATAGATTCTCTCACTTCCCTTTAATCAATCTTTTCCAATTCAATGACAATTAACTCACCTAATTTATCTCATATACCTACAACTCATAAGGATTAAGAAGATACTTGATAAAACTCCAAAATCTTCAAAACTCCAAGAGACCCTAATCCTCATGCACCTACAGACATCATCTTGAAGGTGGTTTAGGTTAGGTTTTTCTTTAGGCAAAAGAATTAGATAACAAAGTTGGAGTAGTAAAAGGTAGATGAAAGCAAGGTATAACTATAATGAAGGTTTCGGTGTATCAAAAATCCATGAAGGAAAAAGTTTGCAGAAGATAGTTCTGAAGAAAAGATTAAGTCAAAAGTCCCTACTCTCGCGTACATACTATGCTTCTATAACCTTATTCTTAAACACTGCGTATAACATTTTGAGATTTAAGCTTAAATGTTGCGTATAACGTCTTGCGATTTAAGCTAGCGTCTAAGAATATTAAACGTTGCGTATAACGTCTTGCGATTCAAGACGTTGCGTCTAAGGATCTTAAATGCTGAGTATAACGTCTTGCGATTCAAGACGTTGCATATAGCACCTTGCGACTCAGCTAGTGTTTAAGAGTCCTAAACATTGTGTATAAAACCTTACAATTCAGGCAGTGTCTAAGAGTCTTAAACGATGCGTATCACACCTTGCGATTCACCTAGCGTCTAAGAGTCTTAAACGTTGCGTAATTTAGTTAGCGTCTAAGAGTCTTAAATGTTGTGTATCACACCTTGCAATTCAACTAGAGCCTAAAAGTCTTAAACGCTGCGTATCACACCTTGTGATTTAGCTAGCGTCTAAGAGTCTTAAACGTTGTGTATAACACTTGCGATTTAGCTAGCGTCTAAGAGTCTTAAATGCTACGTATCACACCTTGCGATTCAGCTAGCAAACGCTGCGTAACACACTTTGCGATTCAGTTAGTGTCTAAGAGTCTTAAGTGCCGCGTATAACACTTGCGATTCAAGACATTGAGTCTAGGAATCGTTCCCCACTTAGATGCCTTCATCTTCAATAATTGCCACAACAACTTAGTCTTTCAATTACAAAAGAAATGTGGAATGGGTCTATTGAGTCAAGAAGACTTTACTTCTTCTATTGATTTTTGAGGAAAATCAATTAATAGTAATATAAGTGTGTGAACTATTTTGATAAATTTATCAAGTGCGCAGATAAATATATGCAGCACAATTCATCAAATCAAGACGATACTTTAGCAAAGGCTGAATAAGATGAGGTGTCTAAGGTGGATCAAACAAAGTGATTAAGTTATGGATGGATTGTCTTAGACGAAGTGCTTAAGTCACAGATGGATAGTCTCAGATGAAGTAATTAGTCTGGACTGATCGGACAAAGTGTGCCTCAGATGGATCAGACTGAGTACACACGTCCAAGCAAGACACAGATGGAGTTCACGTGTCTAAGCAAGGCAATGTAGTCAGACAGAGTAGACTCATCTAAGCAAGGCAATGAAATCAGACGGAGTAGATTACAGGACTCCACTAAGGACAGACTCTCGAAGGTTTAAAGATTCATACCTTAGACAATTGAACACAATTCAATTTTACTCCAATTTGTCTATAATTTTCAATATCGTCTTCACTCAAATTCTAAGTCATCTCCGAAATTTTCAAAGTCATTTTTAACAATTCTCCAATATTATTGATTCCTTTTTCTATTTTCCATACATCAATTTACTTGCCAAATTGGCATTTCTCCTAGTCCAATAAAAATCAACACTTTTGGAATTTATTCCTAAAATTCTCCGAAATTCAAAATTTACAATTACACTCACCAATTAAATTCTAAATCACTAAATATACATTCCAAATCAGTTTTTCACAAATAAAATCCATAATTCTCAATACAACCACATCTATAAACAATTATACTCGGAATTATCCATAAATGCATATATAATTATTTTCATGTGCAGAAGTTCAATATTCACATATAAGTGTATATCATATGATGCATGAGCATGCAATGCATTTCTAAACTCTCAGTACTCTTTCATATTTACTATTTTAACCTCTCCATAGGTAATGACATGTTACAAAATCGGTAATAGATATCATTATAGTGTTGAAATTACAAATAAATCACCCATATAATGTAGCTAAACTATGGAAATTTCGTGTCTTACGCATATTCTTTATAATGGAACAATTAAAGACGACCTTAATCTTCTCGAGATTCATCTCCACTCCATAGTAGGATAAAGTAAAACCCAAAAATATAACACTTAACTGTATGAAAGAACACTTCTTTACGTTGATATAAAGTTTCTCTTGCCTCAAAACTTATTGTAGATGCAACTGGTGATCTTCTTTAGTTTTGTTGTATATTAATATATCATAAAAATATACTACTAAAAATCTACCCATAAATGCTTTTTATGAGAAGTTGGAGTCGCTCTCTCTTTTTGTTTTAAATTTCTCTCAACTACCTTGACTACTTTTATCCTAACATAAATGTCCTATTACTTTAATGTTGAATGATCATATTATTGGCATATAGATACCTTAGAATGTTGGATCCCGTTTTCGGAACCCAACTCTTGCTTAATCATGAAACCTAATATCACATCTGTTGGATCCCGCTTGTTTTCGGAACCCAACTCTTGCTTTGATGCCACCTCTGTTGGACCCCGCTTATTTTCAGAGTCCAACTCTTGGTCTAATAGTGGATCCCGCGTGTTTCTGGCACCCAACTCTTGCGAAAATCGTGAAACGTGAGCGTACAGATTACCTTGAAGGGTTATTTCATTAACCCTCATTAGCCATCATCAGTTCATCTTCATTCTCATAACATTCCAAAAATTCCCTGACAATTTGTTCAATGGTGTGCCCACACAAATTAACCATACTCGAACTCATTTCTCCTATTTGTGAACAAAATTTGGAAATCTTCAAACTAGAATTTTACTTTGACTTCTTCAAAGAAATCATAGCTCTAAGTCTCTAGTTTGCTTTGAAGCAAGAACCATATTAATTGGAGCTTTATAGATCAAGATATGCTTAAAAAGCCAAAGGGTGTTCATACCCCAATCATGCTCTCCCAACTGACCCCTCACTTGCTCTAATGCAAAATTTTTCAAATTAACTCCAAAAGATTCCAATTTTTATGGAGAGATATAAACATGTCTTATGAATCTATTGCTTTAAGAATTAACTCATTTGAAGGTCGGATGAGGAAGTTATGACCAAAAGAATCCAACATGTTTAGGTCCTTAATCATATAGTAACATGTCTTGGCACAATTACCATAACTTTTACCACAGGTGTTGGATTGATTTCGTTCTTAGACCAGTGGAAAGAAAACTTCTAGATCTACAACTTTTATGAAGACCACAAAGTGAGATTCTGCTTATAAAAGAGTCAAAAATCGCAATTTCCTGAAGCTATCCTGTGAATGTCCGTTAGACGGACATTAGTGAGGTTGGGGGTCATTTTTGACCCTAGAAGGTCCGTTAAATGAACCTAAAGTTCGTATAATGAACATAGGGGTTCTCCAAACCCCCCCAAAGCCCCTTCAATGCTTCCTACATCCAATCTAACACCATATTCACTCATAATCTTCCCAAATTCAATTCTTCTAAGGAAAAACACTTCATATCAATTCAAACACCAAATTTATCTCATAAAACTCTCAATTCTCAACCCATTTAGTTCATCAAAACCACACATTCTCATCAATATACCATAGCTGTCTTGTCTATACCTCCCCTGCAACATCACCACTTATAATGCTCATATCTCTCAACCTCAATTCATTTGACTTTTCATATTCAACAACATCTCATGATTCATAATATTCCTATCTTTCTTTTCCATAGTGCCTCACTTATATATATAGCAATAGTTCATGCTCAATATTCACCATCTCAAGTTAATGACTTCAAACATACCTAATTTTAACTCAACATCATCCATACATAATTCACATTTCAAAACCATACACAAATCCATATTTCATTTATATCATAAAATAAGTGTTTACTAGCTTTATTGGCATATCATGCCACAATACATCATTTCGTAAAGTCCCCAAATTACACAAGATACTTAAATGATAATTGCTCAAAATGCAATTACAGCTTTGTTTTACATAATTTATTCCAAAACGGAACAAAACATGCAAATCCAGAGTAATGCCTTGACTCTCTTTTACTTTGTCTCTTGCTCATCACCTGGAGATGGGACGGAAATGGGGGTGAGTTTAAAAAGCTCGTGGTTAACAAGTTTATAACGAATAACAAGCAAAATCGTTCACAAAGTTCATTGTCATAAAAATCCTTATTGAATCATAAAACACACGTTTCTCAAAATTCTTGTCATGTAATCAAAATTACAAACAACACAATTTATGCATTTTTCAACTTATTCGCAAATCATAAACACATAAGCACATCAAATGGTTTGGATAGTCCGTAACAGAACGTACTAACACATTTCCCATAAGGGTCCTATGTAGCTGTGAACAAAACGTACTATCGCAATCCCACATAATAGTTTTATGTAGCCGTGAACTTAAGGGAGTTCATGAAGGAGCTCCATGCCACTAACGGGCAGGCAGGAGAAGCCTTTAGACAAGTACACTTGACATACAGAACGGACCAAACCAAACCCACATAACATGTATTCATGACTTGAAAACAAATTGCCTAAATGGCAACATTTTAGAAACTTGTTTTTCATGAACATGCAATTTAAAAAAAAAACCCTTTCATGTAGCAATTCACAATTCATCATCAAAATTTCATACAACAAAACATATAGCAATTCTGCAAACCATTCAAAAGCAACAAATGCCACAATTATAAACCAATTGAGAAATCATTTTATTCTTTTGGCTAAAAAGAAAACATAATGGCTCATTATCTAATTATAAACATGAAACCTACCTTAATTTCCTTGCTTGAAAACCTTACTCAAAAGGCCTTTACTCTTGCTCTTTTTGCTTCTCTTGATTTTCCTTCATCAAATTCAAAATTTCCAAATCAAAAGGAATTCAAATTGGACAACCCACAATACATAATCACCAAAATTGATCTTAGAAAGCTTAAACCCATACATTTCTTAAGCTTCATGAACCAAAATCTTTCTAAACATCCAACAAATCAAACTACTCTTACCTTGAATCTTCACCAAACAATGAATTTCTTGGCTCTAATGGAGGCTCTAATCCTCCTCTTCCTTTTTCCTTTTTGAATCAACTTCAAAATCCATCTTGAAAGCTTAGAAAAATCAAGACCTAGCTTTTTCTTTCTTCTTTCTCTCTTCAAAACCGACACTCCCCTTCTCTTTTCTCTCTAATTTTGTTTCTTTCTCTTCTTTCTCTCTTTCCATACACGTTTTGCCCCTTCTTAAACAAAAGACCACTCCTTTTATTTCAAGTTTGCCATTAATGAGTGTGCAAAGACCCTTATACCCTTCCTTACATGCCTTGTAACTTAATGGCTTAAGTGATCTTCCCCAAAAGCCCTCACACATATATACTTTTGCTACTTAATTCAACTAATCCATAATTTAAAATCCCACCAACATTAACATAATAATTAACTCCAAATAAAATAATTAATCTAGCAAAACCTCAAAATTATTTAAATAATGCTTAATTTCTTTCAAAAATCAAGACCTTTTTCTAATCATGCAATTGAAGGAATTTGATTGCACTTCCTTCTAGAAAAATGTTCCTCATTGTCTCAATTTTCTAATGAAATCAAAATCTTTCAATTTGGTTTAGAAATCTGAAAGTTATACACCAAACATTTCAGACTATTCTTATACTGAAACAATATTATGTGCTCAACTTCCATCCAGAAATTGAAATTCTTATAGACTAAATTAAAAACTCGATTTCATCGGACAATTTGTAGCCCTATATCCCTAGTTTACTCCAAAATAAAAATTATCTTATTCGGATAACTAGAGCAAAAGTTATGACTAAAACACCAAAGCATTCTTAATGAACATGTTTTAATTATATTTTTCAACTTTTAACTTCCAACATATCACATATAACTCATCTTGTACTTAAACCATCTTTTCTATTTCATTTCAAATTCAAGAATTCTCCTTTTCTTTACACATATATAATTGCCAACAATTTCTCATTTAATAGAAAAATTCGGGGTCCAACACATTATGTTCCTCATCCAAAATCTCATCCTTCACTTCCTTAACATTCAGAATATATAGTCTATTTCCTACAGTCATGAGTTCATCATCCCTCACTACCACTTTAGACTTCCTGCCATTTTTAATTTCTTCTCGGTGCTTACTCAATTCTATATCCTATGCTTGCAACTCCCTAACACCTTCTCTCTGAGTATCGGTCTTACTCTGAAAGTAGCAACAACACATTCAGGTTCCTCCTGTTTCAAACATATTCTAAGCTTAGCCGTTTCTTCCAATAATGACTGATAAACTGTTTGAACATAAGCTATAGAGGATTTTCTGCTCAAGGCATCCGTTACCACATTTGCCTTACCTGGATGATACTCAATTAACAAATCATAATCTTTAATTAGCTCTAACCACCTTCTCTGTCTCAAATTCAGTTCCTTTTCACTCAATAAATACTTGAGACTTTTGTGATCTGTAAAAATCCTCGTCTACACCCCTTACAAATAATGTCTTCAAATCTTCAGGGAAAAAATTACTGTTGCCAATTCTAGATCATGGGTCGAGTAATTTAGTTCATAAGGCTTTAGCTGCCACGAGGCATAAGCTATTACCTTGTCCCCTTGCATCAATACACAACCTAAAACCTTTCTCGAAGCATCACTATACACTGTATAACCCTCATCTCTAGTAGGCAAAATCAAAACTGGAGCACTTGTTAATCTACGCTTGAGCTCCTCAAAACTTTTTTGACATTCCTCACTCTAGATAAATTTTTGATTCTTCCTCAATAACTTAGTCATCGGAGTAGCTATCATAGAAAATCCCTCAATGAATCTCCTATAACAACCTGCCAAACCCAAAAAGCTCCTTACTTCTATCACTGTCTTGGGTGCATGCCAATTCACCACTGCTTCAACCTTCCTCGGATCAACATGTACCCCATCTTTGAAATCACATGTCTAAAGAATATCACCTTGTGAAGCCAAAACTCACACTTACTGAGCTTAGCATCAAGTTCCCTCTCCCTCAATATCGGCAACACAATCCTGAGATGCTCCTTATGTTCCCCTTTGTTCTTGGAATACACCAGAATGTCATCGATAAACACTATGACAAACTGATCCAGATATTCCTTGAGGACCCTGTTCATAAGATCCATGAAAGCAGCTAGAGCATTGGTCAATCCAAATAGCATGAACAAAAACTCATAATGTCTGTACCGTGTCTTAAAGGTTGTCTTGTTTACATCAGACTCCTTGATTCTGAGCTGATGATAGCCTGAACTGAGATCAATCTTTGAAAAGACTATTGCTCCACGCAGCTGGTCAGACAGATCATCTATTCGAGGCAGAGGATACTTGTTCTTAATGGTCATCTTGTTCAGTCTCCGATATTAATGCACATGCGCCATGTCCCATCCTTCTTCCTAACAAATAGAACTAGCGCTCCCCATGGTGATGAACTTGGCCTTATGTACCCCTTCTCTAGTAGTTCCTCCAACTGTTCCTTAAGCTCCTTCAGTTCAGCTAGGGCCATCCTATACGGTGATATAGAAATGGGTGCGGTTCTGGCAATCAATTCGATGGCAAACTCGATTTCCCTCACCGGTGGCAAACTAGGTAAGTCCTCTGGGAACACATCTAGAAACTTCCTCACTACTGAAAAATCCCCTAACTTCCCTTTGTTCACATCAGTGTCTATAACATATGCCAAGAAGTAGGGGTGAGCATTATTCGGGCTGGCCCGATTACCAGGCCCGGCCCGGCCCGGCCTAAATTAATTCAGGTAAGGAAATTCTAAAGTTTGGGTAATTCGGGCCAGCCCGGGTGTTACCCAAATTATTTTCAGGCCGAGACGGGTAAGGGAAAAAATTCGGGCCTGATTACTCGAATTAGGCTTAAAAAAATTGTGAAATAGGGTAATTAGGGTAATTCGGGTAAATCGGGTTGGGATAATTCGGGTAAATCGGGTAAATCGGGCCAGGTAAATAGGTAATTCGAGTAAATCAGGTCGGGTAAGTTTGGGTAATTGAAAGTTTGGGTTCAGGCCGAGTAAGGGAAAAAAATTTCGGGTAATTCGGACCGGGCCCGAGCAATGAAAATCTGGCCCGAATTACCCGAATGCTCACCCTTACCAAGAAGGCTTCACACCCTTTTTTCATCATCATGTCAGCTAACATAGCCGAAATAAGTCTTGGCAATGGTATTCTCCTGTCTCCTCAGAAAGTCACCTTCTCTCCATTTCGTAGATCAAATTCTACCACCTTGAGGCTACAATCCAACTTCGCATGATACTTCTCCATGGCATTCATTCCAAGTATGATATCTAAGCCTTTTAGGTCTAGAGGTAGTAAGTCCACTACCAGTCTAGCACCTTTAATAACCAGTTCACAGTCTTTATATACTTGACTTATTATCACCTTCCTCCCTAAAGGAGTGCTACCAATTAAAGGACTACCCAAGGGCCTCAAATCAACATCATGTAATGTCATGCTTGTAGAAATGAATGAGTGCGTGGAGCTAGAATCAATCAAAACATATAATTCAGAATTAAGTAACTGAGCCATACCCGTGATAACTTCAGGTGCGACTGCAGCTTCCTCTCTGGTTATGACGAACACCCTTGCCTGAGATTGACCCTTTGGCCTTCCTGGACGAATAGTTTTCTTTGTAGCTCCAGAACTGCCCACCTTAGGGACTAGCCTAGTTCCCACTGTTTTTGCTTTCATGGGAGCTTGCAACTGCGACCCCTCTTGTTTGGTTGCTTTTAGACAATCCTGGATCATGTGTCCCTTCTCTCCACATCAGAAGCATGCTCCAAGCAACTTGAAGCACTCTTCGTAGTGAAGCTTCCCATTGAGAGTTTGTGTATCTACTTCTCCCCGTCCTTCCTGTGCCTCCTAATTTGAGGCTTGCCCTGAAATTGCCTTTGCCTGCTTGTTCTTGGTAAGGCCACTACTTCCCACTTCACTCTGAGTATCGTAACTCCTTGTACCCCTCTCAAGCCTTGGAGCACTCATTCCCTTCTTAGTAGACTGCTCCCTATTCTTCCTCTTCCTGCTCACTTCATTCTTTATATTTTTTAGTTTTTCATCCTGGAGTGCGGCATCCACCAATTGCTGGTAATCATAGAAATTGTGGATCAAGACTTTCTCCTTGATCTCTAAATGCAGTCCTCCTTCAAACTTGCAGCATTTATCCTCCTCATTGGCAACAATGTTGGCAGCATACCTCCACAGTTGGGTGAGCTTCAGCTCATATTCACTTACACTCATGTCCCTCTGTGTAAGATTTAGGAACTCCCTAGCCTTCTCTTAGATATAAACCCTCGAAAAGTATTTCCTCCTAAAAGCCTCCAAAAAGTCTCTCCATGATAACATCGAAGGCATATCCAGACTGTGGGGCACTAGTTCCCACTAATGACGTACGTCCCCCTATAGCAAACTCACTGCATAATCTAACTTCTCCTCATCAGAGTACTTCATTTGAATCAGGACCCTATTTGTCCTCTTCAGCCATGCTTCAGCTTCTTCTGGATTTGTAGTCCCATTGAAATCTATAACTCCATACTTGCGGAGCTTATTATATTGCCCAATCCTCTCCACTGGAGTTGGCACTGAAACTTGTGACCCTTGGCCCATGGCATAAGTGAAAGCCTGAGAGAAGACTTGAAAGAACCGCGGGTCTATAGTAGGCGTAGGAGGAGGTGATGGAGGCACCTCATGTTGCACACTGGGTTTCTAAGGATCTGGAGCAGAATGTGTCCCGGCATTTTGCGGGACATAAGATTCATCTGTGCTCCCGTGGCGAGAGTTAGATCGAGTCACAACTCTTCGAGTTCTCTTTCGAGGTGGCATAATCACTCATTCAATTTAAAACATTCAAGACCTTTAGTTCATGTTTCATGTAAAACAACTTAAAATTATGTAAAACAATTTAAATCACATAAAACAATTTCAAATCTTGTAAAACAATTAAAAAAAATGTAAGTTATTTCACTTTAAAACAATGCATATTCATTTCATGTCTTAAACTACCCACTTCATGCCTAGGATACTCCTAAACCTAATCACAAACTTGGACCTAAACCTAGTCGCTCTGATACCATAAGTGTTGAGCACCCCGCCCTTGTGAGTCGTGGGCCTAACATCCTAGGTGACATCTGAACACGTATCCTACAAGGGTGGCATAACCCCACCAGAACAAACTTCAAAACAACTCTCTTCTCCTATTTCCGAAACCCGACTCTTGATCATAATCACTGAACTTATTCCAATGAACTCTCATTAACCATCATCGATTCCTCTTCTTAGTCTGATACCATAAGTGTTGAGTCCCTTTTTCGAAAAGATTTTGGGAAACCCCAAACTGGAATTTCATTTTGACTTGCTCCGAACATTTATGGCTCTATGTCTCTAGTTTATTTAGAGAGAAGAATCAACGCATTTAGAGATCCCATAACAATGTTATGGCTGAAAGGCTCGAACAAGGTCTTGACCTCAATCATATTGCACCTGCCTTGGGGCAATTAGCATAACTATCATATGGGATATCATATTAAGATCATCTTAGGACGTCTTGATAGAAAACTTTGAGATCTACAACTTTCATGAAAACCTCAAAGATAGATTCTATCATTTGAAGGGTCAAAAATGGAGCAGATGATAGCAAGAAGCAGGCGAAGCAAAAGCAGACGAAGCAAAAAGCAGATGATGCAAAAAGCAGACGATAGCAAGAAGCAGGCTAAGCAAAAAGTAGACGATGCAAAAAGTAGACGATTAGAGTCAACTTAAGATGAAGCAAAGTCAACTTAAAACGATACAACTCTTAAGATGAAGGGTAGTTAACTTAAGACGAAGCAAAGTCAACGTAAGACGATACAACTCTCAAGACTAAGCGGAGTCAACTTAAGACAAAGCAAAGTCAACTTAAGATGATACAACTCTTAAGACGAAGCGGAGTCAACTTAAGATGAAGCAAAGTCAACTTAAGATGATGTAACTTTTAAGATGAAGCGAAGTCAACTTAAGGCGAAGCAAAGTCATCTGAAAACGATGCAACTCGTAAGATGAAGCGGAGTCAACTTAAGATGAAGCAAGGTCAACTTAAGACGATGTGATGTCATCACAGACAATACGCCTCTACAGATGATACATCCTTACAGACGATATGACTTCATCAGAGATGATACGTCTCTGCAGACGATACCACTTGATACTCCTAAGCATCTCCCCTTTTAAGGACCATAACTTTGAACTCTGATGTCCAAAAATTTCTTACTATAAATTGTTGGAAAGCTAGAAGAAGGACCTACAACATTCTAGAAGGCACATTTGCCTAAATTAGCCTAGGCTAATCCAGATCTTCCCCCGACCTCCGAACACGAACTTTTTCCTTATGCAAACTTAAAAATGCAATGTATAAACTTGAGAGGAAATCATGAGCAAAAATGCAATCTTATTCCATTTACATCAAAAGATAAGAGTTTTACAAAGCTTTAGTAGGCATTTCAAGCTGCAAATACATTAACATCTCAAAATCTCAAAATACAAAAGATACATGAATTATGAGTTGCTCAAAATGCAACTAAAGCCTTGCTTTACAAGATTTGCTTCAAATACAAAATAATCAAAGATTTGAGTGATGCTTTGACCCTTGACTACTTGATATCTTGCTCATCACCTAAATATGGGGGAGGAGAATGGGAGTGGGCTAAATGCCAGTGGGTAACAATTTTATAATTGGTAACAAGCAAAACCATTTATAAAGTCATTTTTTATTGTAGAAAATTCACGTTTATGAAAAGTGTGTATGCATCATTTTTATCAAATTATCATGAACATATAGCATATCAAAATGGTTTGGGTAGGTTCATAAACATGACGCCCTACACATTTCCACATAATGGTCCTGTGTAGCCGTAAACTTGAGGGAGTCCATGAAGGAGCTCTATTCCATTAGCAGGCAGGCTGGAGAAGCCTATAACTTGGTCAACGTGTACATGACATTCTTGAGGGACTACCACAAGCCCACATAACACATATTTCATGAACTGGAAATAGTTTGCGCCAAATGGCACATTTTTTCAAAACTTGTGTTTCATGAGCATAAAATATTTCATATGCATTTCCAAAACTTGATTTCTTAGACTTGTTATTATTTTAAAAATCATTTCCATCATTTAAATCATCAACAATTAACACAATTCATATACAACCATGTAGCACAATCTTACAACATTTAAATAGCAATAAATGCGCATGAATAAGGTAGTTGAAAAATCAATTCTTGTCATTTCTTGAAAGAAACTTTAATGGCTTATTACTTAATTATAAAAGTTAAACCAACCTTGAATTTCCTTGCTTATAACTTGCTCAAATATGCCTCTCCTCTTGCTCCTCTTGTCTTTCTTGATTCCTTTTTCATAGGCAAAAATCCCAAGTTAAATGGGTTGTAAAATTGACGATCCACAAAGTACATTTACAAAAATTGCTCCTAGAGTACCTAAACCCATGCATTTTCTAAGCTCTTTGAACCAAAGCCCTTCCAAAATCCAAAGCATTAAAAATGCTCTTACCTTAAATCTTCACCAAATGAAGAAATGTTTGGCTCAAAAGAAAGCTCTTGTTTTCCTCTACCTTTTTCCCTTATTGCACAACCTCAAAATCACTCTTTAAGACTAAGAAAAATCAAAACCTAGCATAACTCTCTTCTTTCTCTTCTTTTTCTCTTTTCTCGTGCTTCTCTCTTCTTTCTTTTCTTCAATCACGTTTTTGGCTTCTTAAATGCAAGCCAACTATTTCCTCTTCCCATTTTGCCCCTCCTTCAATGCCTTAAGGTTTCTAAACTTATGTGACTTGCCAAATTTGCCCTTAAACATTTTTACTACTTTAATACTTCAATTCCCTTAACTTATGTCATATTTTCTTACCCACATTAACATGCTAATTAATCCCAATTAATAATGCCTCAAAACTGTAACATTAATTTAAATCATGCCTAATAAAAAAAATTTGGGGGCCAACAAAGACTACTAGAAGAAGAAGGCCCAGGAACTGCTAGGGAGGCCTATCATCTGGCTAGGGTTCAATACAGACAGGCACTATTGGAGGAAGAATGTTTTTGACATCAAAAATCTAAGATTCGGTGGATGAAGGAGAGGGACACAAATACAAAATTCTTCCATACAACTGTGAAAGAAAGAAGGGTTCGCTCGATGATTCATCGAGAGCAGGGACACAGTGGAGAATGGTTTGCTGATTCTCAAGGTATTCAAGCTAAAGGGCTTCGTTTTTTTAGACACTTAGTACAAGATGAGGGAAATGATGTAGATGCTATAGACACTTTGGTGAATAGGGTGATTGAGCCAGTGTTATTAGATGTCAAAAGTGAAGATCTACAGAAAAAAGCCATTATCAGAAGAGATTCTCGCGGTGATAGAGGAGATAGATGGTGATAGTGCAACAAGCCCAGACAGCTTCACTGGGAAGTTCTTTATTCATTGTTGAGAGGTAGTGGAAAGTGACTTAGTGGCCATATTGCAAGAATTCTTAAAAAATGATATCTAAGTTGATTATTAATAGGTTGCATTTAATTCTGCCAAAAATTATGTCTCCTCAACAAGCGCTTTCTTACTTAGGAAATTCATCTCTGATAACATTTTATTGGCTCTAGAAATATGTTTAGAAATGAACAGAAAGATTAGAGGTGGAAATGTATTGCTCAAGTTAGATATGGCCAAGGCATATGACAAAGCATCTTAGCTTTTCCTGATTAATGTATTGTGACGCTTTAAGTTTGGGGAGCAATTTATAAACTGGGTTTGGAGGCTATTTTCTATATCTCCTCAACGAGTGGCTTTCTTACCTAGGCAATTCATCTCTGATAACATTTTTTTGGCTCAAGAAATATGTCTAGAAATGAACAGAAAGATTAGAGGTGGAAATGTATTGCTCAAGTTAGATATGGCCAAGGCATATGACAAAGTGTCTTGGCTTTTCCTTACTAATGTATTGAAATGCTTTGAGGTTGGGGAGCAATTTATAAACTGGGTTTGGAGGCTGATTTCTAATTTTTGGTTTTCTGTAATGGTAAATAGAGTGCCTTCGGGATATTTTCACTCATCGCGAGGTCTAAGACAGGGTGACCCGTTCTCTTCCGCACTTTTATTATTGGGGCCGAAGTTTTTACAAGAGTGTTGAATAATCTTCCATGACATTTATTATTCCTATAGGTTACCCTAGGGTGACACATGTCTCCTATGATGATGATGTATTGATTTTTACGAAGGGACTGACATTATCCTTTACAACAATCAAGCAGGCATTGGGAGAATATGAAAGGTGTTATTGAAGTAAATAACTTATTAATATAGGAATCACGTAAAGTATATAAAATACACAAAAAGGGGGGTTGAATTGTGTAATCTTTTCGAAAATATTAATCTTTTAAGATTTCTTGAATATCTTTACAATTATCAGATGAATACCAAAGATATTTTACTAAAGTTGATAAGTATTGGAATCGCAAGTAATTTTATCTACTTGTCTAACAACAAGAATTAAAGTATAAAGGTTAGAGAATAGATGCCATGATTTTATACCAGTTCACCCCAAACCTTAGGCTACGTCTAGTCCTCAGAGTTTGTCTGAGATTTCACTATACTCTTCAACTTTCCAAGTATTCTTTCTCGCCTTCCAGAGCCTCTTCAGGTCTCTTTCATAAAGTATTCTTTCCGCTATCTTAGCCTCTCCAAGCTCTAGCCTTTTCTTTCTCTCTCTAAGAAAGATATTTTAAGCTTTTCATTACAGTAGTATTCACTCTCTTGTTTTATACTTTGAATACGAAAATTTTCTAAGTATTGTACAATCAGAATTTTCTCTCTTGTAAAAGAACGTTATTATAGTCTTCGACTAGGATTAGTATTTATAGCCAAAGTCTCTAACTGTCTTCTTGAGAAACTACTTCTTTAATCTTCTAGAAACCTTTATTTAGTTGAGTCCTATAACTGACTCCAACTAACCAACTGTCTGACGTTCTAGAGTATCTTCTTTTTTGTATCGTCTAATATTGTCGATTCGTCTGTTGTTTTCACTTCGTTTGTGTTTTGTGCTTTGTCTGTTATTTTATGCTTCGTCTATTGTTTTCGCTTCGTCTGTTATCTTCACTTCGTCTGTTGTTTGCGCTTCGTTTGTTATTTTGTGCTTTGTATATTGTCTTCGCTTCGTCTGTTATCTTCGCTTCGTCTGTTATTTGCGCTTCGTCTGTTATTTTATGCTTCGTCTATTGTCTTCGCTTCGTCTGTTGTTTGTACTTCTTCTGTTATTTGCACTTCGTCTGTGATGACGTGTATCGTCTATTACTGACGTATCGTCTGGGATGACTAAGTGTTACTTAAATTTTTCTGCACACTTAACAAACTTATCAAAACAATTCATATATTTCCAAGATTATTATTATTTGATTGTCATCAAAATTAATAGAAGTGAAGTCTTATTGACTTAACAATCTCCCCCTTTTCTATGACAAATAATCATAATTTTAGAAAGATAAACTGATATTCAAATGAATAGACGAATAATATTCAGATGAATAATGAGACAAAAAAATATAAGAAATGCAAATGCATATATGATATACGAAGGTACAAAAGTTTTCTATCTTCTTTTCTTGCTCTCCTCATATTCTTTCTATCATCTTCTCTTCTCCCCCTATTTGTTATTAATCAAAAAATTCAATGAAGATGCTTCATAAGTTCAAAGAACATATGTTGCATGTCAATGCGGATCGTCTTGAGGTCTTGTTAAATAGTAACCCATAGAAAAGCTACTTCCTCTTGAAGATCACCCACTAAGTCACTCAGGTCATCAACTTTAGTATGGATTTCCTCAATTTCTTTTGCTAAAGCTTCCTGGATTTCCTTCTGTTTGTGACTGGCTTCCGTCCAATTCATGAAATGCTTCAAGAATGCCGAATTATCAGTAGAATCTTGTTGTATTTCACTTTGTGGATGGAGGTTTTCAACAACAGATGGTTCTGAAGGTAAAACGTCTAAATCTATGATTTTGATTGTGGGAGGTCTGAAGGTTTGTTTTCCTTTTGGAAGATCAAGATCATTAGGTCTAGGTAGTTTAGGAACTAGTTGCCCAAGAAGGTGTAACACTTCTTTAATTGACGGTATGAAACTTAAAGGTCTGAAATGCATTATTAAATGGACAAAGGTCTCTAAGTTGAAATTGATACCTTCATCCATAATAGTTTTATACTGTCCTTTTGTCACTTTTCCAACTATCTTGAAGTTTTCATCTGTGGTGGAAACTCCAAATTGACTTACTGATGTTTTTGAAATGTGATGCGAAACATAAGTACCTCCAGGTTGAGCTGCATTGCAACATCATCTATGTTGGGACTAGATTTTGGAACCGGACCCCAACCAGAAAAACATAAAACGAAAAGCGAAAAGCGAAAAAAAAGAACGGATCCTACACCCGAAAGTGGGCTAAAACAAAATGCGAAACACAAATTGGAATCAAAAAGCGTGTGGAAACAAAAAAAAATTGAATTCTTAATGAGCTATAGAAAATCGAAAGGCTCGGAAATCATAAAGCAGAAACAAAATAAAAAGCGGAATGTAAGGAACGAATTCACAAAATTCTGACATCCGAAACGAGTACCTTAGAAAAACACCACGTTGGAAACCATACGACACACTCGGTCTATACTAATCCATATCGGTATAAACTTTTTTTCATTCTTTAATCAAGCAAAATCAATTTCCCCTTTTGAAAACATCATTTCATAACCTCAATTCATTTTATCTCTCATATTCGAATCCTAACCATTAAATTAAACAAAAACTTAATTTTTTTTTGCCATCAAGGCGCGCACATGTCTATACATCACCAATTCAAACCATAAACAAAAGCACTTCAATATTTCCAAAACCATCAACACAATCATTACTATCATCGGACCTCCTGTCC
>JAOSBP010000004.1:10203196-10214001 GCA_027563825.1 Erythroxylum mucronatum | reverse complement strand
ATGGTTGTTTGATTAATTCCTTGGACTTAAGGGGTCCCTTAAGGTTGATTTTTCGGAACTTAGTGGATTTTGTCCCCGCGATCTAATTTTTGAACCGTGATAGCCTAAGCACATTTTCAAGAAGAGTTTCTATCATTTGATTACCAATTGAATTTAGTTTGTTTCAAAATTCCCAAAATTCAAAAATATTCTTTTACAAATTCTTCTTCAATTTTAATTACTTCCCCCAATTTTAGATCAGCAAACCAAAACCCCCTTTTTTTATCTGCTTAAATTGCATGTTTTTTGACTTTAGGCTAGCTTTTAAACCTTTTTCATCGGTTCCGAGAAGTGAGACGACCCGAGGTTACACACTATACTGCAATCCTTGGTATAAATTATTTTTGACCGGTTCCTGAGGATCGATTCTAGGATCGAATGACGAGCCGCGATCAACCTTCAACAAAAGCCTGCTTGCCCAAGAAAAGAACGCACTTCCCTCACAGTAGAGGGGTAAGGTAAAGAAAAAATAAGATCAACTTTGGGCTTGACTACTTTAATACCCTTAGCAGATATCACATGAACTAAAACTATACCTTTATCCACCATAAAATGACATTTTTCTCAGTTCAACACAAGGTTAGTTTCTGTACATCGTTCCAAGAAAATGGCAAGATTCTCAAGACATTCATCAAAAGAAGATCCATACACACTAAAATCATCCATGAATACCTCGATAATCTTCTCAACATGTTTAGAAAAATGCTTACCATATACCTTTAGAACGTGCTAGGTGCGTTACATAATTCGAATGATATCCTTCGATAAGAAAACGTACCGAATGTACATGTAAATGTGGTCTTCTCCGGTGCGATCAGGATCTGAAGATAACCTAAAAAGCCATCTAAAAAACAATAATAGTCATAACTAGCCAGTCTCTCAAACATATGATCAATAAAAGGAAAGGGAAAGTGGTCTTTACGAGTAGCAGAATTTAACTTTCTATAATCAATATATACTCGCCGCCCAGTTTGCACTTGGGTGGGAATCAACTCACCTCCTTGGTTTGTCACAATAGTGATTCTAGACTTCTTTGGAACCACCTGGATAGGACTTACCTACTTACTGTCAGAACTCAGGTAGATAACCCCAGCATTGAGAAGCTTCAACGCCTCTTTCTTCACAATTTCCATCCTTGGAGGATTCGACCTATACTGAGCTTGCCTTGTAAATTTTGCATCCTCCTCCAACAAAATATGGTGCATGCATATGGAAGGGCTTATCCCTTGGATATCTGTGATAGTCCACCCGATGGCCTTCTTATGCTCTCTCAACATTCAAACTAGCCTCTCCTCTTAATTTGAAGTCAACTCCGCTGAGGTGATAATTGGGAGAGTCTGTTTATCTCCCAAATAGGCATACTTCAGATGTGTAGGGAGTGACTTCAATTCCAATTCTGGTGCTTGCACATCAGAAGGTAACAACTTCTGGTAAGCTTTAGGTAGTTGTATAGAAGCCAAATCATAACTTTTTAGAGAGCTTTCCATTGAGTCCAAGGTGGCTGTCATTTCCACAAGCTCTTCTCCCATCTCAACATTAGTGTTTGCTTCTACTTTCATATCCTCGGTTAAAACCATTTCCAAATGATCCCTGCAACTTAATTTAAACATTTCCTGCACCAAAAGGATCAATCACATCAATAGAAAAAAACACAATGGTCATTAAGAGGATATTCCATGGCATTAAAAATATTGAAATGAATCACTTCCCCCATCAAATTCCATTGTGAGGCTTCCTTGTGAACATCTATCTTAGTTTGAGCCTATTAAGAAACGGTCTCCCCAACAAGATAGGTATCAGATTGCATGAGGTGTCATCATTCATATCCATAACATAAAAATTTGTAGGAAACATTAACTTATTCACCTGCACCAAAACATCCTCAACTATACCATCAGGAAAAGCATTAGTGCGGTTAGCCCAAACTCAAAGAAGCATAAATCGAATGAGGCATCACATTAATAGAAACACTTAAATCCAACATAGCTCTATTAATCACAATATTACCAATTTTACAAGGAATGGTGAACATACCTAGATCCTGGCATTTTGGAGGCATCTTCTTTCTGAATACTGCCGACATATTCTCACCCATCATCACTTTCTCATCACCCCTCAGTTTCCTCTTATATGTACATAGTTCTTTGAGGAATTTGTCATACCATGGTACTTGCTTAATTGCTTCGAGCAAAGGTATATTGGGTTCTACCCTTCGAAAATACTCCAATATCTCTTTGTCCTTGTTCTCCTTGTTTGGTCTTGTCAATATGCTCGAAAAAGGTAGAGGGTTAGTTTTAATAATATTAGGACTTTCAAAATTTACCTTCGTACTTAATGACATATTTTCTTCCTTTTCCAATTCCTTCTCAATCTCTTCCTCGATAACAATCTTTGGTGGGGTTCTTTTAGGATCCTCACTCTCCATTCCACCCCTAGGGTTATGGCGCTAACATTCTTCGGGTTCACCTTGGGTTGTGATGGCAATTTTCCTCCACCTTATAATTCTAGGCGATTAAGCCTTACTGCCATCTGATCCATTTAGTGTTCCATGCTCTGTTGTCTTGCTTTTGTCTCTTATCGGAATTGTTGCAATTACTACTACATATCCTGTTGAAATTGCAAACTGTTAGAAACAAGATTCTTAACAAGTTCTTTTAAAGATGCACTTGAACTAGAAGAAGAAGCTCCCTGTGCTTCTTGTTGCCTTGGTTGAAATCCTTGTGCTCCTTATGGCCGATTTTGGAAGTAATTTTGCTGTTAGTTCCCTCCATCATTCAAGTTGGGGTGATCCCTCCAACTTGGGTTACACGTCTGCGAGTAAGGGTTGTATTGATTCGAGAAGTTCCCTCCTACAACATTCATGTACTTCATACTCCCCTCTTGTAACATTGGGCATTCATCAGTTGGATGACTCGTGATTGAACATATCCTACACACTTTCACTTGTGCCTATCCAACTGCAATCTGTCTCACAAAAGATGTTAGTCCATCTAAATGATGTTTAATGGATGAAGTGCTTACCTCATTTACTCATTGAACATCATTGTGAGTGCCGAATTGTTGGGTGTTAGCGGCCATCCGCTCAAGTAATATCCTGGCTTTAATGGGAGTCTTCTAGCAAAGTGCCCCACCACTTGCCGCATCAACCAAACTCCTCTTCATTGGCAGCAATCCTTTATAAAAAAATTGGATAAGAAGTTGCTCCAGTATGTTGTGGTGTGGACAACTGGCACATAACTTCTTGAATCGGTACCAGTACTCATAAAGAGATTTCCCATTTTGTTGCTTAATACCACATATCTCCTTCTGAATACTTACTATCTTTGAGGTCAGAAAATATTTTTCTAAGAATAATCTCTTCATCTCCAACCAAGTATTCACGCTTCTAGTCGGTAAATCAAACAACCAATCCTTTGCTGCATCTTTGAGTGAGAACAGGAAGGCCCTTAGTATGATTTGCTCGTCGGTCACCCCGTGAGACTTCATGCTCAAACATACCACATCGAGTTCCTTAAGGCAATAAATGAATTAATCTAGAGTTTAACTCAAAGGTAACATGTTTAGTGAAATTCAAAAATGTTATGCATAATGGTCTATGAGTTAAATTGGGTGCAGCCACCTCCCTTAAAGTTCTCAGATTTGCCATCGTTTCTTCAGATTCTGATTCCAATTCATCTACCAAAGTTGAACTTGCTTCCCTATGCAATCTCCGCAATGCTCTTTTGATCTCCGGATTAAGTTGCTCAATTTCTCTATGAGGAGATCTAGTCACTACCATACACCAACACTAATAGACAATTAAAAATTAACATGTATCAAAAAGAATGATTATAAACAGATATATTCAGAAAACTCCAACTAAAATCAAATTTGAAAATTAAACTACCATAGTCCCCGGCAACAATACCAAAATTTGACAGCGCGTGTCGAGTGCACTACAAAATTTACCTAACTTTACACACTAAAATTTGTAGTTATGGTGAGTCTGTATCGAATCCACAGGGAATGTTTGGTTAATTTCTATAACGAAATTAATTGATGCAAGGAAGATATATGGGGGGGTTTGGATTTTAACCAATTTAGAAATTAAAGTAAAAGTAAACTATCGAAAACAAATTAAAAAACAATCAAAAATGAGAAAAGTGTCGAATATAAGTAAGGTCCGATTATAGGCTCAATCTCGGCCTAAACATGATCAAGTATATTCCATCATTTTAACGTTTTTAAAACTCTTTTCGAACTATTGATTTGAGACTAATAAAATGCTCTACAAATCTTGGTTTTCCCCTAGGTTGTATTCAATCAATATACGATCATTAATTAAATCTAACTACCGAATAACCTAGGATACGATCTCTAGATTCAATTTGACAGCCGCATTATGAATTGGAAAATGATCAATAAAGGCAGTAACCTCACATGTTCGGGTTATCTAACCTAAGTTATGTTGTTCCTAACGATTAATGATCATTAGATGCTACTCACAAACATCAAAAGTAACGATTACAGATTACATTCAATGTTTTAGCAATAGGTTCAAAATAAAACCATCAAAATAGCATATTAAGATCATTCATCCCAAAACCAATCAATTCAATACCAACAACACAATACTCTGGGAAAAAAAGATTTACAACTTTAGAATGATAAATAGCTTAACAGTGACTTGGCGTCGATATTCCCGTAGAACTGGCATCGAAAAACTAGCCTTCCATCTTCATTTTCATGTTCCAAGTGTGAGTAATCTTCTCTCCACTGCAGCTTCCCCATTATTTCATGACGTGATGAATAAACCTAGTGGTCCAACTTACTATACACGTCCCACGCTAGCTACTCTCACGCCTAGCCTAACCGCATCTCTTCTCCATTTTCTCTCAGCCACCAAGCCGCACCGCAAGCCCCTCTCTTAATGCCTCCCCGGTACTGTTTTATGATGGGACGAATTAACTTAAGGGTTGTTGGTCTACATAACTGTTCACACTTAAAACCTTGTAGCCAGCTCTTGAAACGCTGCGTTCTATGCCTAACGCATACACCTAACACATGCGTTTAACGCCTAGCTTGCATGTGTTTAACGTATATCCTTCTGCTGTCTCATAACCCTGCATCTTGGAGAAACATTTGTGCTTCTACTGCTCCTGCCTCTCATCTGCGTTGTCGTTTTGGATGATTTATTCACTTGACTTGTTTTATCTTTAATCTTCTTTATATCATATGTCTCATTTTTTTTGGAATGGATTACTTTCTCCATGATGACAAAAGATTGTGATTCTTCAGAAAATGACCCAAATGTAGTGCTTTCGACTCACTTTAATTTTTTTGCTTTCAAATCGTACCTAAAATCACATATGAGTTAAAGTAAGTATCTTAAGCATTTCTAAGACATTAATCACTAAGTGTAGCATACCACATGAATTAAAATTTAAACATATATCAATGGAAAAGAAGCAAATTGTTTAATGGCTGAGTAGAATTTGGTAAAGCTCCTTTGTAGTTGTTTGGTGATAATGTGGTTATACAGCTATCACATTTGGGAGACAATCAATTTGGCTAACACCCAAGTAATAGAAAATGAAAGTGAAATGTTGTTAAGCTCAATTGGATTAAGAAAAGCATATTTTTCAATTTGTCGTATTGGAAGGAATCGCTATTAAGGTATAATCTTGATGTGATGCATATTAAAAAAATATTTGTGAGAATATTTTAGGAACTGTGATGGGAATTGATGGCAAATTGAAAGATACAATTAAAGCTAAACTAGACTTGGAAGACACGAATATAAGAAAAGATTTGCATTTGAAAAGAAGAGATGATGGGTAATACATTATTCCACCTGCTTGTTACAGCATATTAAAAAGGGATAAGAAAGCTTTTTTGCAATTTCTTAAATCATTCAAGTTTCCTTATGAATGTGCATCTAATATAGCCCGTTGTATTAATGTTAAAGGGGAAAAGTATCGAGGTGGAAAAGCCATGATTGTCATGTACTTCTGCAATGATTATTTCCTATTGGAATATGTGACTGTTTGTCAAAGGATGTGTCTATAAATTTGGGTCAACTGGGTTAGTTTTTAAGCAATTATGTTGTAGGACACTTAATGTTGAAGAGCTTAACAAAATGGAAAAAGACATAGCTTTAATTCTATGCCCCTCATCTTTTTTTTAATTTTATGGTGCATTTGGCAATTCACTTACCATATGAAGAAAAATGTTGTAGACTGGTTCAATTTCGATGCATGTTCCCCGTTGAAAGGTAATTTATATTAACTTCCACTTTTTTTAAAAGTTATTAGTTAGTAACAATTGTTAATGTTTTATGTTTTGCTTAGGTTTTTATGCTCTCTTAAACATTTTGTATGAAATAGAGCTCAACCTAAAGGTCTATTACAGAGGCTTATATAGTAAATGAATGCTTAACATTTGTTTTATGTACTTAAATGACTTCGAGACAAGATTTAATAAACCAGAACGTAACTTTGATTTCGATCAAGATGGTGGTTTGTCAGTTTTGTCCCAAAAAGTTAGGTCACATGGTGTTAGAAAACATATGGAGTTAACTAAAGATGAATTAAAAATTTCCCATCAGTATATTTTGAACAACTACAAAAAAGTCGACATATATATGGAGTATGTACATTTTTTTAATCAAAATTTCATATTTCAATCTTGTGATTCAATCTATATTTTATGATCTCTATTTACTTTTTTAAATAGAGAGCACAAAGAGTCGATTAAAAGTAAAGGGATTACTAATGTTGAAAAAAGACATAAGCGTTCTTATCATGGTTTAGGACATGAGTAAGTTATATGATGATGGAATATTATGAACTTATGACAATTTGTATATCAGATTAACTTCTAATTTCATTTTTTCGTAAAGATGATATAGTTACATATTTGTAACATGTAAGAGGCGACAACAACATTATATTCTTTAGCATGTGGGCCTCATATGTGTGGAAAAAAATATACGTTGCATTGTTAAAGGGGTTATATTTCACATACAAGATCGAGATAGTTGACTTAGAAGCCAAAATTATGGAGTTGTTGTTTGCAAATGGTTTAATCTTGCTAACATGAAGGTGAATGGAATATTACTGGCATCAATAGTAGTAAGACATGATATGATAATGACTCTTTTTTCCTTGCAAGTCAAGTCAAGCAAGTTTTATAACTCAATGATAATGTATTAGGCAGTAATTGAAAGGTTATTCAGAAGTTTCAACACTAAAATTAAAGGAATAACGATTTAATGAGTGAGGATGGTGATGAAGTATATAAAGAGATTGAATTGGAGTTCCATAAAAAGCAATTCAAATAGAATATGCAGATATGTCATTGCTCTATCGGAGAGACGTTGATACCAATATAGTACAAGTGGATGAAGTATAAGCCAATCTTATCGTAGAAAGAGATAAAGACTATTAAGGGTGAATTATATGACAATGATGATACTTTGGCTGAATATAATAGTGATGAAGATTTGAATCATAATGTAATTAATGATAATGATTTTTAAGATGTTGATCATGATGATTGAAGGTATAAAAAAATTGTTGTTTATATAGGATTGTAGTTTATATTGTTTGAAAACTGAAAAGTCACCATTTTAATAAACTTATGATTAGCCTTCCTATTATATGTATTTTATAATATTGATATCCATTTAGAAAGTGCTTAAAAATATAAAAGAGGGGAGTCTCTAATTATAATTTGTTCATGTTTTGTTAAATGCTCCGAAATCATTTAAG
This sequence comes from Erythroxylum mucronatum, assembly GCA_027563825.1. NCBI lineage: Eukaryota > Viridiplantae > Streptophyta > Magnoliopsida > Malpighiales > Erythroxylaceae > Erythroxylum > Erythroxylum mucronatum. The sequence continues at coordinate 10,206,211 of JAOSBP010000004.1, read as the reverse complement.
GAAAAAATTGACAGGTTCTTTATATTGTTATTCTAATTAGTTTTATTTTATATTGGAAAACCATTGGAAATAATTTAATAATATCATTATAGATATTCAATATAATGGCACCTGGATGAAACAAGTGAAAGAAAGTGGCAAGTAGCGAAGATGCTCCTTCCCCACAACAACCAGATCAATTTGAACCTATCCAACAACAACAACCGACTTCGTCTACTAATGAAGTCAATCAGCAACAACCTATATATACCTTAACTAGTGCTAAGTGATCTTTAGGTATGTTAATCTTTACCACTTATACTTGCACTTATCCTCAAATATATATTTACATGTTTAATGTGTTTTTTCTTATCATTATTTTTTGTAATAGGTTCTAATACTAGCATCAGAAAAAGAGGTTGAGGTATCAATAAAAGTATTAAGTTGCAACGCATGAATGTTGAGATGAACAACAAATTGTCTATGCATATTGACCCCAAGCAAGGTCTTCCTGTTGACAAGATCCAATCAGCAAAATTATCTACTGAGTTAGAGGTTACTGTTAGGAAAAAATTGCCTTGCCCTCAGCATGCAAAGCAGTTGAAGGAAGATACCTTGCTACATAATGCTTTGGACAAATTTTTGGTAATCTTTTAGTTTATTTAATTATATGCATTTTTAACTTATTTAAAGACTAATTTCACTTTTACTTGTTGTTCATAGATGAAGTTCAATATCTTCGATATTGAGAACTTTGATGTTTCAAGCTGTGTGAGTTCACTGTTGAAATAAAGGGCTAAGGGTCATCGTTATCAACTACATAAATAGTATAAATCTTTTCCTTCGGATGAGGAGGCAAGGAGCTTGTTCCTACGCAGATGGCTCCAAAAAATTGGAGCCAGATGTGTGATTGTTAGGCCTCTTCTAATGATAATGTTTGTTTTGTTTTTGTTTACATTTGCTTCAATTAATCTTGTTATCCAATTTAATTTAATAACTATTTATTTGCTTTATTTAGTAAAAGTGTGAGATAGCCAAGGTTAATACAGGAAAATGAAAACTCCTCATAACCAAGGCTTTAAATCATTTGTTTTCATACGAAATGAATTTGTAAGCTTTTTGTTTAGAAGTTATAATTATATCAGTAAATACAATATTATTAATTATGTCTCAAATCTTTTTTTCATAAAATAGAGTTAGAAGGAACTACATGGAGAAGAGTGTGATAGGATCACACTCTACAAACTTACACACTACAAGGAAGGTGAAGGTTGGACATCTGAAAAAGCGCAAAATAATTAGGTAAGTATAAAATTTTGCTTAATTTTTAAGTTTATTTATTTATGTAGTACTAACTAATAATATTTGAATTAATTTTTTAATTTTAGAATAAGAAGCAGGAGTTATTACAAAGCTCATTATCTGACAGAAATGAGTTAAACGTAGATGAGATCTACAACAACATCTTTGGTACAATATCAGGGTACATCAAAGGTCTTAGGTCGGGCCCTAATCCAATTGGCTCATCATGATCACAACTAGAATATGTAACGATGCTTTAAAAGGAATACTAGTCGCTTAAGACTTAGTTACAATGTAACGAAGAAAAGTTAGAATGTAATGAGCAAAAGTTAAACCATACTGAACGAAATTTGGCCAAGCTTGAAAAGATGGTGAAACAAATACTTAGCCCAAATTATATAAGTAGTAGTGACGATGAGCACGAGTCCTAGTTTGTATGTAAGTTTTTTCTTAACATTTATAATTAACATTTTATTACATTTTATTTTTATATGAAAATGTTTATAATTTTTAATTATATTTATTTAAAAACTAAATATTACAAATAATAAGATGGATTTAAAATCTTACCATTAATTATAATTAAATGCAAAAATTTTAATAGGAATGTTTGGTAAAAAATATTCGTCACCAAAACTTTTTAGCTATGTTCCTGAAAAACGTTGATAATAATTTTTAAAAAAATTTAAAAATTATATAAAAGCGTAGCTAAAAAGATTTGGCTACAATTCAAAAATCGTCACCAAAACTTTTTAGTTATATTTAAGAAACCGTCTTGAATAACTTACCTATGTTTTGTAAACCGTTGCTAAAACTATTTCTCTACGGAATACTAAACATCGCAAAATATTATTACCTACAAATTTGATGACGTAACTAATAACGTTTAGCCATTAAAAGAAAGCGTCGCAAAATATCTTTGGTGATGATATGCCTTACCTTCACCCATCTTTTTTTATGACGTATCTTAGATCGAAGTGAAATATAATTTGCAATGATTTTGTGAAAATGTCGCCGATAATATTTTGCTGCTGCAATTGTAACATCCCATCCCCATATTAAGGGTTAGAATTTAGATTTCAATACTGGAGAGAATAGCAATGTGAGAGTTAGAAAAATTTGCATTTCATGCTCAACAAAATGTCAGCATACATATATGTGAATTTGAATCTTTGCACACATGAAAATAATTGTACATGCACTCATTGACATTCCGGGTATATTGAATAGTAATAGGATAGATTGAGAATTGTGGTTATAGTGAATGACTATAATGAGATGGAGTAGAAAGATCAGAAAAAAAAAATTAAGTGTTGGATTTACTAAGAATATATAGTATGGAATTTTTGGATAATGGAGTAGAAAGTTATGGTCCTTGTAAGGGGAGATGCTCAGGAGCATAGCTGTATCGTCTGTGATGACATCATATCATCTATGAAGATGTATCATCTGTAAAGATATATTGTCTGTAAAGATGTATCATCTATAGAGACGTATCGTCTGTGATGACGTCATATCGTCTTAAGTTGACTCTGCTTCATCTTAAGAGTTGCGTCGTCTTAAGTTGACTTTGCTTCATCTTAAGTTGACTTTGTTTCGTCTGCTCTTTGCTTCGTCTGCTTTCTCAATTCGTCTCACCCTTCGTCTTAGGTTGACTTGTTAAGTCAGAATTTTGACTTCTCGTATAAAGTAATTTTGATGACAAACAAAAGTAAATACAAAGTAAAAAAGCAG
>JAOSBP010000004.1:10192550-10203096 GCA_027563825.1 Erythroxylum mucronatum | reverse complement strand
AAAATGCAGCCGTTATGCTGCCGGATTTTCGATAAAATTGGTATAAAGAGTATAATAATCAGAGTGTGATTAAATTGCCGAATTATGAGATGTGATCGGTTTTGTAGGAATCTGTGTTGATTGAGGATAAATTTCCAAAAGGGAAATTGTATGGTTTTGTTTTGATTTTGAATAAGAGTGAATAAAGAGAAAAGGAATAAGGTTATGAAAAGAAAAAAAATGTATACGGATTTCGGATTAGTTTTGGTATTAGGGTTTCCAACGCGACGCTTCTTAAAGTCTTTTTCTGAAATATTCGTTCGCGGATGTCGGGAATTTGTTTCGATTCGATTGAACTTCATTTTCGATTTGCTTCCGATCTGTTTCGCTTAGAAATCCGTTCCTTCGATTTCCGCTTTCGTTTTGTTTCTGTTCTTTGTTATCCGATTCGATTCGTTTTGATTCGATAATTCGCCTTTTGTTTCCGCTTCAGACCACCTTGTTTGTTTTGCTTCCGCATTTTGTTGTTCGAATTTTGATTTCGTTTTCGCATTTTCGGTTGAGGTTCGGTTCTGAGATCAAGCCCCAACATAAGATATGAAGTTTGTTACAGTACCCGAGATTGTCATTGAGTATGCATTGTATATAGTCTATTTATACATTGAGTATGCATTGTATATAGTCTATTTATACATTTGCATAAATGGGTTGTGCAGGTTAAGTGTCCGCATTTAGGCATTTTTAGAATTTGGAAGCAAATGCTAATCTGAAGCGTACTGTGAGTAGACCGAGATGGTCTCAATGTATTGTTTGCTTTGTTTAAAATTTGGATTAATTGACTACTGGATGATGTTATAAATATGAATGATTGTATTGATTTCCTGATAGAAGGTCCGATGATTGTGATGATTGATTTGGATATCGAAGTGCTACTTGTATGTAGATGAGATGAACTAAGTGTACATAACTTGATGATAAATGTGTTTTGAATGTTCATTTGCATGTAAATGAAAAGTGATACTCAACTCTAATGTTGAATGCCGGACTACAGTTCGATGATATGTGAATGTGAGTGAATGTGGATCATGCAAATGTAACTGAAGCATTTCATTTCATGAATGCATGAAACATAATGGCTGTTGTGACCAGAGTAGCCATCGATAAGAGTTTAAAGCTCAATGAGTGAAAATGAGCTTCGAGCTCAAAAGTGAATCAGAGCCTCAGACTCAATGTTTAATGAGCCCTGTATCCCCCAAGCGGATAAGGGACAATTATCAATGAGCCCTATATGGGACAATTTAGGCACTCGGTCACAACAAAGTAACAAATGGAAAGTGAGTTTCATGTGCACTACATATGCATAATATGAATGATTAAATTGTATTGATTGTGAAATGTGATTTATGTGTTACGTGACTGGATGAGCCATCGATAATGGTCACTCATTGAGTTCACAAAACTCATCCAAAATTTGCAAATATTTTTCAGGATCAGAAGAATACCCTATTAGGCTAATAGGAGTATACCTACAGCATACAAGTGAATGATAGAGGTCGGGATCAGTTCGCATTTAGATTGCATTTTTTTATTTTGTATTGAATTGTATATTCCACAACTTTTTGTATAAATTTGAATTCTGAAATGACTAAAGTGTTTTATATTTGTGAGAGTGCCCAAATGGCTATTGAAAATGTTTATGAATGAAAGTAAGCCCAAGTGGGTTATGGTTTTTCGCATATTATGTTTGTAGTTTCAAAAAAAATTATACCGATTTTTGACTGACTGAGTGCCCTAGCATGCCATCCTTGCGAAGCTCGGACTCGAGTATCACTCCTAGATATCAAGTACGTGTCTTACGAGAGTGGGGTGCTACAACAATTTTGGGATGATTCATACAACGAATTTTGTTCGTTGTTAAAATGTTTTGGCAACGAATTTTTGGCTTTTAACGATGAAAATAATCATTGTCAAAAGCCCCTTCTATTGTAGTGATTTTTATAATTCTATTTTAAAATTTTCAATTTTGACAAGTCTTTATTATATATTATTTTATGATTATTTAATACCAATCATACTTTGAAATTTTTAACTTTTATTTTATTGTTATAAGTATCGATCAATTTTATAAAACATTGGAATATTGCATTTACACCAAAGTAGGAAGGCTAACAGAAGAAACCTTGTCCCAATTTCCAACACCCAAAGGCAACGACAAGGAGGTGGAAATTTGGGATTTGGTCAGCCAATCTACGCACACCATAGACTACCGGAAACAAGTGAGCGAGTGGCGTTGACAGTACTGTGTCGGCCCAACGTAAACTTTGAGGAGCTTACCGTTGAACAAACAGCTCAGTCAGGAACAATAAATCCCATTGCCATTCTCATTGAGGTCTACAATTAGTGTCGGTATTAGCTAGCTTTGAAGAGACAAAGAGAGAATGAGGGAAGTATGCAGGACATATTCAACTGCCTTAACTTCCTTGGCTTTGGTTTCTTTCTTATCTCTAACAAAGGTTTCAAATCTATGGCAATGGCGTGCCTCAACTCGAGTTAGCAACGTACTTTCGTTTCTCTATCTCCTGATAATTAGTTGATATTAATGTTGGTTTTCCATGCGAAAGATCAACTGGCTCTTCGTCTTCAAAATCCAATTCCTAGCTAGTTATGCAGTTTTCTGATCGTGTGGCCGTGTCACAATAATAAAGATTTTCGTGCTTGCTGCAGGATGAAGTGACCTGGTTAGATACACCAAATTCTACAACTGCAAGAGACGAGCGGTATGATGATAATGAGAAGATGAAGAAGCATGAATCAACTCTTGCCACGGCTAGAGCTTTGATTAGAGAAGCGAAGTTGGGTAACAAGTGCAATTCCTCAGCTCGTGATGAAAACAACATAGATGTTCCACTTGGTGACATTTACTGGAATCCCTGCGCTTTCCACAGGTACGAAGTTCTCAACTTCCCATCACCAACCTCCTTGTTTTATGATGAACAAATGAATTTTTGGTTAAAAGATATAGCTGTTTATATATAAGAAAAAAAAGGTTAACTTAGAATTTCTTATATATAATTAATTTTCACTAAATTTTGTTGGTTTAGGGATCACAAGGACAAAAACGAAATTAGAAAAAGCATTAGAAATGCTCGTCTGAATTTCAAATCTGGAACAACTTGTTTTTAGGATCTTTGTCTTTTGATATATATATATAGTCACTACTGTAGTTTTATTTATTATTAAGTATATCTGTAGCCAACTGGACATTTACATTATAGTTGCAATTAATCTGTCACGTGAAATTGTTATCGATAATAGGAAAAGACAAAAGATAGGAAGACCATATCCACTAAAATCGATGATCCACTCCCAAACCCCCCGTTCTTCGGAGTGATGCCATGTTGTAATAACTTCACCTACGACGAATAAGATGTGGTTGAATTCTTACGCACTCGAAAAGACAAATCCAAACCTCGAGAAGTATCCAAACAAATTGTATACTTGACTATAACTTGCTTTTTTGTTTTCTTTCGTAATTCGAAGCACAATAGCAGTATTATAAGAGCAAAAAGGAGACCATTTTAAACTAAAATGGACTTATATTTTTGTTAGTAGTACAAGCTCTCTTTTGTCAATGGTTTCAAAATTAAATGGTTTGTTAACCTTTCACTAGTTTTTTTTTTTTTTTGAGAAAGTAAATGTAATAATATATTAAGAATAATAAAGATGATAAAGTTATTACAAAGGATCAAATTTTGAAAAGTACCACAATAAGCACGCACCCTATATTGCTCGATCTACACATACTACATTAATTTCAGATTCTAATTAAATTACTAAGAGATTGAAGTTGCATTGAGCTAGCTGGTTTACAAAATTCCTGGATTTTCCATAAAATCGCCAATCTTCTGTTGCATTTTCTTGCAAATTGGTTGATGATAAATTACTCCCTCATGCTTGCTACTATTGAGGCTATCAATGTGGTTCATTATTCTCCTTACTTGTAAATCTCCTGGAGTTCCTTTCTTTCCAAAACTCTTAAAAATATGCAAGCAACCTCACAATTTAGGAGTCCAAACATCACAATTCCAACTATGTATAATTCAAACATGTTCAAAATACAATCTTTCCAAGGACATACATCTTAAGGAACATAGTGACAGACAATCACTATGATTCAAAGCTTTAGGGAGAAATTTCCATGATCTACTTATTCATTGATTGTGTTTCACGAAAGTGATGTTATAATTTGTGCAAAAGTTAATTTCTAATAGTACATGTTATCACACTGTTCAAAATTTTCCAGGAGCTACGTATTGATGGAGAAATTGTTCAAAATATTTGTCTACGAAGATGGGGAGCCACCTCTATTTCACAATGGTCCTTGCAAATATCTTTTCTCTATGGAAGGCTTGTTTTTCACATTCATGGAGACCAATACCCAATTCAGAACTTATGATCCTGATGAAGCCCAAGTCTACTTTCTTCCCTTTAGTATTACAATAATTCGGACTTTGCTATATGATCAGATAAATAAGGACAAAGGTTGCTTTAAACATATTATCGTTGATTACATTCGTACTATTTCTCACAAGTATCCATTCTGGAATAGAAGTCATGGGGCTGATCACTTCATGCTTTCTTGTCACAACTGGGTATGTAACACAAACTACTTTCGATGTGCTATAGATTATATATAAAGTTGGTGTCTTTCTTTAGTAGATGTCTAAGTATTTTCTTCTTGTGGCAGGCACCATGGGTTACATGGTACGTTCCTGAGTTATTTCACAATTCAATTCGAGTTCTATGCAATGCCAATACCTCTGAGCGCTTTAATCCAAAGAAGGATGCATCATTTCCTGAAATAATTCTTAAAAAGAGGGAAATCAAAGGTTTAACTGGAGGATTGCCTCCGGCTAATCGTACAATATTAGCATTCTTTGCAGGACAATTGCATGGAAAAATTAGGCCAATACTTTTTGAACACTGGAAACAGAAAGATAGAGACGTACAGGTATACGACAAGCTTCCAGAAGGGCTAGATTACGATGAGATGATGAAGAAAAGTAAATTCTGCATCTGCCCAAGTGGCCACGAAGTTGCAAGTCCGAGAGTCGTGGAAGCAATATATGCAGAGTGTGTTCCGGTTCTGATATCGCAGCATTATATCATCCCTTTCAGCGACGTTCTTAAATGGGATTCATTTTCCATTCAGGTTTCAATTAATGAATTGCCAAACCTCAAGAAAATACTGTTGGAGATACCGCAACATCGATACTTGAAAATGCAGGAGAGTGTTAAGCAAGTACAACATCATTTCGTGATAAATGATCCTCCTAAGAGGCTTGACGTCTTCCATATGATACTTCATTCCATATGGCTTCGAAGACTGAATGTTCGACTTGAAGGGTGACCATTAATCCAACCCAAAGATGTTAGGTTTTCCCTTTTTCTTCTTGGTACATGGATGGTTCAATCCAAACTTATAAGAAATGTTTACTATAAATAGAATTTGGATATTGATAATTTACAAAACAATAGAGATAACTTTTAATTGTCTCTAATTTTTAAATCAATGTTACATTATTACCAAGTGTTAAAATAAAGCAATAACCAAAGAATTTAAATGATTAATAAATTATTTGTAAAGGATAAGATTTGAATATAGACAATAAAAATTCTAAACATTAAATTAAAAACTAAATATTAGATAGAAATTTAAAAATTATGTATAATCTTACTAAAGTTTGAAAACTTTTGAATTAAGGATAGTTGTGATATTTAGTTTACAAGATATAATGCTACTACCAACTTTATTGAATATTGTCATCTGAAGTCAAAATTAAATAAAGTTGAAATTATTTAATGATGGGGTGTAAAAATTTTGAACAAAAAAATTGATTGATGACTTACAATATTTTTATATGAAGGCATTAAAAATTTTTGAGAATCAATGAAAATTAGAGAAAATTTTCACTTAAGTGGTGTTTAACTACTTAGAAGTCATCTTCAAAATTATTCTTTAGTCATCTTCTAAATTATTCTTCAAAAAAGGATCAGGTGACTAACTACTTCATTAGTGCTTAGAATATAATGATCATTTCCATATCTTGATATCAATGATCATATGAAAAGATGTAACAACTAGTTTAGAGTATAAATAAAAGTATTTAAGAAGGAGATTAACAAATAGAAGTTGATCAAGTGTCATGGATCAAGTGTCAATTATTACATTTGACATATTGTTGTAATAATTTAAGCAATTATTGAGAATTTTATTGATTCTGTCTACATATTAATGTGATCATTAAAAACATAATGGTTACTCATTTGAATCTCCTCTTGAAGGATTGTTACAGGGAAGTACTTTCCCATCTCTCTAGATATTTTATAGATTTTTCCCATCCTTTTAAAGTTAAATTATTGTTTTTGGTATATTATTAGGCGAGCCTTTTTCCATATGTATGTCCTGAAGATTTTGTTGCGTGAGGAAGCCCCTAGTGCTGTAGGGTTTGCCTCTAGATCATATTATTGGAGCTTCTACGACTCCGTTAAGACAAAATGAGTTTGCTCAGGATGTTGGTTTGACTCAAGCTAAGGAAGAGTTTCATGTCCTAACTTGTAAGTTGGTTAAGGACCTCTAGTATTACCTGTGCTATATTTGCTCGTTCATTTTATGAGGGAATTAAGATATAGATAAAAATTCACCTACTATCACAAGAACTTTTAGAAACATAGTATAATTTAGCTCCATCAAGGACAAACTTTGACACTATCAAAAATCAAAGGATGATGGATTCATAACCCCTCCCTTAGAAATTCTCTAAGTTAGTGCAGATATCTAGTCTTCATCATCATTGGGTTATTTCTTCGACTAATACCCCTATCCCTAACATGCCATGGACCTACTTGCAATCATTATTTTAGCATCATCAACATTCTAGAACCTAAATAAAAACGCATCCTCATTGTTAATGAGTACATACAGAGGTCCATAAACTTTCTATTTATATATTGTCAATTGTTTCATTACTAGAAAAGCCACTATCTTATTAAGGAAAAAACCAAGAAGTGTGGAATTCCATTTGCTAACACTAGTTTTCAGTACATTCAAAGGAGTAGACATAATTTTAGTTTTAGACAAAGCATTAGGAGGGTAAAAATTGAGTTTGAGTTCAGGTGAAGAATCCCTAGGAATATGAACCCAGGTCTTCTTTAAAAGGAGAGTGTCAATAGAAGCATTCATGGAAGTTGGGATAGTGTTTGTAGAAGAAGAATTTAAAGGTTGAGAGGTTGAAATTAAGCGAGGCAAGTTAAGACCAAACATGAAGGGAATTTAATGAGTGATGAACAAAGAATAAGTAAATAGATTAAAGGGAAATTTAAGTAAACACAACTGAAAGATAGACAAAAAGAAATAAACTAGGAGTCTAGAGAAAGAAAGAAGATTGAATAGAAGTATGAAAGAAAAGAGCTTGAGGGAGAAAGAAAGTAGAAAGCAGCTAGAACATACCAAAACAAGGAAGAAAGAAGAATGCAGGTGAGCTGAATATTTACGAAAAGAGAAAGGCAAGATTACAAAGAGCTATGGGGAGTGAAGAAGATAGGTGAATAGTGAAGAAACTAGAAGACCAAATTGTATGAACAGAAAATTAACAAAGATTCACGGTATAAGATATTTGCATAGCAAAAAAACATTCATATCATAAAAGAGGAACTAAAAAAAAGCATCACTTTAGAAATATAGGTAGGGATGTGAGGGAAGCTAAAATCAATCTTTTTATGGAATAAGACTTCCTTTAGAAGAATTTTGGTTACATATTGCTCAAATCAAAAGAAAGGAAAGCTTTATCCTCTTAAAATCATATTATAGAGGTTTATTACTCTTTACTCTAAAAAAGATCTAAAATCTTGTGACTCGAGTAAGGTGATAGATTCTCAAACTTTTTATTTAACTTAATCCTTGTAAGAAATATCGTCAACATAATTATGTCACATACCTTTAGAAATGGTGTGATTCTTACCATACAGGAGGAGCTTAAGTGAAGCCAATCGATAATTTAATTCCATTTATATATCTTTTAATGGTACCTATTTATTAGTGTATATGGTACAGGATCTCATCAAGGAATAGATCTCCCTTTAGGAATCAAACTTTCTAATCGCTCCTTTTAATGCTCTAGATATGGAAAAGGCTTGTTTTGATCTTCACATTAACAAGGTCCTAGCCAAGATTGCTTAAATTCCCACCTTTTTCAAAAATGCTTAATTATTTGTTGATTATTTATAGTTAGCGATTAATGATACAAAAATGCTTAAGATACTTACTTCAATTCATATATGATTTTAAATACAATTTGGAAGGAAATAAATTAAAGTGAGTCAAAATTATTGCATTTGGGTTATTTTCTGAAGATCAATTTTTACTTGTCTTTATGGATCAAGAAGAAAAAAATAATAATAAAAGACAAGAAAAATGGAAAGCAACCAAAGGAAACAACAGAAGTCTAAAACGGCAGCAGATGGACCAACACGCAACACCTGGAGAAACAACATCTCCTTGAAAGGCAGAAGAGGAGCATGGGAGAGGAGCGCTGGGACAATAAAACTTGAAGGTTTTTTTGTCCCATCAAGCTATAATGGAGACGCTACAAAAACAGAGGAATATCACAGTGAGCGCACAGTGAAAGCTGTGTTTAGCGTAGTTCCAAGAGCAGTATGAGCTGCGTTTCGCGCAGTGGACTGGGTTAAACATAGACGAGGGCTGCGTGAAGGATAAACCTAAGGGGTTTTTGGCTAGGGGCTGAAACATTTTTTTTGGAAAAGATCCATGAAGGGCTACACGTCCTGGTGCCGGTTCGGAGGCGACATCGACGCCGACAATCGAGTTAAGTACTTTTTTAGTTATTTTGTTGTTTCTTTCTGTCATTAGAAATTGATTGTGTTATCCTATGTTAATTGATTTGATTTTTGTGCATAGATAATCAGATTTTCGTTATTATTTGGTAATTTGTGTGTGAACTCATTGGGTATTGTGAGATAATGATTTTAATGTGTTCATTGAATCGTTAATTACAAACCCATTGCTAGAATTTTGATATAATCCGTAATTGTTATGTTGAAATTCATGTGTGGCGACTAATAATTCTTAATCATTAGGGATAACATGACCTAGGTTAAATGATGCATCGTATGTAGTTATTGCCTTGATTAATCAGTTTTCCTAATTCTTAATGCTACTGCCTAATTAAATCTAGAGATCGTATCCTAGGTTATCCGGTTGATAGGTTTAATTAACGATCGTATCTTGATTAAACAAAACTTGAGGGAAAACTTGGGTTAATTATTAACGTACAATTAATAGTTGCAAGCAGAGATTTTAGAACAACAAATTAATAAAATATGCTTAATTAGGGTGTAGGTCGAGATTGAACCAAAGAATCGGGTCCCTACCGAATACCCCACTTTTATCATTTTTTGTATGTTTTCTTTAATTTGTTTCCTTTAGGTTAGCAAATGCAGCAGAATACTCTACAATTCCAGAAGGATGGAGGGCAATTTCCAAAAAACACATGATCTAATGCCCAAGATTCGGAGAGTCATCATAGTTCAGGTGCATCTTTAGACAAACTTGTTAAGAATCTAGCTGCTAACACTTTGCAATTTCAATAGGATATGTAGTACTAGTTGCAAGAATTCCGACAAGAGATAAAAGCAAGCCAACAGAGGATAGAACACCTAATGGGTCAGATGACAATAAGGCTTAATAACCTAAAATCGCAAAACGAAGAGGAGCAGCTGTATCAACCCGAGGTGTACCCAATGGATGTTTGTGCGAAAACATTGCAAAGTGACGAGGAACTTGAGAATTTTGAGGTCAACTCTCAACAAATTGTTTGTGTCGAAGAAGTGGAGAAGGAGCTTGAAGCTAAAAAGGACACATCTTTTAGCTCGGAGGTAAGTACTGAGTCTATGATTATTTTTGAAACTAACTCTTTACCTTTACATAACAGATTGGAGGAATTAACTGATGAAGAAAAAGGTGAAGAGACGTTCGAAATGTTTTTGGAGTGTATGGACTCAATCGAGATTGAGAATCTGAGGATAGGGAAGAAACTAAATGAGGATGATGATAAACTAATGCCCTAAATGAGGATGATGAAAACTATCATGTGAGGAAAAGAAGGAGTCGAACTAGCGACCCTAAACAAAGGCGCTTCGTGGGAGGCAACCCAAGGGAAGTAAATTTCTTTTCCTTTATATTTCTGTATTATTTTTTATATGCATATGTGTTCTTGAATTTGTTTATTTTACTTGTTTTTAAGTTTTCAATCAAAATGAGAGAGAATAAAACAAATGAAAAAAAATTTCTCATTTTATATTGCTTCTGGGATTATATAATCATGATTAGAGTGTGAACTGACTAGAGAATTTCATAGCAACTTTAGCATATACTGTTGCTCTTGTGATTGGTCCATATGCATTATCTTTAGAAGAGTAGTGACTAATGGTAGACAAAGCTGGTGAGATTTTGAGCCTTATTTGACTGACACATCCATATCAGTCTCAT
>JAOSBP010000004.1:10098758-10115018 GCA_027563825.1 Erythroxylum mucronatum | reverse complement strand
ATAATTGCTAAGTGAAAATAATTAAAAATATCAACAATTAAGCACCTATCACCCCCACACACACGCCGCAGTATAACCTGCAAACACTGAAGGGTGGGGTGTGGGGTGTGGGGTCCAACACGAAGTTTACACCGTGAACGAAACGAGTCCATTTTTCAGATCTCGTGGGCCACAAGTGGGCAGCCGGGAGAAGGCTTTATGTCGACGTGCACGTGAATACGAAACGGTTCCTCTCTCGCCCAAACACAATCAATTTTTTTGCTCAATTCAATCATATCAAAATCTCATTTTCTTATGCTTTTTCTTATACAAAATGCCTTGACTCAATTCAATTGCATAACAATCATATCAAAATGTCATATATTTGTCAATGCATAATACGACATAAAACACACCATAATGCATTTTCCATATCATATCACTTCACAAGTTGGAAATTTAAGCATACACACACACAAGACATTTTGCCCATTACACAATAACTATAAATTAATTACCCACCTTAGAACTCTTGAAAATCCAAATTCATTGGTGCACTTCCTCTTGCTCTTGAATAGGGTTTTCTTGATTTTCTAAAACAATCAATTTCTCCTTTTCAATTACAATTCAATAAAACCCTAAAACTTCAAAAATCACAACTAATGAAATCAACATAAATCAAGCTCAACCTTAACCTACCCATAGTCCATCTAGGTTAGAAAACCCAAAACCTAGCTTAGAAACCCTAAAAATCAAATGGGTTCTTCAATCATCTTCTTCCAATCCAACACCCATTCTCTATATAAAACACTTTCTCTCTCTAACTCTTTCTCTAACAAGCAAGAAGAAGAAATAAACTTACCGTGAACAAATCTTCTTCCTTCTTCTTCTTCTTTCCTTCTTCTTTTCTTCTCTCTACGACTCTCTCCTTTTCTCTTCTTCTATTTCATGATTTTTCTTCTCTCTTTTGGCCTCTCACAAAATTCTCTTCTATTCAAGACCATTTATTTAGTCTTTCTTCCAATTTTACCCCTCATTAAGCTTGTCCTTCTCATTTTTCCCTCCTTTGATCTTTAAAACTAACATCTTATAATTCTAACTACTTAACTAATTATCATGGAATAATTGAAGGAATTTGCTAACACTTCCTTCTAGAAAAATGTTCCCCATTGTATTAATTTTCTAAGGACACCAAAATCATTGAATTTGGTTCAAAAATCTGAAAGTTATATCTCAAATATTTTCGAACTACTCTTATATGGAAATAATATTCTGTGCTCGACTTCCATCCAAAAATTGAAACTCTTAAAGTCTGAATTAGAACTCAATTTTATTAGATAATTTGTAGCCCTATTTCTCTAGTTTAATCCAAATTAAGAATAATCTCATTTTGATAATTAGAGAAAAAGTTATGACTATAACACCAAAGCATGCTCAATGAACATGTTCCAACTACATTTTCCAACTTTTAACTTCCAACTTTTAATATATAATAGTTCTAACTTCCAAGAAAAGTTTAGGGTTCAAAAAAATTATCTACCTTTATAATACAGAAATGATTAGAGTGCAAGTTGTGGAAGAAATTGATTAATATATACACTTGCAATGTCAAATGAGATGTATGAGTCTTGTTTCTGATTTATTGATAGTCTATGCTTCCAATTTTGGTTTTCGAAGAAACAAGCTCTGGTTAAACCTGAAAAATTTTCAACTTAAAATGTAAAATCCCTGACTTGTTGAGGGGGATTTCAGCTACTGACTTATCTTGACTAAAGTTAAGGGTGGAAGGAAATCCACTTTTGGTTTGACAAAAGAACTTTCCTATTTTTTAATGAAAATGGATTAGGTAGATCTTAGTTCAAGTGGCAGATTGCTCACCTATACTAATAATCAACATGGTAGCTTGCTTATAAGGAAGAAGTTAGACAGATCACTATTTAATTCAATTTAGCTAAACTAGTTTCCCAACTCTTTTGTTCATTTTGGAGAAAATTTGATGCTTGATCACTCATATATGTTGATATAAAGAATTGTAAAAAGTAAAACATTGGGAGCCCCTTTTAGATTCTTAAATGGCATTACTCAAATAGAAGAATTCTTATAAATAATTTATAGATGATGGAATTATGATGTCGAGGTTTCAAACCCTATTAGCTTATACAAAAATTAAAAATGGTGAAGGCTGCTCTTAAAAACTTCAAGCTTCGAAGAAATCATAAATTAACAACCTTAAGGAGAAACTAATCCAAGCTCAAAAAGCCTGCTATGACTCTCCTCAAATTATAGAATCTAGATTGGTAGAGGTTAAAAAACTATAAGAGCGCATTAGGAAGCTCTTAGCCTTCATAATTCAATTCTCAAACAAAAAGGTAGACTGAATTGGATGAAAGAAGATGAATCTAACAAAAAGTCCTTCCACTCCTCCTTACTTGCTAGGAGAAATTTTAACAAAATATCAATGCTTCAAGATAATAGTGGAAAGGAATATGTAGATCATAATAACTTATTGTTGAGCAAGTTTTACTTCTAATAAAACCCTCACTATTCGTAAGTATACGGATCGTAAACTTGTAGTATTAAAGGTATCGATCCCTTGAGGAGTTGACGAATTAATCTAATTCTAAGTTATCTAAGGCCTAAAAGGATTATTAAAAGGAAAATAAAAACTACATCAAAAAATTCATGAATATGGATTTACTGAACTGGCGCCAGTAGTTTGATGGCGCTAATAGTTTGATGAACTAGCTACCTATCAAGTCTTAGCACTAATATGAGATCTTATGTGTTAATCTCTATATAGAATAAATGGGGAGATCTAGAAGGAAAAACCAAGATAAGGGCAAAACAGTAATTTTACCATTTATTGTGCGAATGGCTATAATATAGTTCATAATAGACTTTGCAATTGAACATCTTACTTCAAACATGTGTTCTCATAATATTTAGTAATTCAAGAGTTCAAGTAATTGTCTTTAGTAGAATGACATTTGGTTAAGAAGTTGGAATTAATTCCAATGAAATTAAATTAATTCCAGGCTTATTGGAGCTTAAATTATATAAGTCCAATTAGATTCCTCACTTGGCTTCTAAGAAGGTTATCAAGCAAAGTAAGAAATACAAATGGAGGTTACCAGAAATAAGAAAGAAGAAAGGACTGAATTAGATTCGGAATAATAATACCGGAACAATTTAATTAAGAGATAATTAAATTGGGTATCAAAGCCTATGATTGAATATTAGGCTTACAGTAATTAATTGTTAATTAGAAGCCAAAATGAATATTTAATAATGGGCTAGACTTTGGTTTTGTTTGATTAATTAGATTAATTAAATTGAAAAAAATTATTAAAGAAAAAAGGAGGGCATATTTCGGTTTTTTATAACTAAATTTAAGATGGTTTTTATCATGCTTTATCATCATTAAATGGAGTAATGATCATATCATTAAATGGTTTAATGGTTTTCTTTTAATGATGGCATGTAACCTTTTAGCATTCATTTGATTAAAGAAGGAGGAGGTGCATTTGATTTGCTCTCTCCCTTCTTTCATCTCGTAACTAAAAATGAGAGGGTCTCATTTATGTTATTAATCTTTTTATATAGCCATCATAAATAAATGAAAGAGTCTCATTTATTGGCTTCTTTATGTTTGAATAAAGAATTAAGTGATGCATTGGATGCACTTCATTTCTTTCTTTCATTTATAACCGAAATTGAGAGAGTGTGAAGAAGGGTTGTTACATTTTCGACTCACTCTCTCCTCTCTTGCATGTCCTAACCGAAACTTGAATGAGAACAGTCTAATTTTTTGCTTCTTTCATCTAAGGAAAATCTCCTAAAATATTTCTTCTCCTTTCCCACCAAAGGATCTTATTAACTAAGTTGTCCAAGAAGAACAAGTGGTAGATCGGATTGGTCGAGGATACAGTAACAAGGAGAGGATACATTGACAAGGATCGGATACAAAAGCGAGGAGTCAAAGCTATAGCAAGGAGTCAGTATAATTTCCGTCTTGTTCTTATGTTAATTATTTTCCTTATACCATATCATGTATGGCTGAAACATGTTGATTTGGTTATTTTGTTTCCACTGTGTTTTGATTTTGGAAAAAGTTTTGAAATCTATCGTTTTAGCCAAATCTTGCATGCTTTTGTTTTTGATCCAACAAGTGGTACCAGAGCCATTTATTATGCATGATTTCGGTTCCTCTATGTGATGCATGGGTTGGCAATTAAATTTTGTATGCTGCAAATTTTGATGTGATAGAAAATATATAGTGTATGTTGTGCTCTTTTGGTTGTCCATAGAATATAGTTTTACCTTGTAAGTTTTCTTAGTTTGGTTTGTAATAAGGAGGGTGGCCTATCTTCGTCATGTTTCCTCCTTGGCTTCATTTTTCATTTTTCTTTGATTTTTAATGTACATATCTTTGTAATATTGAAGATGGAGCAACCATGGATTGAAGAAAAGACTAGGTAATGGTTTTAGTATCTCCTTTGGTGTATTGGCAAAGTTTCGGTTTTTTGAAAACCAAAGTGCTGGAATTTTTGTTTTAACAAAGTTTCGTTTTTATGAAACACAAGTGATGGAATTTTTGAGTTTCGATTTTACCAAAAGCAAGTGCTGGAATTTTTTGAGTTTCAGATATACCAAAAATAAGTGCTGGAATTTTTGGTTTCAAAGTGACAAAATTCGGTTTTGTGAAAATGCCATTACACATTTTTTACTAAATGGGTCGGGTCATATGGAGCGAAGAGTTCGAAGCAGAAGATCCAAGTCCAAGAAATTTTTTGTTTAGGCTAGTAGCCTTGTAATTTATTTTTATGTTCTAAGATGGACAATCAAAAGTAGTGTTATTATTCATGAGATGAATGGATGAATGGATGCTAATAATATGTGATATTATGGTATAGTATGTCATTTAGAATAATTGTCAACCCTAGGCTTTGCCATGCATTCATTATGTATGAGATATTTAATGAAACAATATAGGATGGATAATAGATTGCATCTAGACAAGATGGTATTTATTAAAACTTTAAGACCAAAAAGATTGAGTGAGAGAGGATACTTTTGTGAGAGTTCATGATCTCCATGTGATGGCCCATTTGCATGTGGTGAAGTGTTACTCCACCGGAGGACATGAATCCTAGATCTTGCATGGTTTGGGTCTTCTGAAGGATAAGTCCACTCATTGGTAGCAAATGTGACCTTCCTACCGAGGCATGGTTTGCAAGTACCTTTGGTGGATGAATCAAATGGTTACATACTCAACATATTTTATCAATAACTTGCCCACCATAGCTCTGTTGGTAAAAGTATGGACCAAATCATGACGCTTCACAAAAAAAAAATAGGTATGAAGATGCTTGGTTGTTTTTGAGTGGGAGGGTCCTAGTTTTCTTTTAATGGGTAAGATGGCCCACCATTACTTAGTCCGTTATAGATAAGAAAAATAGCCATCGTATAAAGTTTTAACTTTTTAAGTTTTGTTAAATTTATCATCATGCATCATGATTTTATATAAAGTTCCAATATGTTTTACTAGTACGCTCACGCTTTAATAATTTATATTTTCATATTTAATCGACAACAATATGAATCCACTCACTTTTGCTCTTATCTAATAACAAATTGGAAAATGGAGAGAATTTTAATGAATGGAGACGTAACCTTGACATTATTTTTCAATATGAACGAATTTCATGGGTATTAACAGACAATGAGCTTGCACCTCTGGGTGGCAATTCAACTTCTGAGCAAGTCCAACAATATGAGCATTGGTAGAATGTTGATAAGACTACTAAGTGTTATATTCTAGCTTCTGTCAGCAGATTGTTGCAAAAGAAATTGTATGCATGAGAACTACTGGTGCAATGGTCCATCACCTACACGAGATATTTGGTGTGAGGACCAGGTCTACAAGAGTGTAAGATATCCAAACCTTTCATAATCTCAGACAAAAACCTGGTGACCCGGTGCAGGATTACATGCTTAACATAATCTCTACGGTTACTGAGGCTGAGATGCTTGGGCCAGAAATGGATGCGGAAACGCAGATGATTATGATCATCAATAGCTTAAACTCTTCTTTTCAGCAGTTTAAGTTAAACTATAAGCTCAACACCAAGGATTACACGTTGAGTGAGTTGATGAATCCCTCCAAAGCACGAAGGAGATATTAAATATCAAGGCTCATGGGCCTAAGGCTAATGTAGCACCTTCTTCTAAGTCTAAGGGTAAGGGCAAGGAAAAGAGGAAAGATCTAATGAAAAAGAAGGCCCAAACAAAGGGGAGGTCCAACCCATAAAAAAGAAGGCCAAAACAGACACCAAGGGAAAGTGTTTCTAATGTGGTGAGCAGGGTCACTGGAAAAGAAACTATGCAGTCTAACTTAAGTCCCTCAAAAGCAAACAAGGTATGGGTTTCTTAAGATTGTTAGGAACTAGAAATGTGGTAGATTCATCTGATTCTTGGATATTAGATTCAAGAGCCACTAACCATTTTTTCAATTCTTTGCAGGGGTTCCAGCAAAGGAAAAGACTACATAAAGGCCAGTTTCAAGTCAAGATAGCAAATGGATCCTGATACAAAGGTCACCTTTGGGACTCGAACTTTCACCGAAGCTGATCACCAACATCCTTTGCACGGTAGTCTCACTTAGGTCCGCTTAAGCAAGACTCAGCCTTCAACGACCCTCGAAGTGTTTACTTCGCATACACTCGAAGAAACAATGCTTATAAAAGCAATAAGAAAGAAAGGCAACAAGGAAACATAGAGATATGGTTAAAAACAAACTTTATATACTTTCCCTCAAAAGAATACAAAGAATGCTCTCTCTGATTAAATAAGAAGAGCAAAGCTCGAATGAGCTATATATAGGCATCTTCAGATGGCTAACAGTCTTAATAGAACTCTACTAACTAAGATCACAATCTTATCTTATCTTATCACATAGAATTAAGTTACATCACATTTAAATGATTACCGTATCTAGGAATGATTATCCTTATCCACGAAGATCTCCTCTATTTTTAGATGATCCTTCCCCGTGATCTTTATCTTTTCAAACTGATGTTCATCCAATGTGATCTTATGCGCCACATCATCCAAGATCTCCCACAATCTATATCCGCTGATGATGCAGTGTGATCTCGCCGAACCCCACTATCACACTGGCCTGATCCAATATTGCTAGTCATGGTCCATACATCTAAGCATGGCTAAATCCTTTATCCGTCAAGTCCTAAACTGGGTTGAGTCAATCTTCACAAGGTTCAAGGCTCTATCAAAATTCGTGCCAAGTCTGATCCCACTTGCCCACGTTTGCCTTAATGTTTTCACCACAGCCTATCCGCACATAGGTCCATCAATGCATGTCCATGGATAAGTCCATCTTCCATGATCAAGCTCACTCATGGTGCAATCTCCTCGCCCCATGACTAAGTATAAGTCACCATCTGAGTTAGTATAAAACCTCGCATAGTTTACATACCTTTGACCTGCCTCGCCGAAGTCAAGTGCTTAAGCGCCTCGTTGCGCTCATATGCCTTCGCACATCCTCGCGGGGTCTTACATGCCTTTGCGCCTTCTCGCGTACCCTCGGGTCTCACATGACTTAGTTTGCTAACTCCTCATGGCCTCACATCCGAATCTTACAGCTCATCGAAGATTTCCTCCAACGCATGCCTACGTATGCCCACGCGTATCGAATCTCACCTACTCTCGAGATCTTCGCCGATACTTCCCGCATCCCTTGCCTACTTCGTAAGTTCCTCGGGTTTTTCTCACCAACTCACAAGACTTTGCCTTGTTCCCTCGTCAACATACATTTCTCGTGCCGACTTGCATGCCAAGCATTGGCCAAGGCTCACCAACACTCACACGATTCTGCAGTCTGGACTTAGGGGTCTAACAGATCCTATATTTCAACAGAATCAATGGGAGTAGTTATCTTGGACTTCCCTAGGGATCATAGGTTATATTTGGAGGATGTTTATTACATCCCAATGATTGTAAGGAGCATGATTTTTGTTTTTTGTTTAATAAAATCTGGTTATTCCTTGTATTTTGAAAATGTTGTTTCAAAGTTAAGTAGTACTAAAGGAGTTAGCTATTTCATCCAAACCAAGAGTTGATTTGGACATGGCAGAATAAGATGTCGAAATGGATTCAAGAGTTGAATCAGAAGAGCGACTTGAACTTCAAGTAGTTCCTAGATGTAGTGGGAGAGTTGTGAGACAACCAGATAGGTATCTCGGTCTAAGAGAAGGCATAATTGCCATCTCAGACCAAGAAAAAACAAATCCAATTACTTATACACATGCTATTAATGATGTTGATGAAAAAAAATAGCTCAAGGCGATGGAATTGAAAATAGATTCCATATATACCAATGAAGTTTGGACCCTTGTAGGTCTACCACTAAATGTAAAAGTCATAGGGTGTAAATGGATCTACAAAAGGAAAAGAAGATCTGATGAAAAAGTAGAGACTTTTAAAGGCAGATTGGTAGCTAAAGACTATACTCAAAAAGAGGGTATAGACTATAAGGAGATATTTTCTTCAGTTGCCATGCTTAAGTCCACCAGAATTCTTTTGGCCATAGCAGCCTATTTCAATTATGAAATATGGCAAATGGATGTCAAGATTGCATTTCTTAATATGGATCTTGAGGAGACCATTTATATGGCCCAACCAGAAGGATTCGTTGAGCTAGGTAATGAGCATAAGGTATGAAAATTACAGAGGTCCATTTATGAACTTAAGCAAGCATCTAGGTCTTGGAACATTAGATTTGATAAGTCTATCAAAACCTATGGGTTCATACAAAACCTAGATGAGCCTTGTGTCTATAAAAGGATACAAGAAAGCAGGGTTACTTTCTTAATCCTTTATGTTGATGACATTATGCTCATTAGGAATAATGTAGGAATGTTATCTACGATTAAGGGATGGCTGAACGAACAGTTCTCAATAAAGGATTTAGGAGAGGCTAGCTATGTTATAGGGATCAAGCTTATAAGGGATCATAAGAACAAACTGATAACCTTGTCTCCAATAACATACATTGAGAACATGCTCAATAAGTTTTCCATGTAAGATTCCAAGAGGGGTTTCACACCTAATAAACATGGAATCAAACTTTCAAAGGAGCAAGCACCTAAGACTCAAGAGGAGGTCGAACACATACATAACATTCCATATGCTTTGGCTGTTGGAAGTTTAATGTATGCAATGCTTTGCACTAGACTAGATATATGTTATATAATGGGACTAGTAAGTAGATTTCAGTCTAATCTTGGAATGGAACATTAGACTGCGGTTAAGTGCATACTAAAGTATCTTCATAGGATGAAGAACTTGATGCTTGTTTACTCTGGAAGTAACCTTATTATGAAAAGATATACAGATTTCGATTTCCAATCAGATGTTGATTCAAAGAAATCAACTTCTAATTCTATATTTGTTTTAAGAAGTGGAGCCATAGTCTAGAGGAGTGTCAAGCAATCTTATGTTGCTGATTCAACTATATAGGCTGAGTATGTTGCTGCTTGTGAAACAATAAATGAAGCAGTTTGGCTCTCCAAGTTCCTAAATGATTTGGAGGTAGTTCCTGAGGCAGAAAAGGCTATTACACTTTATTGTGATAATAGTGGGGCAGTGGCTAATTCTAAAGAACCTCAGAGCTATAAACCCGCCAAACACATTGAGAGAAAGTATCATCTCATAAGGGAAATAATACAACGTGGTGAGGTAAATGTGGTAAAGATTCCCATAGAGCAAAACCTTGCTGATCCATTTACGAAGATGTTGTCTCAAAAGAGTTTTAAGGTCATCTAGTAGGAATGGGAATGAGGGGTACGTCAAACTTGCTTTAGGGTAAGTAGGAGATAGTTGGAGTTATGTAAATATAGTACCTTGTAAAGCAAGTGTATTTACATATAACTTAATTTTCTTCTAGTTATTTTTGTAATGAAAATATTTATTATTAATAAAACAAAAGAGTTTGGTTTTATTTGTATGAGCATTATATATCTAGTCATAAGGTACCAAGATTCTTTTGTAAGTAATATACATATACATGGAGATGTATGGGAAACATGGATATTATTAGAATCTAAATTAGTTGATTTACTGTTGAATAATCAAGTTGGTCGCTTGATTATGTTTTAGACTGTAGTGTTGCGATTTATCTCTGTGTAAGTGAAAGAGTTTACTTCAAGGGAATTATAAGTTTCAAATCATGATAGTAGTTGACTATCAATAATGGCACTATTAATTGAATTTGGAATCACGTATGTTTTTAAAGAATAAAGTAGGTCATTACTTTAATCTTAAAACATACACCTTAGCATTCTTTTGTTATGAATCGCAATCTTGATGAGTGATGAACTCATATGTGTTTTATTATAATTCTTGATATGATATGAATGGATTTTTACAGAGTACCAATCCAGTGTCTACATATTGGAATTATTAATTGAAACATGTATTAGGGAACATTCACTCAAATAAAGAGTTTATATTGATATCATCATTTCTAGATGTTTTGTGGAGATTGGTGATTAAACTGGTGCTAGTAGTTTGATGGACTAGCTACCCATGAAGTCTTAACACCAAGATGAGATCTTCCGTATTAATCACCATATAGAGTAAAAAGGGAGATCTAAAAGGAAAAACTAACATAAGAGCAAAACGGTAATTTTACCCTTTATTGTGTAGGTGGTTATAATATGGTTCATAATAGAGTTTGCAATTAGACATCTTATTTGAAACATGTATTCTCATAATATTTAGTAATTCAAGAGTTCAACTAATTGTCTTTAAGGGAATGACATTTGGTTAATAAGCTAGAATTAATTTTAATGAGATTAAATTAATTCTGGGCTTATTGGAGCTTGAATTATATAAGTCCAATTAGATTCTCCATTTGGCTTCTAGGAAGGTTATCAAGCAAAGTAAGAAATATAAATATAATTTTTAAAGCCTATGATTGAATGTTAGGCTTACTTTAATTAATTGTTAATTAGAAGCCCAAATGAACATTTAATATTGGGCTTGACTTTGGATTGATTTGATTAATTAGATTAATTAAATTGAAACAAAGTTATTAAAGAAAAAAGGAGGGCATATTTCAGATTTTTATAGCTAAATGTGCAGCTGCACATTTAGCATTAAATTTCTAAATTTAAGGTGGTTTTTATCATGCTTTATCGTCATTAAATGGTTTAATGGTTGTCTTTTAATGATGGCATGTTATGTAACCTTTTAGCATTCATTTGATTAAAGAAGGAGGAGGTGTAATTGATGTACTCTCTCCCTTCTTTCATCTCATAACTAAAAATGATAGGGTCTCATTTAGGTTATTGGTCTTTTCCTATAGCCATCTTAAACAAATGAGGGGGTCTCATTTATTGGCTTCTTTATGTTTGATGAAAGAATAAAGTGATGCATTGGATACACTTCACTTCTTTCTTTCATCAATAACTGAAATTCAGAGAGTGTGAAGAAAGGTTGTTGCATTTTTGACTCACTCTCTCCTCTCTTCCATGTGCTAACCGAAACTTAAATGAGGAGAGTCTCATTTTTTGCTTCTTTCAACTAAAAAAAATCTCCTCAAAATATTTATTCTCCTTTCCCACCAAAGGATCTTGTTAACTAAGTTGTCCAAAAAAAATAAGTGGTAGATTGGATTGGTCAAGGATACAATAATGAGGAGAGGATATATTGACAAAGAGAGGATACAAAAGCGAGGAGGCAAAGCTGTAGCAAGCAGTCAGTAAAATTTCCATCTTGTTCTTATGTCAATTATTTTCCTTATACCGTATCATGTATGGCTTGGCATATTGATTTAGTTATTATACTTCTGTTGCATTTTGATTTTGGAAAAAGTTTTGAAATCTACCGTTTTAGCCAAATCTCACATGCTTTTGTTTTCGATCCAACATGACTATCAGGTGTTGACACTAGCTTTCACCTCTGCCTTCTTTCTATTTATTGTTTCTCTTCTTCCTCACCACCAACTGGTCTTCTCTTTTCTCTTCGCCTCTTCTTTGTTTCTTTTCTTCATTTTTTCTCTCTGGGTGTGTCTGTGTCTGCTTCCAAAGTTCTTTTTTCTTCTATTTGCAGTGGGAGGCTAGGTTTAGGTTTTCACGCCGTCAACCCTACAAATGACACGTAATGTTAAGAAAATTTAAGAAAATTATGTCACACCCGTGATTCTGGGAGTCACGGTCACGTTCATATTCATTCTTTCATGTATAATTTTTCTTATTTTCATGCAACATTCACAAGACAATCCATTCAACTCTCATGCCATTTTCACTCAATTAATTTCAAATTTGAATTACAACATAAGAATTTGTAATCAAAATCAAGATATGAAGGAAAACAAAATCAATAGAAATTAAACATAAAAATCCCCCCACTTAAACTATGCTTGTCCCCAAACAAAATAAAGAATACTAGATTATTCAAGAACAAACAATGAAAACAACGATTTTCGCAAATAATAGTCAAAGATATCAATGATCATTTCAATAAACTCATCCTGAGAACTTAAAACTCATAATACTCCATGAATAAACTATTCTCCGCATACTTAGCCAAAATTAACAAGTACTTCAACTAAAAAACTATTAAGAAGTGTGATAAACACTCACTCCACTCTCCATCCTCTCAAGCATTCAAAGGTAGAACATATTCAAACATAACTCATTTCATGTAAGGCATCTACCATAGGCTTGCTTACTAATTCAATCTCCACTATTCATATCAAACACAAACATCAATCCAAAAGTCTTTATTTTACTTGTAATGGAGTCAGGCTAAGGGTAGAAAAAAGAAAATTCACAATTTAAAACCACAGAATAAATTGAGCATTTAAAGTAATATAAACAATGAAGCATAAAACACTCAACTCTTTCCTTTCAATTTAACAAGATTAGCACTCCCCTTTTATGTCTCTCCTCTTTCTTTTCATTTTTTTTTGGTTATCTTTTATTCCTTCCTTTTCTTTTCTATTTCTTTTTCTCTTTTTTCTTTTTTCTTTTCTTTTATTTATTTTCTTTTTTATTAATTTTTTATTTAGAACAAGATCAAGTTTAGAAGAGGAAAAATGTAGAGGAGAGATAAAAGTTGCTACAACTATACCCAACCCTAACTCAATAGCCAACTATATCATATGATTCCCTCACACTTATTCAAGCAATTATTCCTTAAATCCAATTATAGCCATTCAAATGCTCAACTTGCCTTGTGGTAGGTACAATGAAGAGGATAAACAATTAAGATCAAGGCTTATATTTTGGGTTTATAGAAAGAAAAGTTTTCATGTTAAGCTCAAAGGGGGCTCACTAAAGGTAACATTATGGTGGCTTTTAAAACAAAATGCGTAATTCCTATTTGTCTTCATCATTTCAATGTTAGAATGAGATTATGTGATCTCAACTAGTATTTGCAAGCAAGTTCTGAAGTTCCTTAATCATGAAAGAAGACCCTCAGAAAAAAAAAATACTTGAATTTGGTGTTAAATATTTCAAAAAGGCACAAATTCTTACCAAAGAAGGTGCAATTCATCTATCATAACAAGCTAATGTCATTTTAATCGAAAACTAAAAGAAGTTAAACAAACAAGCAATAAAAATAATAAAAAGGAGAAGGATAGAAATATGATACGAAGGTAGGGGTGTGGTTGCGTTGATATAATGTAGAGCGTGGTGTACAGCATCGAAGAGTGGAGAAAATTTGCTAGGAAAACATAAAAGAGATATTGAAAATTAGACCTATGCACACAGAGAAAACAAACTAAGTTGAGATTCACTAAGAAGGAATAACAAACAAATAATTGAAAAACAAAACAAAAATTGTATGGGTTGCCTCCCTTTCAGCACTTCTTTAATGTCTTGTAGCTAGACACCTCAATAGTCATGCTTAAGGTCAATCGCTCAATGTGAGTGATTTCACTGTCTTCTTCTCTTCATTGGGATCTATCTTTAAGAATTTGCCAAACTCTACCTCAATTGCATCGTTTAGCAATTAGCAATACTCATCAATCTCTTTAACCAAGTCTAATTCTCCTTCTTCTCCTTACAAGGAAAAATTGAAATCTGTAGTATTAATTTGACCAACAAGAAAAAATTCTTCATAAATAGTAGTAGTATAGATAAGTTCAATATTAAAGATTGAAAATTCTACTGTTTCTCCCAGAACAGTCACGGTTAGTTTTTTGTTCTTCAAATCAATTAAGCTATTGGTAGTGGCCATAAAAGGTATCCCTAGGGGTATGGTGTGCCCCTTTTCTTGCTATTTTACTTCCCCCATGTCTAATACATCAAAGTCTATGAGGAAAATCAATCCTTCTACCTTTACTAACACATCTTCTATTATTCCTTTTAACTAACGGATTGACCTATCAGTTAAAACACATGTTCATAAGTTTTAACTATACTAGATCAAATTTCATATAAATAGAGTAAGGCATAAGCTTGCTCTAAGGTCAAGCATACCCTTAACGTCATCACCATTACCCATTGATAGTCTCACAATAAAACTCCATGGATCTTTCAATTTTGGGGGTAACTACTACTAAAAAACCACACTTGCCACTTCTGAAATTATTACCTTCTCGTTTAGCTAAAAACTTCCGTTTTTTGGTGCTTAGTTCCTCGATGAACTTCACATAAGCAGGAATGTTCCTGATCGCATCCAAAAAAGGCAGATTAATATTAACCTTAGAAAAAAATTTATATAAATAAGAAAATGGTCATCTTGTTTTGAAACTTTAAGGCAACTTAGATATGGAATTGGTGATCTATAACGATCAGTCGCCATATACAGTCTTGGTCCTCTATTGTCTTTGGTTGCATGCCCAAGTTTTTCACCTTTCTGAACATGACTTGAAGAATTGTGCCCATTTCTTACCTTATGTTGCTTTTCTTTTTTCTTGATGAGGCTCTCCTTGTCTTGATTACTTGCATCAGATAGATTAAAAGGAATCTTAAAACGATTATCAATCAATTTACCACTTCTCATAATAGTAACTGTTTGGGCTTGTTTAGATTGGCTTGGTAACCTTCCCTTTTGATTATTTTGCATTTAAGCAGTAAGTTGCCCTACTTGATTCTTAATCCTCTTTATATAAGCTTCCAAAGAGTCGAATCTCTTATTGTTTGTTTCTTGATTCTAAGTGGTCACTTGAATAAACGCGTTCAGACTCTTCTCTAAAGAAGGTTTTCCTAGTAAGTTCTGATTTAAGGATTACCCTTGGAATTGATTTTTCCTCCAAAAATTTTGATATTGTGGTTGGGGTTCACTGGTGGATCGTTGGTCTTCCATGAAAAATTGGAGTGGTATCTCCAACCAAGGTTGTAGTTGTTTGAATATGGATCATTTTGTACCCTTAGTTGAAAATCATTAAGTGAGTTCACTTGTTCTTCCTCACATGCAAAAGATTTAAAAGAATACAAAAAATCATTAGCTCCATGACCATAAGTTCCACATATATACCACATACCTTTTGATTTGAAACATTTTAGGGTAGTCTTATGGTTAGCAATTTCACATACTTTGTTAACTCATCCAATTGCATTGCCATTTCTTGGTTCGAGTTCCCTTATGAACTTCATCTTTTCTTCCCCTCACGCTCTTTTGTTGAGAATTGTCCCCCAAAATTTCAAAGATTCTATATGTCTCTTCGGTAGTTTTCTCTCCCACAACTCCTCCTACTCCATTGTCCACTGTGTATTAACATTTTTGTGTTAATCCATCATAGAAGAATTGGTTCTATAAGTGAAGTGGAAAATGATGGTGTGGACACTATATTAGCAAGAGTTTGAAGTTTTCCCACGCCTTATGGAATGGCTCTCCCTCCATCTAAGTGAAGGTAGCTATCTCCATCTAAAACTCAAAGATCTTTTGATAGGAATATAATCTTCCCATGAATTTGTTGTACACCTCCTCCCATGTGCTCAATGAATCGGACGAAAGGGTCATCAACCATGCCTTGGCCTGATCCTTCAATTTGTATGGGAAGCATCTCATTCTAGGTTGATCTTCATTCAAGCCATCCAAAGGAAATGTATGGAGAGTGGTATAAAACTCTCAAATGAAGTTTAAAAGGTCTTCATTGAGAATCTCATAGAAAGATTGTTAGCCCCGAGTTTCTTTTATGTTAATTAAGTATGATTAGCTTAATTAAGCGTGATTAGTGTTAGTATTTAATTAAGTTGTTATTGATTAAGTAAGGTGGCATAAATAAGTTAGTTGACTAATGATTAA
>JAOSBP010000004.1:10087800-10098658 GCA_027563825.1 Erythroxylum mucronatum | reverse complement strand
GCCAAGATCCAAATAGAAATCATAAAACGTACCGAATTTCTTTAATATTCTAACCCCTAAAATGGGGCGTTACATTTCATCTTCAACCTACCTCAGGAATACCATCCTTCTTTTTATAGATCCACTAGTAACTCAAAGATTGTTTTCCTTTTTGAAGCTCCACTAAATCCCATATATCGTTTTTATAGAGGCTCTCAATTTCTTCATTCATCGCCACTAACCAGTTAAAGAATCAATATAAGAAACACCATAATAATAAGAAGTTTTTATACCTTCACTAACATCTTGTGTAACTGACAATACATTAGCAATCAAATCATCGATGTTATCAGTATATTTGGTAGGCTTTCTAATTTGCCTCTTTGGTCTATCATGAGCAATAAAATAATATCGTTTTGTTTCAACAGAAGTTGTGGCACTAGAACCATCTTCATATTGTTCACTTGGTTAACTGTTGGAAGAAAAAAGGACATCGACATTTAAAGGAGAAACATATCACAACTCTAACTCCACATTCTCACTTATACTTTTCGAATCACCTGTACCAATAGAAGAAGAAACAAGAGGATCTTTTCTAGGAGAAAGTAAAGCATCCTCATGAAAAGTAACATCCCTAGTAGGAATGGCTTTACAAGATTTAGAATTAAAACACCATAAATGATATCCCTTAAACTTGGATGCATAACTAAGAAATATGCACTTTAGAGCTCTAGGTACAAGCTTACCATCATTATATGTGCATAGACAAGACATCCAAAAATTCTCAAAATAGAATAGTCAACAGGATTACCTAACCATACTTCTTCTGGGCTTCTAAATTTAAGAGAAGAGTGTGGAGATCAATTGACCAAATAACAAGTAGTAAACACTGCCTTGATCCAAAAATAATGTCAATGCCACAAGCCAACATTTGAGAGCATACAATGAGCTCTCTCTAGAAGAGTACTATTCATCTATTCCATAACACTATTCTGTTGAGGTTTCCGAATAGGTGTCTTATATCTATTTATACCATGATCTAAGCAGAATTTAGTGAAGTCACCATCATAAAATCTAACCTATTGTTTATTCTAAGCTTCTTAACCTTTTTCCTTGTTTGGTTCTTTGCAAAAGTTTTTCACCTTTTAAATACAGTGAGGGTTTCATTTTAATGTATCAAGAAATAGAACCAAAATTTACAAGAAAATCATTAATAATAGACATGAAATATCTTTTTCCTCTATAAGAAAGAATGTTAAAAAGTCCCAGTAGATTAAAATGTAAATACTCAAGCATATCTTTGGTACAGTGAGTTATAGTAGAGAAACAAACTTTTTGTTTCCCAAAAACACAATGTTTATAAAGCTCCAACTTATCAATGCCTTGATCTCCAAGAAGACGCTTTCTGCTCAAAAGTGTCATGCCTTTCTCACTTATATAGCCCAAGTGCATGTGCCATAATTTGTAAATAGTAGAGTTAGTCATAGGAGAAGAAACAGCTACAAAATCTTCACAATTGAACCTTGCAAGACATAAAGATGACTAGAATAGTTAGCTTTCAAACAAATAAAAAAACTTTCAAAAACTTAAGAACTCCATGTTTAACTGTGTATTTATACCTAAGAGATTTAAAGGTTCCCAAAGAAATCAAGTTTTGTTTCAAGTCAAAAGCATAAAGAACATTGGTCCGAACTACACCATCATAAGTCTTGATATGAATACTACCAATGCCACTTACCTTACACTGGGCAACATTGCCCATCAAGACAACACCACTATCAACAGGTTCAAAAGTGACAAATGAATGCATATGAGGACACATATGAAAATTAAATCCAAAATCAAGAATTCATTCACTTTTACTCCTTTTATTAGTGGAAGTAACAAACAACAAAACCTAACCTTCATAATTAGTCTCAACAGCACTAACTTCAACAAATTTTTAGGTTTGTTTCTTTTTCTCCTTATTCTCTTGTTTATTTTTCAACTTGTAACATTTAGAAATTTCATGTCCAAACTTCTTACAATAATAACAGGTTTTGTCAGAATTTTTCCCTCTAAATTTAGAACTAGATTTCTTTGAATTATCACTACTACAATTTTCTTGATCTTCCTCTCACAGTCAATCCCTCATCTTTATCATCAGAACAAAATTCAAGATCAAAAGTTAGATTTAGCATCTTCAAAATAGAGAGTTTCATAAGTTCCATATAACATGATTTCTTTGAAGTGTTTCTAAAAACTAGGGAATGAGACTACTAACAAAACAACTTTGTCCTCGTCTTAAACTTTCACATCAATATTTTCTACATCTATGAAAATATAATTAAACTCATCTAGATGATAATGGATGGGAGTACCTTCAGCCGTATATATTGTATGTAAATGCTCCTTGAGATGAAGCTTGTTTACGAGGTTCTTGGTCATTTGTAAATACTCCAATTTTAGCCACAAGCCCGCAGTGGTTGTTTCATTCATCACTTCACGTAGAATCTCCTTGGACAAACAAAGTTGTATAGTGGAGAGCGCCCTTTCATCTAACTCGTCACATTGTTCATTAGTCATGATGCATGGCCTCTTGAATTTTCCTTCCAAAAATCTTTTAAATGTGTTTTGGGTAAGAACAACCTTCATTTGAACTCTCTAAATAGAAAAACTAAATTTCCATTAAACTTCATGATATCAAATTTTGTGATAGTCAACATATTGAATTCTCAATTGAATAGAATGCTTTGATACCACTGTAAGGATTTTTAGGTTATAGTGAAAACTCCTATACCTTTTGTTAGGATTTCAGCGTATAACAGAAACACAAAGATTAATTTAATTAAGAAAATAAGAGAAGTAAAGAGCATAAAAAATAATCAAAGGTACACTAAATTTACATGAACAGTGAGAGGGAAAAACCATGGTCAATGACAAGCCAGTCAAAAAATCCATTATAGTGAAAAAGAAAGTACAAGAATCCACAAAGGGCTTTCAAACACAACAAAGATGTGACAATTTTACAATCTCTTAATACCACCCTCTCTTAGAAAATAATGTGGAATAATAATCCCAAAAGCCCTAAATGTGAACTACATAAGTGTGTGTGTATATATATATGGGGATGACAATGGGTCGGGCCTGAGCGGGCTTGGGGTTAGTCCAAGCTCTTTCTTTAAAATGGTCATTACTCAAATATTAGTGGACCATAATAAATATTCTATCATACTAACCAAAATCAAAGATAGAAGAGGATATGAGACACCTGTATTCTCACCAAATTGTAATTTAATGATAACCTGTCCATATGTCCAACTTGGAAAATCCCTTAGCACTTTGAAATTCATCTAATAGTTTGTCAACATTAGGAATTGGAAAATAGTCCTTGTTTGTTATAATATTTAAGTAATAATAATGAACACAAAACCACCATGATCCTTTTTTAAAACCAGCAACACAGGAGACAAAAAAGGCTATTGCTTGGCCAAATAACGCCTTTAGTAAGCATATTATAGCTTAGATACTCTATTTCTCATTTTTGGTAATAAGGTGACCGCGCATCGTTGTGCTAGTCAAAATAAAATAACTAGACCTATTACTATAGCTGTAGTGAGCCTAGGTCGATCCCACAAAGAGTGTGTGTAAAGTTTATGAAATGAAATTAACCGGTGTTTAGGTTTAACCGGGGGGGTGTTTGTTTTTGAAAGAAGAAAATAAAATGAAACTAACTAATAAAAGCAAATTAAAGAAAACATGTAAAAAATAATAAAAGTGGGGAATTCGGTAGGGACCCAGTTCTTTGGTTTAATCTCGACCTATATCCTAATTACGCATATTTCATTAATTTGTTGTTCTTTAACCTCTCTTAGCAACTATTAATCGTGGGTTAACAATTAACCCGAGTTTTCCCTTAAGTTTTGTTTAATCAAGATACAATCGTTAATTAAACCTAACTACTAAATAACCTAGGATACGATCTCTAGATTTAATTAGGCAGTAGCATTACAAATTAGAAAAACCAATTAATCAAGGAAACAACTACATACGATGTGTCATTTAACCTAGGTCATGATATCCTCAATGATTACGGATCATTAGTTGCTACATATGAATTTCAACATAACAATTATGGATTATATCAAAATTCTCGCAATGGGTTTGCAATTAACGATTCAATAAACGCATTAAAATCATCAACTCATAATACCCAATGGGTTCATACACAAATAATTAAATAATAACGAAAATCCGATTATCCATACACAATACCCAAATTAATTAACATAGGATAACATAATCAATTTCTAATAAGAGAAAGAAGCAACAAAATAATAAAAAAAATACTGAACCTGGGTCGTCGGTATCGATGTTGCCTCCGAACTGGCGTCGGGATGCCTAGCCTTTCATGGGTCTTTCCTGAAAAAATGCTTCAGCCCCCTTCCAATCCCTAGCCAAAAGCCCCTTTGGTTCAGCCCATTTATGCAGCCCTCTTTTCACTGTTTACTGTAGCCTCCACTGTTCCAATGATGGGACGAATAAACCTTTGTGGGTTTATCGGGTTTATTCGTCCCTCGCTACTGCTAACGCCTGCCTCCTTGCTGCGTTAGTTCACGCCTGCACAACGTCTCTCCTAGCTACTCTAAGCCGCAACCTGCAAGCAACAGACGCAGCTTCATGCCCCTTCTGCGCCTCCACTCCACGCCTCTGTATTGTTCCGCCCACTGTTTATTCGATGGGACAATTAAACTTGCTTCTTCTTAAAACCTTGCCTTTTGTGCTTTAGGATGCGTTAAACCAGCGTTTCACGCCTAGCCCAACACTGCCCTGTCGTTTCTACCTGCTGCTGTGTCGTTTTGAGCTCTCCTCTTCCAAGCTTGGCCACCTGTTACGTTGACCTTCATCTTAAGCATGATTGTCCATTAAATTTAAATGCATGTAATTGCATGGAACATGCAATTTTTAGTATTTTTTCAGCCACTTTAATTCTTTTTTGTTCTTTTTTGTTCTTATCTTCTTCTTCACTTTTATTTTCTTCTTTTTGCTCTATGAAGACAAGCAAAAATAAATCTTCAAAAAATGACCCATATGTTGTGCTTTCGACTCACTTTAATTTATTAAATTGTACTTAAAATCACATATGAATTAAAGTGAGTACCTTAAGCATTTTCATGTCAATAATCGCTAAGTGTAAATGATTAAATATATCAACAATTAAACACGTATCAATTTCCCCCCACACTTAGCTTTTGTCCGTCCTCGGGCAAAACATCCAAATTAAGCTCAAAAACCCAAAACATTTACTCAATTCCCATCTTTTCTAAGAACATATAATCATAAGCAAAGATGGGTGACTTTCAAAAATCATAGCAAGATGTCAACATTCCAAGCTTTTACTCATGATCAATCAGCATTCATCATCTTAAAAAATTGAGCAATCTAATGGTAGACTTGGAAAATGTGTTTAACTAAAATATATCCATGGGTACATTTAACACCATTCATGATCATAACAATCCATAAATTTGCATATCATTTTATATCTCCACCACTAAAATTCACATGCAAAATCACGAATCAAAGGGCTTTTTAGGGTTGTAATGTGGGCAAAGGTAAGGTGAGATATATTTGCATCAAGTAGCATGAAAGTTATCAAAGCTAGTGAAACAAAGCAACACTCATTAAAAATTGGGCACCGTCAGCTATGACGAATGCAACATTTATATTTCACAATCCCATTTAACTCTCACACACAAACCACATAAAGCATATACCAATCCAAAGGAATCACTCATACAATTTATGCCAACAATGCATTGAAATCACAAGAGTGAACCTTCCAAGCCAACATTTACCTCATATTCAACATACTCAAATAACACATTCATTACAACTCTAGGAAGATGCATAAACTACAAACAAATTTTCAACACATATGTAATTCCTCCTTGATACATTTATTTTTAACAATTTTTCACTCTTTTTTTCTTCTTTCTTTCTTTTTCATTTTCTTTTCTTTCCCCTTTTTTCTTTCTTTTCTTATAAAAAATTAAAATAAACTACGTCAACATGGGAATTTCAATGATAAGACATAAAATAACATCCCAACATTATAACCAACCCTCACATATGTACTCCCCCACAGTTAGAATTTTGTACATCCACAAACTCAACAATCACAAATGTTCCACTAGCTTTACAACTTGGGTAGGACATTTGGTTAAGTTTAAAAGCATAAAATGTGTTTATACAAAAAGAAAGGTATAAAGCTCAAAGGGGTTTATCAAGGGAAAAATTATGTCAATAGGATAGGTTACTTGGCTAATGTAGTTTAAGAAAAACAAAGAATGCCTAATCATATCCATGTTAATGCATGTGATAAAAATGTAGTCTCGAATAGAAATTCAATGCAAAATTGGGATGTACAAGTCATGAAGGTCACACATTATCAAAAGGCAACGAGACTGATATGGATGTGTCAGTCAAATAAGGCTCAAAATCTCACCAGCTTTGTCTACCATCAGTCACTACTCTTCTAAAGATAATGAATATCGACCAATCACAAGAGCAAAAGTATATACTAAAGTTGCTATGAAATTTTCTAGTTAATCCACACTCTAATCATGATTATATAATCCTAGAAGCAATAGAAAATCAGAAAATGTTTGTTTCATTTGTTTTATTCTTTCTCTCATTTTGATTGAAAACTTAAAAACAAGTAAAACAAACAAATTCAAAAACACACATGCATATAAAAGTAATACGAAAATGTAAAGGAAAAAAAATTTACTTCCCTTGGGTTGCCTCCCAAGAAGCACCTTTGTTTAGGGTCGCTGGCTCGACTCCTTCTTTTTCTCATATGACAAACTTGTGATCTTCAGGTGTCACATGTGGCTCCTCCATGTGAGGTAGTTTCGGAAAGGGCCTTAGTTGATCATCATCCTCATTTAGTGTCTTCCCTATCCTCAGATTCTCAATCTCGACTGAGTTCATACACTCCGAAAATATTTCAAACATCTGTTCAACTTTTTCTTCATCATTCAATTCCTCCAATCTGTTATGCAAAGGTAAAGAGTTAGTTTAAAAAATAATCATGGACTCAATACTTACCTCTGAGCTAAAAGATGTGTCATTTTCATCTTTGAGCTCCTTCTCAACTTCTTCGACACAAGCAATTCGTTGAGGGTTGACCTTAAAATTCTCAAGCTCCTCGTCACTTTGCAATGTTTCTGTACAAACGTCCATTGGGTACACCTCGGGATGATACGATTGCTTCTCTTCAGTTGGCGATTCTAGGCGATTAAGCCTTATTGCCATATGACCCATTAGGTGTTCCATCCTCTGTTGGCTTATTTTTATCTCTTGTCATAATTCTTGCAACCGCTGCTGCATATCCTGTTAAAATTGTAAATTGTTAGCAGCTAGATTCTTAACAAGTTCTTCTAAAGATGCACCTGAATCGTGTTGGCTCTCTGAATCTTGGGTATTAGTCCAAGTGTTTTTTAGAAATTTCCCTCCATCCTTCTGGAATTGTAGAGTATTCTCCTGCAATTACAAAGTATTAGCTTTCACAATATTAATCAACTCTTCTAGAGATAGACCGGAGTTGTGATAGGAAGCTTCTGGTTTGTACGAGAATTGTTGTGTGTCCTACAAACTATCATGGAAGTAATTATGGTGATTATTGCATCCATAACAAAAGTTAGGTTGATCAGTCCAAACAATGTTATAGGATTGAAAATACAAGTCATAAAAGAAATTACTTCCGTCCATATCAATTTTTTTTAAACACGAAACAAAAATTGAAAAGATCACGAACTAACTAAAAAGAAATCAATTGCGGACAAATATATACAAAACACCAATTAAATCACAAACAAAAACTAAAGCATCGCAGTCCCCAGGAACGGCGCCAAAATTGACCGCACGTTGTTATGCTAGTCAAAATAAAATAACTAGACCTACTACTATAGCAGTGGTGAGTCTAGGTTGATCCCACAGAGAGTGTGTGTAAAGTTTATGAAATAAAATTAACAGGTGTTTAGGTTTAACGGGCGGTTTTGATTTTTGAAAGAAGAAAATAAAATGAAACTAACTAATAAAAACAAATTAAAGAAAACATGCAAAAAATGATAAAGGTGGGGAATTCGGTAGGGATCCGGTTCTTTGGTTCAATCTCGGACTGCACCCTAATTAAGCATATTTTATTA
This sequence comes from Erythroxylum mucronatum, assembly GCA_027563825.1. Lineage (NCBI taxonomy): Eukaryota > Viridiplantae > Streptophyta > Magnoliopsida > Malpighiales > Erythroxylaceae > Erythroxylum > Erythroxylum mucronatum. The sequence goes on along the minus strand of JAOSBP010000004.1, from coordinate 10,090,487 downwards.
ATTTGTTGTTTTTTGACCTTTCCTAGCAACTATTAATCGTGGGTTAACAATTAACCTAAGTTTTCCCTTAGGTTTTGTTTAATCAAGATACGATCGTTAATTAAACCTAACAACAGAACAACCTAGGATACGATCTCTATATTAAATTAGACAGTAGCATTACGAATTAAGAAAATTGATTAATCAAGGTAACAACCACATACGATGCGTCATTTAACCTAGGTCATGTTATCCCTAATGATTACGAATTACTAGTCGCTACACATGAATTTCAATATAATAATTACAGATTATATCGAAATTCTGACAAAAGGTTTACAATTAACGATTCAATGAACACATTAGAATCATCAATTCACAATACTCAATGGGTTCATACACAAATAACCGAACAATAATGAAAATCTGATTATCCATACACAATACCCAAATCAATTAACATAGGATAACACAATCAATTCCTAATGAGAGAAAGAAACAACAACATAATAAAAAATACTTAATGTGGGTCGTCGACGTCGATGTCACCTCCGAACTGGCGTCAGGTCGTCTAGCCCTTCATGGGTCTTTCCTAGAAAAATGCTTCAACTAATCCCTAGCTAAAAACACTTTGTTTTGCTTCACTACCTACTCAACAACGCAGCTCTTCTCCTCAGCTGTTCAATGACCGGACAATTTAATGTTGAGTCCCAGCCTATTGTTCACCTTAATCCTCCCCGCCTCTCCTTACGCAAGCCTCACCGAGCCGCAGCTACCAAGCTGTCTGTAGTTAGCGTGCCACAGCCCTCTCTTCATGCCACTGTTGCCCACTGTAGCGTCCACTATTTTCTGATTAGACAAATAAACTTTCACTCCCCTTAAATCCTTCGTAGCCCTCCACTTTGTTGCTTTTGGGACGCAGCGTACTCCTATGTTTAACGCTTGCTACATGCGTTTAACTCATGTCTTCTGCTCCTCAGCGCTGCGTTTTAACGCCCAACTCTCCTCTTATATGCTATCGTTTTTTCTTATTATTTGTTGCTCCTTGCTTGGTCAATGACACTGTTGTTTTGCTTCATTCTAGTTGCTATGTTATTTTATTTGGCAGCCTCTTGGTTGTCTTCTTTTGTGTTTTCTTTCTTGTCTTTTATTTATTTTTCTCTTCTTGCTCCATGAAGACAAGTAAAAAATTAATCTTCAGCAAATAACCCAAATGCAGCACTTTCGACTCACTTTACTTTCTTTGCTCCAAAATTGTACCTAAAATCATATATGAATTAAAGTAAGTATCTTAAGCATTTTCATGTCAATAATCGCTAAGTTTAAATGATTAAATATATCAACAGTTAAACACATATGAATTTCTCCCACACTTAGCTTTTGTCCGTCCTCAGGCAAAACATCCAAATTAAGCTCAAAGACCCAAAACAATTACTCAATTCTCGTATTTTCCAAGACAATATAATCACAAATAAAGATGAGTGACTTTTAAAAATCATAGCAAGATATTAACATTCCAAGCTTTTACTCATGGTCAATTAACATTCATCATCTTAAAAAACTGAGCAATCTAATGGTAGACTCGGAAAATGTGTTTAACTAAAATGTATCCATCGGTACACTCAACACGATTCATGATCATGACAATCCACAACTTTGCATATCATTTAATTTCTCCACTACTAATGTTTACATGAAAAATCATGAATCAAAGGACTTTTTAAGGTTGTAATATGGGCAAAGGTAAGGTGAGATCTATTTGGGTCAAGTAGCATGAAAGTCAACAAAGCTAGTGAAATAAAGCAACACCCATCAAAAACTAGGTACCGCCAGCTATGACAAATGCAACATTTACATTTCACAACCCTATTTGGCTCTCATACAAAAACCACATGAAGCATATACCGATCCGAAGGAATCACTTATATAATTTATGTCAAAACTCATTGAAATCACAAGAGTGAACCTTCCAAGCCAACATCTACCTCATATTCAACATAATCAAATAACACATCCATTACAACTATAGGAAGATGCATAAACCATAAACAACTTTTCAACACATATGCAATTCTTCCTTGATACTTTTTTCACTTTTTTTTCTTTCTCTCTTTTCTATTTTTCTTTTATTTTCTTTTTCTTTTCCTTATAAAAATTAAAATAAACTACATAAACTTGGGAATTTCAATGATAAGACATAACAAAACATCCCAACATTATAACCAACCCTCACATATGCACACCCCCACACTTAGAATCTTGTACATCCATAAAATCAACAATCACAAATGTTCCACTAGCTTTATGATTGGGCACGACATTTGGTTAAGTTTAAAGCATAAAATGTGGTTTATACAAAAAGAAAGGCTAAAGCTCAAAGGGGTTTATATAGGAAAAAATCATGTCAATAGGATAGGTTATTTGTCCAATGTAGTTTATGAAAAACAAAGAATGCCTAATCATATCCATGTTAATGCATATGATAAAAATGTGGTTTCGAATAGAAATTCAATGCAAAATCGAGATGTACATGTCATGAAGGTCACACATTATCAAAAGGCAATGAGATTGATATGGATGTGTCAGTCAAATAAGGCTCAAAATCTTATCGGCTTTGTCTACCATTAATCTCTACTCTTCTAAAGATAATGCATATCGACCAATCACAAGAGCAAAAGTACATGCTAAAGTTGCTATGAAATTCTCTA
>JAOSBP010000004.1:10035836-10052936 GCA_027563825.1 Erythroxylum mucronatum | reverse complement strand
AGACCGAGAGAGAGAGATCGACAGAGAAGACGAAGAGAGAGGAGCTTTCGGAAATTGCAAGTTAGTCCTTGCAATTTTCGGAACTTACGGTATCAGCCGAAATTTTTAGTTCCGACCGGTACCAATTAGTAAACGCCGGTACTGACCGAAATTTGCGGCCGATACACCGGCTGGTACGGTACGAAATCCTAAACACTGTAAATACTAATGCTTGTGGTTTTTGTGATATCGACTTGTACTTACTTGTGCTAGCTATAGTTACACCGTGCACTTGCAATATTAATAAAACCTATTAATCAGTAGACATAGGCAACAATTGTTTTCCAAAATGCCATAAATCAGTTTGCATTCTCTCTTCCTTATTCCCTTTAATTTATTGTTCAATTTTTTAATTAATTATATCATGCAATTTCTTCATCTTTATTTACATTGATTACTGTTAATTTAGTATATTATTTGGAAAAATTGTTGAATTTTTAAATACCTAATTCACTCCTTCATTCCTAGGTGTCATTAGAGAATACCATATTTTAATGGATTTCTCCTTTTTAGCAAACCAACTGACGGACTCTAGCTATACATTTCTCCACTGACATTCCTCTTAATTCTTTATTCAATTTCGTTCTCTTCTTTAGTTCACGTTGCATTATCTGGAGTTAGGGTGATGTTTGACAGTAACAGGAACGAGTATTAGAAAATCAAAATCATAGGGAAGTTTTTTTAATAATTTGTCAAATCATATGGAAATTTTATTAAATTTAAAACTACATTTCTTTTACTTCAAAAAATGTGATTCTTAGGTTTAAAGGATTCCTTTTAACTCTATAATATAAAGAACTAATCATAAGATTGAGATTGTCTTAATTTTTTGACTAAAATTAAAAAAATTATAATAGAACAAATGTTAAATCTACAAGGTCTATTAGCTGAGTAGATGAAAAAAAAATATCAAAAGCTTAGGTCCGAGAGGATCAAATAACTCACTAAATTAAGCAAATATTCTAAAACCTAGATCCTTAGATTGAAGTGGGTTTCTAATTTCCTAGTTTTAAGATCAAAACCTATCTTTAAATTTAGAAGAGTCATTTAGCTCTTTTATATAAAGATGAAATCCTAAAACCACAAGCTTTATGCCTAAGAGGGTCATCTTGCTCTTTGTTGGTGCTTGTATTATTCAAGTATGATATTTTAAGTAATTCTTCGACTCGCCCATCTTCTTAATAAAACTTTAAAGTCTAGAGATGTCAATAGATGATGGCGTGTCAAACCAGTAAAATTGAGACACTTTAAATAATATCAATTTTACAAAATTCGAAAAGAAGAGTTTCAAATATAAATATAGAATTCCATAATCTCAAATAGTTAGTTTCTTTGTTATGTAAATCAAACGTAGTAGTTTTAATGTCTTTACCAGTACTCTACGAGCTTGATTCAAAGCACTTGTTATTCGCTCTTCAAAGGGCAAGGAAGAAGTCATCTCCTTTGTCGACCTTGTATCCTTCCCCCTCAAATCCTTGTGGCAGCTATTCTGACCCAACTCTGTGCCACTCTATTCTAACCATCCACTTATGATGACCCACATATTAGTGAATGGTTAGGATGGAGTGGCACAAAGTTGGGCCAGAATAGCTGGCACAGAAGATCACATCCCGTATCCTTCCCTACCCTCCACCCAAGCTTTCACTTTAAGTAAGGGCAAGCTTTTTTTCCATTACTCGAATTGTCATACCCTCCACCTATATTCGATGTAGGAGTAAAATAAAATTTCGTCTTGATAAATCAAGATAAACCCGCGTTTACGTAATCCCACGAGTGGTTCAAAACGGATCCAAATGGAGATCCGATCCTTTTCGGGTGAGTCCTAGATTTTATAAGGCGGCTTACGTTTTTATTAATTTAATTTTTTTAACAACCAAGAAGATCTAAGCAAATAAGTTAACTAGAGAAAATAACAGGTATCAAACAATTAGATGTTTTAGGTTTGATGATCTAATGTTCTTTTGAACCAAATCATTTTCTTATAATTACATGGCCTTTTACATATTCTTTAACTTAAATATCACAGTTTGACACCCAATCCAATTGTTAGCAAGAGAAGATGATACTCCTTCAAAAAAATTTTAAAAGCTTTGATTTCTCTAAAATTCTTGCCATTTTATTGATTATCTCTTAATGTGGTCCGATTATTCCGACTTCCAATTCAGCATACTGCTGCAATTAGGGCTTTATGAAAACTCCACCAGATATTTGGAAAGAAACTACTAGACTAGACCTCCTTTCTTCTCGATGTTGTCCTAGTCACAGAGCGGTGCAATAATTGATTCAAAGAGTCAAATTCGAAGCTACCAACTGTAAGTTACAGAGAGGAAACACGCCTTTGTTTGGCAGTCTCTCCCAACTAATATCAAATGGTTAGCAAGCCAAACTTGAAAGGGATAAAGCATGCTTAAAAAGGCACATAATCCATCTGAGTTCCAACTTTATTCTTTCTTTTTGTTTAACTATTAAGAAGCAGAAAATATGCATCCACAAGTAATCAATCCTACACCCGAAATGTCTAGTCCATTATGCCAGATTAAGCATATGAAACAGCTGCCTACATCACTGTGTAATACATGAATTACCAGATAATTAAAAGAACCTCGCAAGCTTAATTTTCCTTTGGTAATCAGCTGCTTATGAACAAATGAAACAACTTAACTGATGAGGCATTTATGACACTGGTCAACATTGTTCTACAATTACAAAACTCATGGTAGCGCTACACAAGAAAATACTTGCGAAGAAAAGCTTAATGATAATTCAATCACCGAAACAATTTCTAAAAGGTACATGTTGGCATATCCAATTTGATAACAAAGAAGTATCAATTTCACGTGTAAGAATTAACTGGCAGCTGTATTGCAAGTATTGATACCATCCCTGCAGTCATTGGTAAGATCATTGAACGTCTCGACCTGCTTTTTCCCTCTCAGGAAGACTTCAGTATCAACGGAGATCCTCATATAACCATCGAATTCAACTGGAATTCCTTTGTTTAGTTTTGTTGTCTCTGAGTACCACTCACTATTCTCATCCCAAAGATACTTGTACTCCTCAAGAAAATGAGTAGTATACTTATCTTTTAAAGGATCAAAGAAGGATGTGTCAGGTTCATTCGTTGCAATGTAAACGTTCCTACCATCTTCAATCTTGTCAGCCAAGGTTGTAAGAAGCACATCAGGCGAAGTATCTGTGGCAAGATTGGGCCAAAGATCTTTGTTCCTTGCTTTCTGCCCTCTCTCAACATGAACTGCATCATAATCCCAATTTAATCTCGAAGCAATTGCTGACACAATATCCATTAACCTCCTAGATTTCCATATTAAATGCCATGGCCTTTGTACGACAGACTCTGTCTCTCCTTCACAAACTCTATACCAGTAGTTATCAGGTTCAACAGATCCAAACTTCCTCATAATTAAAGTATCTTTCACCTCCAAAAGCTTCATAGGTGTCACTCTAAAGTCCTCTACAAGATGAAGACTCAATCCATCCTTCTTCTGCCATTTATTCCAATCATCCCAAAACTGAGCTTGGTCCAACACAGATGCTGCTTCGTTCAAGTGCTCAAAATCAAAATAAAACCTGAAATCCTTCCCCTCTTCATCCTGATTCAAAGAACTATACATTGAATTTAAACAAATAGTCAAATCCATAATCAGTGTTCTATTCAGGTACTGCGCTTCACCTAGTGCACACAAGAAACTCCACAAGTAGTGATTCATACTCTTGCATCTATCACCACCGCCACTATAAATCAAATATCTCCCCCTGCTAAATGACTTTTCCGACTCAACCACTGGAAGTGAATCATTAACAGCTTCTCCAACAACAGGCAACAATGACAATCCTGCATCTTGCTTTGTAGCTGTTTTCTCAAATCCAGCTCTCTCATTCTTCTTCTTCCTCTTCCGTGCATTGATACCTGAATGGTACTCCCCAATATGTTCAACGCTAATGGTACAATCCTCTGACCTAGATATGACAAAGCGCCTATAGTCCTTATAAAATGCAGCAGTCTTCCCTTCCTTAGGCCTAAACCGCCATGCCATGTCACAAGTGCTAACTTCAGCCCCAGGAACCGCTTTTCCAAACCGATAAAAATGTATGTCCTTGAAGTACTCAATTGCCTTTCTCATCATCAAATGAAACACTTCTGGGTCCTTGCAATCAATAGGGCCTTCACAATTCTCCGTATTCATTTCTGGGGTACTACCACTTTGATCACCACTGTTGTCACTTGATTTGTCCACATCAGTAATATTGATAAAAGTAGCAAAAGCCGTCTGGTTAGCGGCCATGAAGTCCTCTCCAGTTTTCACCACAGTGTTATCCGAAATGAAAGTGGCATTCGAGTTAGATGTGAGGAATGTGGTTATTTTTGTTGAAGGGTGAAACAGTGGGTCCTCAGGTTCATATGTAGCCGCAATAATAGTGAAAATTAGGACTCCCAACACAAACAATGTGAAGCAAAGATTGCCAATCACTGCTAGTGCATTTTGACCTAGATTTTCAGGCCTAAAACTTCCAGCTCTGGGCAGCCTAGAACGGCCTAACATTCTCGTCCTTGTAGCGAATGAACCACAATACTCTAAAAAGTTAAACGGAAACCTATAAGCCACTGAAAGAAAAATCAAATGACCCAGATGGCTAAAATGCAGGAAGCAACTAACAGATAGAAGGCGTTTTGGATCTAGAAATGAAACGGGCATACAGATCCTTATCCTTTAAAGAACAAGACTTAATGAACCAAACTACCAGATCACAGCAGGAAAAGATTTGTAATAGATCCGATAAATACAGAAATAGTGAAGACAAAAGATGCTAGAATGCACTCACCTTCAAGTTGAAATATATGGAATGAAGCAAACCCAGGCAGGAGGGAGAAGGGGTAAGCTGTGTTACCGAGCGTGTTGAGTGGGTAAAGGCAGTGATGTGAATGACTGATCGTGAAGTCAAAGGATAGGATAGCTTTATGCGGTGATTTGATCAAAAAGACAAGAACCGTGCTTGTCCACGTGGAAGACTACGGACAGCACTGATTGGTCTAACAGTACCGTATGCGTAGGTGAGTTAGAGGTAGTGACTGTGAGGCACCGACAAGGAATGTTGCGTAGGGAAAATAGAAAAAGAGAAATATAACAATGAATGGAAGCTTCGGGAGCAAAGGCTAATGCATCTTTTTTAGACATTTGAATAATTTTTCAATATCCTTTCCTTTGCCAAGGAATAGTTTTTACATGAAAACAGCTTTTAAACAAACACATTAACTGTTCAAAATCTAACTTATTTTCTTTGTCTTCTGATTCATCTAAGTCCACCAGAAACATCAACCCAATTATATATCAACCCAACAAGCCGTCGTCTACCTACAAGATTTTGTACTAATGAACTTGCCGCATAAGCTTCCATGGCCCTAATGTTTCAAAGTATTGCTTACTTTTATGCATCAACGCATCCACTCCCTGTCTGACTCTGTATCCCAATAAACGAATTTCATTAGTTGGTGGCTGATTGCTAACTTATTTGACAGTCAACATATTGCATTAACTATTAGTTGACTTTATCAGCGGTTAGTCAATAACGGATTATGTTAGCTGATTTAACTAGTAGATAATAACATCTGCTTATTATAGGTGTTTGATAAAATTAATTGTTTATGTATAAAATGATTTATAAGAGCATGACTTAAAAAATATTTATAAGAATATGAGTATTATATTTTAATACTTTTTTGAATATTTTCATAAGAATTTAAATTTTAAATATTTAATTTTACAAAATTAAGTTTATAAATTTATTTTAAAATATAAAACATATAATAATAATAATAATAATAAGCACTTCTTTTTTCTCCTTTCCCAATCTTAAATTAATGGTAGATACTTAACAATGACCCAAGATTAATAATTATTGCAAAAAGAAAAAGAAAGCTTCACTGATAATTACATGAAAGTTGCAGCTTATAAGATTGGGAAGAGGCAACTAAGAAAAGAAAAAAAAGAAACAGAGGCTTTGTCGTTGTCTGTGAGTATTCTTTAGAGTGCACAATCTATCAGTTTTTATCAGCTGAAAGCCAAACGCTAGTCTTTCTGAATTTTTTAAACTATCAGTTTTTATCAGTTGAAAGCCAAACGCTAGTCTTTCTAAATTTTTTAAAAATCAGCCGATTAGATTCAATCAGCCAACCCAATTAGCTGATTAGCAAACGCAATTATCAGTTGTTTAACTAGCTAATTTTTGATTGATAAGCTATTTACCAAACAAGACCTATATAAGCGATTAGCTAATAGCTGATTATATTAGCTGATTTGACCAACAGATAATAATAGTTGTTTATTAAAGATGTTTGGTAAAATTAACTGTTTAGTAGTAATTGTTTAAGTATAAAATGACTTATGAGAGTGTGATTTTAAAAAAAGAATTTATATAGCCATAATTAGATATTTATTACAAAAATTAAATCTTTAACTCTAAAAAATAACATAGAACATTTTTAAAAATTTTGTCACCGTAGCATTTTTTTATTTTGTAACAAAATAATTTATGAAAAATCGAAGGGGGTTAAATATTTCGCAAACTTATTTGGCACCAATAAAATATAAAAATAAGCAGAACCGAAATAAATCAACACCAAAATTTTGATAACGCAGTTCAGCACACCTTGCCTACGTTTGCGGGGCCCTCACTCAGATTAATCACTTTCACGAAAATACAATAGATTTACCCAAGGCTTTACTGAGCCGACCCACTCAACCCTTGACACTATCCCACAACCTAACTACTCGTGAAAGAGTTTCACACCCAATAGTACGACCGCCTCATACTAACCTCAATAGAGGATTTTCTCAATAATATTTGATAATAAAGATAAGAAATAAACAACTCAAGTGATCAATCAACTAAGAACAAAATAATAATACACTTGAGAAAAAGATGACAACTTCCCGAAAGATTAAGCTTCACTGAATTAGATCTGGAAGTCATCGCAATATCAATAGGCAGACTCACATAAACACCAATACGAAGACAGCAACGAAAAGGAACAAGAACTTCTTCTAACACCCACTGCACATTTATTCAACACCCACAATTGAAGCATAAGAGAGAAAAACGCAGTATTCACATCAGACATCTCAGGTTGGCGTGATCAGCATATATATAATTTTCTTGGCCAATAAAACAACCCACGCAAATCATCTTTTCTTTAACACCCACGTCCACTACTCTTTTATTTCAAGACACCCACTTCACAGCAACAACAACACACACACTCATCCTATGCCACAATACACTCACGTTTCCCAATAAACAATTAATGCACACCTATTCCAATGTTGCACTTTCTCACATAAACAATATGCCTTATATCCCAGCAACTATGTAATCTTCACTTCAACTTTCTTAATTCAAAGAAACGTGTACACCCAAAATACCTCATCATCAGCTCACTTATATTTTCATATGACTGACGCAACTTAAACAAAATTCCCCACCACAGATTTTTCCAATTTCCATGCACAGCTAGACACTTTCCATAATTAGGAGATATACACATATATTAGAAGATTTTAAAGAATCCACTAAATATAGGAGGTATATTCACTTTCCATAATCAAGGTGCCACATCATCACAGAATAACCAAAGAGCTGCAATGGAATTTTATAGGATTTTACCCTTATCACGTGTATCTTATAGATTCATTTTTAAAATCAAATAAGGAGGCAATAACTACATGGACTTCTAATAAAATACAAACTCCATCTTTTATATGTCCAATTTAAAAATGTCAAAACCAAATAAAGAATATATAAAATATATTCTAACAATTTATTTCATTAGTAAAAAAATACTCCCAAGTTTTGAAACTAAAAAGCTTATTTCATTGAAAAAAAATTCGTTTTGGATTAATAGTTTATTCTTATTCAGTTTAATTGCAAAAATAACTTTAAACCTTCTTTATATCCTTCTTTTATATGTATAATCCAAAGGAATCTGCTTCATCTCTCTCTTGTTGCAATTCTAGCAGTAAAGTTGGGCTATGTACGGGTAACGAGGAACCAAGATGCTTGTTTAAATGGAAGGTATAATTGATTTTTTATCTATTAATTTTTGGCTGAATATAAAAAACGCTCCTACTATAAGTTTTTCAAAAATTAGCTTATTAGGATTAAATAAGTTGACCAATCAGTTATTTACCAAATACATTCATTAACTTTTTAAGATTATCAAATAGTTAACTCGTGTCACTAAGCTAAAAAGTAACTGATAAAGTATCTGTCGGGCTAGCCCATTGTGTTTGCACTTATATGGCTGCTGAGGCTCCAATTTCTGTATTAAAATTAGTTGGAAACCCATCTAGTTCAGTCTGCTTAACGATGAGAAACATAACAGGTTTGAGAGATGCAGTTATTTCAATGGCATCTTCGGAATGTTAATATCATTTTGAATCCGCAAGGGACGGAAGCTGAATTCATAATGTTGCACTTACTCATCCTCCCACAAGGTTTCTACCGAAATTTAACCTTCGGAAAGAACAGACACCTTCCAGCCTAAAGCATTCCATAAATTAGGTTACCAGCAAAGCAAATTGATATTCATGACTAAAAGCAAGTACTAGATGTCCTACACTTCTCATTATGTCAATATAGACGTGATATAAGTGGCAACAGATTTTCTTATATACATTATATAACAAATTGTACAGCCACATTATCTCAAAAAGATTAGCTTTACGCTAGTTAAATCTAATCCACTATGCTGCTACACTTTCGTTCTGATTTCCTATGGAGACACAGGTTCAGCAACAGAGTTTTAACTGACCAAAGAAAACAACTCAGATTAAAACCCTTAGTGAGGAATTAAAGCCATAGGCATCACATAGAATTATCCTGGGAAGATGTATAAGATTCAACCTGATACTGGACTCGGTTCATGCTACCTTCCATACTTCTCTGAACCATGTCTTCTAATAATCTCTTTGCAGTTTCTGCAGCTTTATCGGCACCATCAACCCTCATAGCAATATCATATACAATTTTTTCCAGAACTGAAGATGTCAATCTCTTCTCCTGAGGAGTATCTCTCAGCAGGTCTAGGAGAGTTCGAGCTCTTCCCTGAGCTTCACATGTCCCCTCTACTGTTAGTCGCAGAAGGCCCGGAATTGCACCTTCATTAAGAATGAGCTGTCGGTACTTATCTCGGCAACTCAGGCAAAGGGAGAGCAAAGCTCCAACTGCATGTTCTGTACTAACAAGTGATCCATCTTCAACAGTCTCTACTAGAGTTAAAATCCCACCATCAGACTCTCTGATGGCAACTCGCCCCTCCTCAGTTTTGGAAAGAATCTCAAGTAATGCCGAAGCTTTCTCCGCAAATTTTGAATATTTCTTACATTCTTTGAGGAGGTTGATGAGTGGAAAAACTGCTTTGGCATCCATAAGTGGATGAGAATTATTAGCACAGGTCGAAAGATTGTGTAAAGCTGTGACAGCATCAACTCTTCCCTGAACACTCCCAGAGCCAAGGATCTGAACCAGAAGAGGGGCAACCCCTGAGGCTACAATAGTTGGTTTATTAGGTTCTGCAGCTGACAGTGTCAAAATTGCAGCAGTGGCTAATTCCCTTAAACTACCATAGCGGAACCTGAGGAGTTCCACAAGAGGGGGGATTGCACCTGCAGCTACAATCTTGACCTTGTTTCTGATATGGAATAGAAACCAGAAAAGTACTGAATGAGAACTATTTATTATGTTATATGCTAAAGATGCAATAAAATTGAGTCAGGGAAAAAGAGCTAGAAAAATAGGCACATTCATGTTTCTTATAGGGTTGTGGAAACAATCACATTCACATGCAGCAGAAAACAAATTAAGAAATAAAATCAAATATAAAAAGTTTGGTGCAGTAAGGAGATCAACCATCCGTCTTTTGTTGAAAAAAATGGCTACATAAGCAAGTTTCGTTGTGGTATTGTTACTGTTCTTAAAACCCCCTGTACTCTGAATTTAATACCAAAGGCCATGTTTTGATAAATAATCAAATAGATCATTTTGAGAATATTTTATCAGTAATAAAGTTATAATGAATTTTGTCAAATTATGCAATAACTATTAGAAAATGACCTCGTTTACTAATTATCAAAACCGAAGGGCTTCGACTAAATTAAAAAATACGGGAACTTTTAAGAAACAACCACAACCAAGGTGCACATCAAAGCAATTTGGTTTCGGGGAAATCGCCAACAATAATTCAAAGATGTGTCCATCGCAAAATGAAGAACACTCTGTTTAAAAGTGGAAAATGAAAAGGGCGCACAGTGATTAAGGAACACAGCTTAAACTCAAAGGGAACAACATCAAAGCAGTCCAGTTTCGGTGGACCTACCAACAGTAGGAACCCAGAAGATATTAAAGCTGGTATTAGTTCAATTTCTTTGATCCCTAATCTTGGATAATAAAAACATAAGAAGAAACTTTCAGAGATTGAAAAACCAAAATAGCAGCTTTCAAGTATACTGTTTACCCTTAATATTCTCAAGAATTTTTAAAACCCATCTCCTTCTGTAGCCAACTCCACATAATCAAACTGCAGCCCTAGAGTCCAACTTCTACCTCTCTGCCATAGATTAATTTTCTTCCGTCGTCTCTTCTTTTCCTCCACAAAATATTATAGACAGAAATCTCAGAGTAACCGTATAGAAGTAGAAGCTTTAATATTTTGTCTACCACGTCAAGCAAAATAAGTGAAAGCTTTACCAACCCCTGGACCTTAAAAATCGTTGCTTTCCATTCTTAGCACCAAGTTCAAGCAATTAACTCAAGAAAGCAATACCACAAACATATCTTACCCACTATTAGAATACACGCGGGAACTGAAGCACGTACACCTAACAAAGAAATGCGAGAGAGAGAGAGAGAGAGAGAGAGAGAGACCGTTCATTTCTAACGGCAAGATTGAGAAGGGCAAGGAGAGAGGCCTCACGGGCATGGAAATTAGGAGAGGGAAGCATCAAAACCAGCGGCGGAATCACTCCGGCAGCGGCGAATCTTGAGCGAGTCTTGGCAGACGATTTTCTCACGAGCTTTCTTATACCTCTGGCTGCTTCAATTTGGGCATTGAGATCTCCATTCAAAAGATTGCCGGATAATTCCATAATTTGGGTATGCTTCATCTGGTTCCATGCCTCTTCTTCACGGTCTATTCCACCAGAAACTGCAGCTGTCACCGTTGTCTCTTCCTCCTCCTCTTCTTGTCGCATTCTCTGCTTTTCTGTGTGCGCTTAAGCTAAAAGCTCTTTCTCTTCGTCGGTTTTTGATGCTCCAGGATTCGGCCCCTCCCCGTGCCCGAAGCCTTCGTAATCATGACTGGATGCCAAAATTAATGTTGTAATTTTTTTGTTTTTTTAATTCAATAAAACAAAATTTGTTCACTTGACTTTCTAATTTTTATTTTTATTTAGTTTTTGAAAAAATAAATGTTAATTTTTTTTAATTTTTATAGTATGATTTTATTATTAATATAAATGATTTAAATAATTCAATAAAACAAAAATTTAGTTTACTTGACTTTCTATTTTTTTATTTTTATTTTAGTTTTCGATAAAAATAAATGCTAATTTTTTAATTTTTATAGTCTGATTTTATTATTAATATAAATGATTTAAAATAATAAATTGTTAAAAATTAAAACATAATAAAATTGGTTACTTAATTAACTTATAAAATTAATTTACCTGTCATTTTTATTTAGTATTTTTATTATTAATAATAAATTGTAATTGCATAAACATTAATAAATTTTTTAAAAAAATTAAAATCAAAATCCTCATTAGACAAATAATAGTGAAACCAAATGACCTAAGCTTTTCATGGTTCAAAAAAGTAGCTTTATGTTCAAAACTACTTAGGCAACTTACAAAAATTTAAAGAAGTCTCGTATGTAAGATTATTGTGAAATAAGAATTAAAAACTTTCATATTTTTTGTTTAATAAACACATAAATTATAAAGTTTTCTATTCCAATTTTGATCTCCTTTATTCATTTAAGTTCAAGATATATCTTCTAATTAGTTATTAGGCTCATCATTTGTTTGTAAGTTAAAAATACAAATCAACCCCACCATTTCATTAAAGGTCTAAATTAATCACTATCGTTATTTATAGCATCACTTTGTAGCCTAATATTTACAAACTAACACTTGTTTAACCCAAAATCTAAATTTGTTAGGTTCTCATTATTGGATCATTCATTCATTTAATGCAACCTACCAACTAGGTGACAAAGACCTACTAAATATTGGTGTGAATTTTTAATTAAAAATAAAATTTTTAATTAATTATATAATTATGTAATATGTGAAAATATTATATTATATTTTTATCTTTCTTTCGATTCTTTAGCGCTCCTTATTCTTGACTAATTACTATAACCATGGATTCTCAACCTCTACCACCAATAATAGATCAAATTGTTGATAAGAGCAAAAATATAAAAGAAAACTTTGAGAATGAAGATAACCAGACGGTAGCACGAACTGAAAGCTGTAACTCCATTATCACCAGTCACATGCCTTTAAAATTGAAGGATTCAGTGAGCTTTATGATACTCTGCATAGTTAGTAAGTTGGAATTTGTCAACTGTTTTTGCCACTTAGGCGTAAGTATTAACCTTATGCCTTTGTCAATTTTTAAGAAACTGGAGCTAGACAATGTGAAGTCAACTTTGATGCTCGTTCAATAGATAGATCAATCCATAAAGAAACCGTTTGGTATGGTGGAAAATGTTATCGTGAAAGTGGACAAAATCATTATTCCTGTGGACTTCGTGGTACTAGACTTATAAGAGGATATGATATGTGCGCTAATTTTTGGACAACCATTCATGAACACTGGGAGAGTGCTGATAGACATTTATGAAGGTAAATTGCTTCTTCCGATTGGTGATGATCATGTGTAGTTCCATATGAACAAATTCTTGAAACATTTGAAAGAAAGCAGCTTTTGCATGAAAATAGACATAATGGATAATTGTACCAAAGGGCAAGAGGAGAGCTACTTTGAAGAAGTAAGTTATGAGGAAGAGGTGACAAAGGGCATAGAGCTTGAGGAATATACGAAAGTCCATGTTCAAGAACCAGAAGCAAAAGAGGGGACGAGGGTGATTGTAAAAGAAAATGAGCAATTCACCTTTTTACAACAAAACCTGTTTGATTCTACCAAAGATTTAGGGAGTTTCATCAGTCTTGATTTTATTGACAG
Source organism: Erythroxylum mucronatum (assembly GCA_027563825.1). NCBI lineage: Eukaryota > Viridiplantae > Streptophyta > Magnoliopsida > Malpighiales > Erythroxylaceae > Erythroxylum > Erythroxylum mucronatum. The sequence goes on along the minus strand of JAOSBP010000004.1, from coordinate 10,039,634 downwards.
CTTGTTATAAAAAAGGACAATATTAAAATTACTAGGAATTTTTTTAATTTGATTGATTATGTCCTTTTTTATTATCTCACAACATGTAGCTTATTTACAGGTTACTAATGAAGTAAATCACTTGTTATTATAGGAATCATGTAAAGTGTATAAAATACACAAGAAAGGGGGGTTTGAATTGTGTAATCTTTTTGAAAATATTAATCTTGTAAGATTTCTTGAATATCTTTGCAAATATCAGATGAATACAAAAACACTTTACTAAAGTTGATAAGCATTGGAATCGCAAGTAATTTTATCTACTCATCCAACAACAAGAAAATTAAAGTGTAAGGGTTAGAGAATAGACACCGCAATTTTATACTGGTTCATCCCAAACCTTGGGTTACATCCAGTCTTCAAAGTTTGTCTGAGATTTCACTATACTTTTTAACTTTACAAGTATTCTTTCTACCCTTCCTGTAGTATCCCACTCCCGCAAAACCCAAACCCGACATCGTGGGTGATATCTGGGCCCGTGCCTCACGAGGGTGGTATGCTAGAGCAGTCGGATACAGTCAAAAACTCCATATATTCATATTCAAAAAAATGTTATACGGAGTTTTTGACTGTATCCAACTGCTCTAGCATACCACCCTCGTGAGGCACGGGCCCGGATATCACCCACGATGTCGGGTTCGGGTCTTGCGGGAGTGGGATGCTACACGACGGTGGCATATTCTGTGTGGGAGGTACCACCTCCATCTAAGAATCTGGGGAAAAATCTTCATCGGGCCCAGCCTCCCCAAGTATCTGCGGGTTTGGGGGGTTTGGGAGGTGTTTGTGCGTGCCAGTGTACGAGGGTGAGTATGGGGTTACCTAGAGCCTCCTCTATCGCAACCACCATTTCACTACACTCTATATCTTCCGCAGCACCGAGGGTAAAGGATTCATCATTAACAACCACATGCTTGTGCGAAGAGAGTGTAACTTTATAATGATTCCCCTACACAAGTAAAGGTATTTTGATTGTGTGGAATTGACGCTGGCTTAGCTTGGTCACTAAGAAGGAGGGCTTGTTGGGCCCTAATGCCCGACCTAGCCTTAATAATGCCGTTTCCTTTATCCTCGTGTCCAGGTTGTCTCCGTGGGCTTTTCCCAGACTGGCTCTTTCCTTGTACATCTCTTCCCGCTTCATCGATCATCTGCCCCAAGTCTAGTGTCGTGGTCCTAGTAGGACTGCTGCCCATAGGCCGACTGGTTTGCCGATGAGTCAACATCCCCTGACACTCAATTTCAGACAATATTGAAAATCGGGATCCATGTGTGACCCCCTGAGGATGCTCCTGTCGGGAGCTCTTACCCTGAACGTTCTCCTTGATTGCTGGACGTCTGGTGGGACGTTGAACCTGAATCCATGGACCATAAGCTTCCCTCCTTTCCGCCGCTTGGTTGTCACTTACCGTGTCTAATCGTTGTTGACCACCACCAGCAGTATTGTGTGTCGTTGCCGTATTTTGTTTTGTAGGGCAAGATACCAAACTATGCCCCACAACACCACATGAGAAGCATATCTGAGGGAGTCCTTCATAAACGATTTTTATATCTTCGCCATCCATTTCAACTCTGGACCTCAGAGGAGCGCTAAGATCTACATCAACAGCCACTAGTGCAAATTTTCCCCTTTGAGAATGTTGTGTAGCATCGTCGATCTTTACCGTTTGACCCACCAAATTGCCCAATGCTGACAAGATTACAGGTTGATATCTGGAGACTGGGAGTTCCAGAAATCGAACCCACACGACGGCACAAGAGGTCGTGCCGTGTGAAGGGCGAAACTAGGGGTGCCATCTTTGCACGGATAGAGTATGTCCTAAAATAACCCACGGACCCTTCGTTAAAGCATTCAAGAAATCATCTTCTTCCATAAAGTTGATTAGGAAGAAGTCACAATCAAGATCCACCACTTTTGTAGGTCCTGTCAAGTTCCACATGGCCCTTAATCTGTTACACAGCATTTTGTAGCCAATTTTTTGCCCAAGAAGTTTCACTACAACCGCTCGCTCCCACTGGTTGTCCAAACGATCACGAAAAGATTTGATAATTCTATGGCTGCACCAAACTTCCCATTGACTAGGGTGAGGTCCCCTTCTTTAATTTCAATAAGAGCTTCCTCTGGCCAGACCATGCTGTCATCTTCAACTGCGCCCATTTCCCCAGTAATTGCAGCATTATAAAGCATGTAAGGGCGAGGGGGCGGCGGGTCTTCGTCCCATTCTCGTGTGCACACGCGTTTGGCGGAATGACCCTCGTGATCTAAGGAGTGTCGATCTCACCGTACCGTTTCTAAGCATTTTGAGTTGTCCATAGAAACTCTCTAAAAAAAACGCCTTAGTTTGTATTTTCAAGGTGAGTATTCTTATCAACAGTATGTCACGGTGTTTTCCTAGTCTTTAGCTGTTAATTGAGCATTATTAGCAACAATATTATTTAGAGTCAGGGTTTGTAAGCCTATAAAAGAGCCGTCTTCCTAACTAAATGTGCGTCATTCTTGACCAAGTAGATGTGCGCTGATTCTGGTAGCTGAGTGTTAAGTTTTCTTTGTTTGTTTTGACAGTAACTTTGTGACAGTGGCCTAAAAGGCTATTTTCTCTATTTTATTTCTCCTGTATAGGGGGGAGCTTGGTTTTCTTTGTTTATTGTAAACGATGTTCCTTTAGTAATTTTAAGTATTTTAAAATTTCAAAAAAATGTTTTAAAATATTTCATATTTTACAAAAAACTTGAGAAAGGCAGCATTTTAATCATCCTTATAATAAAAATATTATATACCATAATACATTTAAAAGTACATTAAGATGAACAATTTTTTTGTTATCATTAAAGTGACTTTATATGTACATGTAAAAGATGATTTGTAATGATTTTATCAATTTGATTAGGATAACATTTTGATTTATCTTATAATTACATTTCTTAATGTTTTTACTTGTTAAGATTTTTTTAACTAAATATTAAATTTTAGAATTAATTTTCTAAGTTAGACATATGTAGATTAATTAGACTACAGTTTATATTTCTAGCACAAGAATCAAAGAAAATTTGTTTAATAAATCATTGGGGAAACTATAAAGTATTTCAACAACTACAAAACTAAAAAGTTTCCAATAAAGTCTTTCAATAAGTACAAAAATGTTTTTATAATGTTAGATGTTCGTCTTTTGTGCAACAAGATTTTTGATAATTTGCGTAAGACAGATTGCCAAAACAACAACTTTGTGATTATAATTACATTGTTATATTACAATTCTAAAGTACTCTAGATAATTCTTGAATTCAAAGCTTTAAATACGATAGTAGCAACAATTTACTTACAGTTTCATTTTTCTTCTGATGGATACTTTAAATTACTACTTACTTTGCATCTACAAGTAAACTGATGGAATCAAAACAATCACTTGCAGGATCTTTTATCTCTATTGGGTGTTCGTCTATTTTAGTATCCTCGTCTTCTACAACTTGTGAAGAAAGCAGAGGCTTTGGAGGCAACTCTAGACTTTTCACGTCTAGTTCAAGCATCTCTATCACTCTATGCATAGGAGGTCGATTATCAGGCTTCAATTGTATGCACCAAAGCGCTACTACAATAATCTTCTTTGTTATTTTGTTTTGTTCTTCTGTTGCATTGGCCTCTCCAAAATCTATGTATTTCCCTTTCCTAAATTGTTCATAAGCCCATGCTGGAAAGTAAATTTGGCTTGAGTGGTCTGCAAATGCATTCAAATTCTTCCTCCTCCCTGCCATTTCCATCAACAACAT
>JAOSBP010000004.1:9998217-10012063 GCA_027563825.1 Erythroxylum mucronatum | reverse complement strand
TTGGTCATTTTGCAATTTCGCTTATAACTTTTGCAATTGGCCTCCGATTCACCCGAAATTTGAACCGAGCTAAGTTTTTAGTATGAAAATGGATTTAAGATGAATAAGATGAAAAAAAAATTTATCGGGATTTTCGGATTAGTCCAGGTTTCCAATGCGGATTCGTAAGAGTTTATAAGGAATCATGTGTTCGTATGAGGAATCTGTATGAGTAGTTGGGTTCCGGAATCGGGATCCAACATTGTATGGATCATTCCACGATCGTGGGAAATGCTTAGGAATGAGAAAAGGTTGGTTTGTGCAATTGTTGAACTATATAAGGTTAAGACACTTTATAATGATATAATTGGACTTGATTAGGGTGTGAAATTAACCTAGTTGGATATGGAATTAGTTAATTAAAGGTTAAATAAGGTTTGGATTATTAATTGAGGTAATAACTTAAGGAAGGTGTTATTTGGTATCAAAGTGTCTAATTTTGAAGCTTATGAGTTGTTAAAGGAATGAAGTATACTTACGAATGCAAATGTGATTTAAAGAACAAGAGTAATGTGTTAGTTGTTAATGTGTGTGAATTGGGAACCTGTGTGAATACATGTAATGTGTAATTACTTAATGTATTCATTGGTGCATTATTGTAGATGTTTATGTTTGTTAGGCATGCCAAGTTTGATCAAATGTGAATGAATATGTTTAATTTGAGAAAAATGGAATAAAGTCATATGTTATGAACTACATCATCTACAAGTGATTCTGAAATCTAAAATGTTTTGTATTAAACTTTCCAAGTCCTAGTTGTAGGTAAATAGGTATGCCTGGAAGGTTTGCAGCAGCTTCTGTGATACTAAGGTGTCTTCTATAACTTGACACTAAAGTTTCTTCTGATATTTGACACAACAGTGTCTTCTAATACTTAAACATAAGTCTCTTCTGTTTTGTGATACCAATCATAGGTATCTTTTGTTCTGGAACCGTTACCCACTTCTGTGTAAAGCACTAGCAGGCTAATCTATTTTGTGTTTTGACAGATGTTAAGTTTTGATACAAGCTAAGTTCTGATTTGATAAAAGATTATTCTGATCTGATACAAGTTATATTCTGATATGAAAGAATTATATTATGTTCTGAGACCTTTAAGTTTTGTTTTGAAGTAATGATGTTCTGTTCTGAAATTTATATGATTTGCTCTGATGCAAGTATATTATGTTTTAATGCTTCTAATGGTCTGATTACTCTTTAATTTGAATAATTAAAGATTTCTTATGATATGATCTGATTCAGTACATGTGAATGCTAGACAACTATTAAAAACAATCTCTATTTTATATCTTGTTTAGTTATTCTCCACTAAGTTATATGCTTAGCACGGTGGTTTTTCCTTCGTGTAGGTTCTGATAAGAAGATCTAAGGCTAGGACAATGGCAGTGGCCAAAGAAGGATATGTTTTGTTTTGGAAAATGTATATTAGAGTTTGTTTTTGAGTTGTACTCAATACGATCAGACATTTTGTGTTTTGTGTAAATTGTTTGTAATAACTATAATACAAGATGAATTTAGGTTTAAGGTATGTATAAGATAAGTACAATGTGTTTATTATGTTTTGTATATAACTCAACTTTGAAATTATGAAGTATGTTGTTTTATTTTCTTTCAAATGATGGAATGACTTGGATTGTTTTAATATTGTTTTGTGTGGCATCTATATATCCTCTTAAGGGGTTGTAGTGTTACATTGTTTGGTATTAGAGCATGGTTTAGGAGATTCTAATTTAACCAGCGCTTAGCTATTACTTGTACTTGAATATAAGAGTTGTGCTTTGGCCGAATGCTAGTTGTCCTATATTTTGTTTTTAGAATTAAATATGGAAAGATCTCACAAAGTCGTTGACGAGGTTGCTGAGAGTAATAATCCTGCGCGATCTCATCCATTTATACCTTTGGGGTCAATCGAGATGAAGCTAAAATACCACCACCTCCACCTCCAACTTAGGGGGAGGCTTTTTAGTTAAGTTGACACAAGACATGATGAATTTGCTACACCGTATGACCGCACCAAAGGCTCCGATAGATTAGTTACGAAAGTATGGAGTTGAAGAATTCACTGGAACATCTCTAGGGGAGTTTGAAAGGGAGAAATTCTGGTTGGAAAAGGTGAAAAGGATGTTAGATGAAATTAGCTACACACATGACCAATTGGTTCATTGTGCTGTCTCTCTTCTTTAAGGAGTAACCTATAAGTGGTGGAAGTTTATTCTAATTTATCCTCAGTTACCCTAGCCTTTGACTTGGGATTTCTTTTCCCAAGAATTTAAAGCCAAGTATGTTACGGAAGCTTATAGAAAGGAGAGGTGGAATCAGTTCTTGAATATGAAGCAGAGAAGTCTATCCGTTGCTGAGTACGATAGGAAATTTAATCGACTCAGCAAGTATGCACCTAAATCTGTACTTACTAAGGAATTTCGGTGTCATCAGTTTGAGGATGGATTGAATGACTATATCAAAGAGCATCTGGCGGCATTCACTCTCTTGCAACAATTGAGTTATCATCAGCTGGTACAACCTGCCATTAAGATAGAGAAGTAAGAAATGGTTAAGAGAGAAAGGGTTCAGTGAAGAGGTTTTGCTAGAGGAGGTCAGTCCTTAGGTAAGAGAAGTCGTGAAGGTGCTTCCAGTGTACAAGAATTTACTCAGAGATCTGCAGCTAGGGGAAAGCGACAAGACTCCCCTTATCTGCTGATTCTGGTAGGGGTTCTTTTGTGAGCCGAGGTTTGGATGCTCTAGAGTGTCCTCATTGCTCTAAACACCATTGGGGTACTTGTAGGAGGACTAGGAGTGCATGTTTTTGATGTGACAACCCTGATCTTTTCATAGCAAACTGTCCTATGAGACAGCTTCAAATGTTACAAGCTAGTAGAGGGGTTTCTTATGCACCTACTGAGAGTAGAGGACGCAGTAGAGGACGTGGAGGATCTAGTCAGATTAGACCTAATCTGAGTACTCTTTCAAAAACTGTTGATTGACCTGCTGTGCGTTCTGCTTCGACTTGAGCTTATGCTTTGAAAACTCATGAGGATCACGATGCACCTAAGGTCATTACGGGTACTGTTTCTCTCCTTGATTCTGAAATGCATGCTTTGATTGATCTTGGATCCACCCATTCTTATATCTGTGTTGGAGAAATTCCTGATAGAAAGATAAGAAAATTAAGTTACATGTAAATACACTTGCTTTCCAGGGCACTATATTTACATAACTCCAACATATAAGATATCCTAAGGAAACTATAAGATATTAGTTTTACCATGTTTCGGAACAAAAGGTGTTTGTTTCAAAACATGTTGTCTTTTTAGAGAAAGATTTCTTCTAAGAGAAGATAATGGGAGCAAAATTAAACTTATGGAAGTTCAAGATGCTCAAATATACATAGATCAACTGCCTGGACCCGAAACTATTGTTCATGAAGATGAAATAATAGTTCAACCTTCTGGCATATAAGAAGTTCGTAGGTCATACATCATGTTCCCAAGAGGTACGGATTTCTCATAAGTGAACTTAACGATGTATTGCTCATAGAAGATGATGAGCCTACTACCTATGAGGAGATTCTGAAGAGCTCAAAATCTGAAAAAAAAGGCTTCAAGCTATGAAATCCGAAATGGATTCCATGTATGAAAACCAAGTATGGACTTTGGCTGACCCATCAGAAGGGATAAAACCCATAGGGTGCAAATGGGTTTTCAAGAAGAAAATTGACATAGAAGGGTAATGTAGTTACCTATAAAGCTAGGCATGTAGCTAAAGGTTATCGTCAAAGGCAAGGTGTTGACTATGACGAAATGTTTAGCCCAGTAGCTATGCTTAAATTCATTAGGATACTCCTAGCCATTACCGCTCATTATAACTATGAGATATGGCAAATGGATGTAAAGACGGCCTTCCTTAATGGAAAGCTAACCGAGGATATGTGTATGACACAACCTAATGGTTTCATATCTATGATTGGATGCAAGCTTCAGAAATCTATTTATGGATTGAAGCAAGCATATAGGAGTTGGAATATTTGATTTGATGAGACAATCAAAGAGCTTGGTTTCTCACAAAATTCGGATGAGCCATGTGTGTATAAGAAGGTTAGTGGGAGTGCAATCATGTTCCTTGCACTGTATGTAGATGACATATTGCTAATAGGAAATGATGTCTCAACTTTACAATCAGTAAAAATTTGGTTAGCTAAGAACGCCTCGATGAAAGACCTTGGAGAAGCAACTTATATTTTGAAGATGAGGATCTATAGAGATAGATCTAAGAGGTTGCTTGGTCTTCAATCTGCATACATAGACAAGATGCTAAAGAGGTTTAGCTTAGAGCAGTCCAAGAAAGGTTATCTTCCCATAGTATATGGGATTACACTCTCTAAATCTATGTGTCCAAAGACAAAAGATGAGAGCACTCGCATGAGTTTGATTCCTTATGATTCGACTATAGGATCAATCATGTACGTTATGTTATGTGCTAGACCCAATGTATTATATGCTCTAAGTGTTATGAGCAGATACCAGTCGGACCCTAGTGGGGGTCATTGAGTGGCTGTCAAGAATATCCTTAAGTACTTAAGAAGAGCTAAAGATGTATTTTTGGTATATGGAGAAGGTGATCTTATGGTAAGCGGGTATATTGATGCCAGCTTCCAATTCGATAGGGATGAATCCAGGTCCCAGTTTGGATATGTATTTACACTGAATGGTGGTGCAGTCAGTTGGAAAAATTCCAAACAAGAGACGACTACTGATTCAATGACAGAGGCGGAGTACATTGTAGCTTTAAAAGTGGCAAAAGAAGTAGTTTGTATCAAGAAGTTCATCATGAAACGTGGTGTGGTTTCGAGCATCGCTGACCCAGTGCAGTTGTATTGTGACAACAACAGGGCTATAGCATAAGCGAAGGAGCTGAGGTCTCATCAGAAGTCCAAACATGTACTCATGCGCTACCATTTGATTAAAGAGATCATTGGTAGAAATGATGTAAGATAGAGAGAGTTCCCATTGATCATAATATAGCTGATCCGTTGACTAAGCCTATTTCCTAAAATAGTTTTGTGTCACATGTACACGCCTATGGTATTAGATATCAAGGCTATTGGCATTAATGCAAGTGGGATTTTGTTAGAGAAGTGCTCTAAAGGCAATCACCTTTAGCATTTATTATACAAATCATTTTATGATTTATGATTTGTAAAGGCATTTTTCATTATTTCAATGTTCATACATTTATGGATTTGAAGTTAATCTTCAATTGATTTAATGAAGTCTTTGATGCAAAACATAGCATGGAGGAAATCATGATGAGATCATGATAATGAGATTCTGATCATGTGTAATTATGTTAGTATCTAAACTTTCACTAGTCATAGGATTAATGAGAAGGGATATCATTAATCCGGATAGGCTAGTGCATGTTATACTCCTTGATTAAATCAAACAGTAGATCTCGTAAGTTATAAACATGAGTTATTTAGAGTTAACATGTGGATGCTTACTAAGGGTAGTATGTACATCGGATTGACCTACTATGAGACAATCATATGGATATTCTATTCTAGTGTCCACGATAGTCTCATCATAGCAATGGTGCAAGTATCCTTTAACTTGAGGTGCTCAAGGATATCTCAGATATTGATCCTGTGCTTTCACTCCATTCATCGATGCCTTTCAGGGGTTACTCATAGGGTGGTGATTGGGTACAACTTGAGGTATTGGGAGGTAATTAAGTAGCCAATAAAGGATTCACCACGCCTGATAGAATGACATGATACCTACGGCCTCTTATTGGGGTCATTACTCGGGAGTCTCTGGCTAGAGTAGACATGTGTCATAAAAAGAGTCCTTAATGATACATAGAGTAATGAGATCCTCAAGACAAGATCTAATGTCATTTGGACTAGATGTGATGTAGCCAGTCTAGTGGGAGTTGACATTTTAGCCATACTCTGAGCCAAATGGGGTATAGATGGTGAAAGGACGAATTGCATCGCAACATTAAGTATGGAAGGGTTAGTAGTCAAACCACTGACTTTGCGATCAATTGGGGTTCATGATGTGTTGTTAAATACTACTCTTGACTTACTTGAATTAAGTGTTTATTCAAGTGGCCAACATAACTGAGAACCTAATGAGTCTCACATATAGGAGATTTGAAGGATGAGTAAAATGGTCTTGAATGGTGATTCAAGAAATGGGAGAGTGTTTTGGATTGTATCGCGATGTGATCATGGTAGAAAACATTGCATGGAATGGATTAGAAACAAGTGTTGTTGGCTTCCATTAATGCATGTTATTTATGGTCATTAACTTCCCATAACTTCCATTAATGCATGTGATTCATGGTCATTAACTTCTCATAACTTCCATTAATGCATGTTATTCATTACCGTTAACTTCACATAACATTCCATTAGTGATGAGGGTTATTGAAGGCCAAATGGTGCAAAAAATTGAGATGATTTTCGTGCATCTTGTGTAAGACAAATAAAAAGAAAAAGAAAGGTTCTTTTTCTTACACACACACTTTTTCTCTCTAACTCTCTCAAGTGTTCTTGTCTTTGCTAGCACAAGAAAGAATTCTAGCCATCCCTTAGTGGGTTTTGATTCTTTTATCTTCGTGTGAAATTTCATTAGAGACAGTCAACGTTGATCGTTGTGGTTTACAACAACCCACGCGAGAAAGATTAAAGAACGAAGGAGATTGTCAGAAAGGTATGTAAATATCTTACAGTTCATGTTTTTGTTTTTTTTCTATATCTATATGCATGAGTAGATCAGGTTTTTGAGGTTTTGTTTTATTTCTGCTGCATATATTTGATATATATTATGTATGAGATGCATGATCGGAACTTAACACTAGATACATTGGTCCATATGAGATTACTGAGAGAGTCGGACCATTGGCTTACAAGTTAGCATTACCAGCAAAGATGGCTTAGATTCATAATGTGTTTCATGTTGGTATTCTCAAGAGATATCATTCAGATCTGACACATATATTACCGACTCAAAAGGTTGAAGTTGCAAGTAATTTAAGTTATGTGGAGGAACTGGTTAAAATATTAGGCTATCAGACTAAACAATTGAGAAACCGAGTGATCCCATTGGTTAAAGTCCTTTGGAAAAATCATTCGAGAGAAGAAGCTACATGGAAGATTGAAGAGAACATGAGGAAACAATACCCCATCTGTTTAATCAATCAGGTAAGAATTTCAAAGACAAAATTTCTTAAGGGTGAGAATTGTAATAGCCCGTTTTCCATATTGAGGATTAAAACCTTAGATTATTGCATATGACCATATCATTGAGAATTCATGAAATGCATTTCAGTCACTTGCATAATATAAGCATATACATACATAAATTATGACTTAATACACATTGCAAAGATAGTATATGCACTCAATTGACTTATCTCGGGGTATGAAAGGTTTAAAATGATCATGATATGAATTGTGTAATGTTTATATCTTGAATTTTAATTGATTGATTACAAGCAGTAGGCTTGGAATTTATTATCTCAATTGGAAATTGATGAATTAAAATGTACATTCGGTCTAGGAAAAATGCCAAGTGGTAAGACAAGTGGACATATGAAAAATTAGGATAACTAAGCCTATAAGTGAGTGACATTTGGCATAACTAATTAATTGACAAATGGAATTGATCATTAAGTGCCTAGCATAAGTATGACATTTAGCAACTTATTTATGGGACAAATGGAAGGCATGCCTAATGACATATGTCAAGGTAATAAGGTGACACCTAGCACCTAATGTGTCAAACTTCTACAGGTGTAGTTTCAACTTTGTTGTTCATTCTTCCCTTTTCCCTTACTCTCACCACTAAAACCCTTATAGCTTCCACATCTTGCTTCCATTTTGTTCATAGTCACTTAAAATCCACATAAAAATCTACTCAAAGATAGCCATATCTGCTCAAAGATAGCTATCATCATTTTGCCTTTGCTGAAAACATCTTACTTTCATCTTGTGCTTAGATGATTTTGCATACATAGGGAGCTGAGTTAGCTTGATCATTGGGGTGGAAATTTGAGCTAAACAAGTAAGTAAAGGATTGTTCTCTATGGCATGTTATAATAGAGAGTTTATGATGATTGAATTGGGATGGATTGTACATGATGTTGATAATGAAGTGTGCTGGAATATGCTAGATAAACTTGGATACTTTAATGCTTTTTTCTTGATGTATGAAAACCATAGGGTATTGGTTTTTTTATGAATGAATTAGATTGAATTTTGAAGTACAATGAAGGTGAATTTATGTTAAAGAAAGGTGTTAATATAGTGATCTTGTAATGGGAAGAAACTAGGACTACATGTATGATCAAATGAATGATAGTTCTATTTAGATTTTGATGCATGAAAGACCATAAATTATGAGCTACCAATGAATGATTTGAACTGGAATTGGATATGGAATTGATGAGGAATTGACATATAATTAAGGTATAATTGAGGTATAAGTAATGGACTATGATGAAGATGTGTTGAATTTGGTATGAAGATGTTAAAAGATAGAAAAATTGAAGGAAAAGGATGAGTGAACCGCGATCATGGGAGCTACATTAGCTCCTTCCCACGATCGTGGGCAATGTATGGAAGTGAGAAAATTTCAGTTACTTTACTTAGGTGCAATTGGACATGATTGGGACTTGAACTGAACCTAGATAGTTACTTGATTAATTGATTAAGTGTTTGATAAGTTTAGGTTGTTAATTGATGTTATAATTTAAGGAATGGATTGTTTGATATCAATGCATATGAATTTGGGAAGTATGAGTTGTTAATGGTATAAAGATGTTCTTATGATTGTGAATGTGATTCAAAGGATATGAACGATGTGAATTAGGTATAAATGAATGAGAATTAGGAAATTGTGTGAATATATAATGCTAGGAAAGGATTGATGAATGTATGATTGATGAATTTAACTTACTTAAGCATAACCTAATTGCAAACTATACAAACTATAATGAATGAATGATCAAGACTTGTGAATAAGGATACATACCCAGGATAGTCAATTGAGCATGTATTGAACATAACACATATACATGTGTATGATTGAGTACTCATTTGATTAAACAAGTTAGTAATGTGTAAATATGTGTATATTGCATGATATAGAAGCATAAATAGACCGACAGCATCCAAACACTGCTGGATCGTCAAGGCGATAGCTATTCTAGAGCAGACTGTGAGTTAACCTAGATATTTTCTCACTATGTTTGAATTATTTTTTATTAACTTTCAGATATTAAACTGTTATTGATATGATTGTGACATTCCGGACATTGTTGATCCAAGGGGTTTGATATTCGAGATTGTATTGGAAGTGTTTTCAAATTGAATGTGCAATATAGAAATTGTGTACTTAACTAAATGTTAAATATCAGACTCAGATATGATGAATATGCTAAATGATTGTGCACACTGAATGAAACTTATTGATAACATATTATGTGAAATAATGCATTACATGAAATTGATATGCATGATCAGATAAAGGAGTTATGACCAGAGTGACCAACGTGAAAAAGAGCTTAAAGCTTACGAAATGTACAAAAGAGCCACAGGCTCAACGATTAATGAGCCCGGTATCCACAATAGGTGCAGGATAGTATCTGAAATGAGCTCGGTATCCACAATAGATAAGGGATAGCTAAATAGGAGCTCAGTCACAACAAAATAAAAAGAAAGTGGAGTCACAAGTGCATTTACATTTATACATCTTTACATGTAACATGTGAATGGTCGTGAAGAATTATTGAATTGTGTTGATATAGTGATATGCAATGTTTGTGTATATGTTGATGATATGAATGATTGAGATGAGTGGTTGGATTATTCTGACATGATTATATGAATTTTTTTTTGGTTCATGATGAACTTATTGAAATATGGTGTGGTATACAAAATTGGATAGTATGATATAGTTGTGGATTTGTTCATATACTTGTGATATTTGTGTGTTTGACTTGAGTGAGCACATTGATGATGGTTCACTTACTAAGTTCGTAAAATTCATCAAAATTACAACCTTGATTGTCAAGTATTGAGGAGACCTAGCCTCTTAGGTAAACTAATTGAAGTTTAGTTATGTCAATTTTGGAAACAAGAAATGGCTCAAAGGTCTGGTCAGTTAATATATGAGGAATTTAGATAGAATGTGTTTGTTTAGTTTCTCATTTCATGTAGAACATTTTAACAGTGAACTCACAGATGTTTTTGTAATGTAAATATATGGAGTGTGAAATGTAATGTTACAATATAAGTTATGTTTTGTTAACGAAATGGGAAAAGTTGATCATTTGAAACACTTGTGTTTCTGTGATGCCATAATAAGTGAATATGATTACTTTAACATGCCATTCTTGTAGGGTATTTTATTGAATGTCTTCTGGATTTTCAGCATATACTCTATGATAGTGGGGTGTTACAATACATCTAACCAAATTGTTATTATAAGTGTTTAAAGTGCTTGTAAAGAGCTAACCATTATAGAATTTGGTCATAGGGCTTTCTTAGGTGGAGACATTAATAGAGCTTTCTTAGGTGGAGGTGGTAATGTAGGTTTTAGTGAGAAAGAGAGATACATTAGACAAAAGATAAGAGGGGTATATGTTTAGAGTATAAGAGAGGTCTAAACTCGAATCCTTAAAATCAAAACCTCCCTAACTCTTGATTTCCAAAGCCAACCATAACACCTAACCATAACACAAACAGACACTTGCATTCTTCTATACACTTTCATCAGCATAACCATCTTGAATTTCATCCTAACGTTTGATTGATATGTAAAAAAATTTATAGTGGTTCTAGTTAGATTCTAAAAGTGGCTAAAGAGAACAACTCCAGTTGTCAATTTCTTATCTAATAATACCCAAGTACCTAAAAATGATACTTTAAGTAAAGCTTGAGAATAAACAACAAACGTAAACTCCAAATTTTAATTGGTCCCAAGATTACAATTTTAGAATTCTAATATAACTTAAACATTCGAAAGTTATCCCTCATTCTTTCATAAATATATATATTGGAAGAGTTGTGCAAAGCTCTCTTACATTATAACAAACATAAGCAAAGATTCCTTCTTTAATTAATTATCATATTTTCCCCTTTATGTGAACTTGGGTTGTGGTTCATTTAGCTTAACAATAATCTCTATATGTCATATGTCAATATGTTGAAGCAAACAAAAGAGTATAGTTTCCAATAATTTATACACATCTTGTACATTTAAAACCCATAAGAGAAAAGTTTCCATTTAAAGTTATAATTATCACAAAGAGAAGTATAATAATATCATAGGTTTCAATTTTGATTCATTTTGTGCTTCTAAGTTTTATGTTTCATTTACTAGAATATAACAAATAAGCATATATTATAACATAGGTATCACATAATGCATATCTTATGTTTGGATGCAATATGGACATAAGATATTTAGGATTGAGCTTAAAGCTTACAACTAAATAGGGCCAAACATGAATCATCTATAATTATAAAACTTAATACAATTGCATACCTATGAATATAAAGAGACTAGGTTGAGTTTTTTTGCCAACATAAATAGGGTATAACTTGTTAGAATGAGTTGTATATGCATTAAGGAAGGAGCAATTATAGCTCCTAGTGTATATATACAAAAGAGGCTATAACTTTTTATATTCTGGTTGGGTCGGCTGGGCTGCCCAATCCCAGGCTTAGATGTCGATGGCCCGGACACAGGAGATAATATCCCATGCAAACATAACGATTCACGTAAAGACCTAAACCTAGCGGTAACCCCTGGTATATAAGGTACTATTCCTCCCTGATTTAGGTATGAGATTACAACCCTACTTTTCTCTGTTTTCAACAACCGAAACCTACACAAGAAGACTGACTTGAGCGTCAGAGGGGCCTCCTGGGAATCAACTCCCGGCACACTGTTATTTGTTTTGCAGGTATTCCGTAACCAGAGTCACACAGATCATGGATCCAAACAATGACGTTCAACCCCAGCAAGATCCGGCTGAACCAAAACCCATGCCTCTAATTGAACGTATGGGCCTACATAGATAGCTCCCACTTTGGTGTCATATTCCTGGTGTTTAAAGAATTGAGCCGAAGGTGGACGGGGAGTCTCTCAATCATACTGTATAGGTAGAACATATCTACCTTCCCCACCACACCGGTACTATCTCTTCTCCTGCTGATCGTGTGACTGAGCAGTTTAAGTATGTATCTCACTGCAGGGGATATCAGAGATGTAATGCCTTGGACCTAATGGGCTCTTATGACCATTCTTTGCTAATAGTGCGACAAAATGCCTTCTTGTTATCCCTACGGGGAAAGCGCACTGAAAAATCCACATACTCCTTAATAGTAGTATGCATCTCTCTAAAAACTTGAAACTGTATCATACTGTCAACACGCCAGGTACAATGCTGCTTCTCAAAAGTGAATCTGACGAAAAACTCAAGCGTCAACTCATTGTAGTAGACTCCTCGATTACGAAGAAGCAATCCCTACCACCAATGCCGATCAATTCTCAAATATCCTAACTCAACCTGATTTCGTCAAGCACTACCTAGTCGATGCATATGTTCTCAGTATATGGCTTAGACCTCGATCTATCGTACCCATTGATGTGGGCTAGCACTGTAAACTTCAATAAGGATGTGTCATTGGTGTAGGTTATGCCAGCTCTAATTGTTGAGGTGGTTATCGTGAAATACCCTCGCTCATTTGCCTCTTCCTAGGCAATTCCTTTTCCCACCATTGGTGTAGTATATTTGCCCTCTCTTTGTCATTATTCCCTATGATATGAAATTTAAAAAAGTCATCAAAATAAAGGAAATAATTTTTGTCAATCTAACCATGACAAGCTACACAAGATAATGTAATATCATGATCAATTTTTTATAGATTAATAAAAAATAAATCAAACAAACCTCAATTTAATCCTTAAATATGGTTTTTAATGGCATTAATAACCTACAATAACCAAATTAATCAAACAACACTCCCAAATATCAATTAATCACACAGATTGCAATTAATTTACTAAAGACCCTAATTAAATCAAATAAAACCAAACAAAACATTTGACTCCATGGAAGCTTAGTTGCTACTTTCTTAAATGAATGTATTTATGTTATTTTAGTATAGAGATTATTCTAAAATTTCTTTACTAGTGAATGAGATTTTCCCAATGGACTATTTGTAAACTTCTTTATCGTCTTTTAATATATTTCTTGAATTTTTTAAAAGGAAACCAAACAAAACAAAATTGGCCAATATAATGTAATCAAAATAGCAAAAGGGACCAATAAAAAGTCAAATCATAAATCCGCATAACACAATTACAATGTTAAATTCATATAAATCCAATCAATAGCCCGTAGAGTTTTTAATTCATATAAATTTGTTCTAAATAGCTAAAAATTCCCTGTAAAATTGTAATTTAACATTAAAATAGCCTAAAAATTCAATTGAACCCTAAAAACTCTTCTAATCATATAGATAATCCCAATAATATCACAAAATGCATAACAATGACTCCTGCATTTACTTTCCCCCAAATTGTTCAACAACTCAAGAACAATGGAAATAAAGCATAAAACATACCTTGAATTGTTGAAATTTCAAGAAAAATAAGTCGAAGGTTGATTTTATTGGTTTATGCCCTACAACCAATCGCTTTGGTTGTACTTTAATAACAAATTATTTAAAGGCATTCTTTATCTTGTACATGTTTAGATGTATATGATAAAGTCCATAGGATAATTGTACATT
>JAOSBP010000004.1:9984673-9998117 GCA_027563825.1 Erythroxylum mucronatum | reverse complement strand
TACAGCTTGAGGTATTCGAAGGTAATTGAGTAGCCAATAGAGGATTCACCACTTCTGTGATAGTAGAAGATGATACCCATGGCCTCTTGTCAGGGTCATTACTTGGAAATCTCTGGCCGGAGTATATACGTTATAAAGAATGTCTTCATTGACATATAGAGTAATGAGTCCTAGGACGAGAACTGATATCACTTGGACTAGATTTGACATAATCATTCTAGTGAGAGTTGACACGTTGACCATACTAATAACCAAGTGGGGTATAGCAAGTGAAAGCACGAATTGCACAACAATTGTCTATGAGAGGGTTCGCAAGATGGTTTGTGGTGAGCACAGGTTTATTCGTCAATCCACTTACTTTCCGGTCAATTAGGAGTCATGATGTATTGCTAGACACCACTCATGACTTGCTTGGATTAAGTGTCAATCTAAGTGGCCAACATAACAGGGAACCTAATGGGTCATACGCATAAGAGTGACTTGGAGAATTCATAAAATGGTTTTGGATAGAGATCCATTAAATGGAGAGCAATAGAACTAAATGGGTCCCGATGAGATTGGGATATGTCCCGATGAGATCGCGACATTGATATTGCTGAAACAAGTCTTTGGTATTTTTCCACACCTGAAACCTGGTGGGATCGACCCCAGTATGACTGGATTGTGAGATAAAAATGTTTTTATCATGTTTTAGAAACAAGTTTTTTCAACATCTCCGAAGCTTTCTTCTTCTTCTTCCTCTTACAAGCTTCATCCTCCTTCACATTGCTCTCCAAGAACAAAGGTAAGAGCTAGTACTCTCTTCTTTGTTCTAGCTATTTCTGGATCAAAGAGCTTGATTCTGCTATATTCTCTAACCTCTGCGTGGATACCGTTAGAGACAATCTCCTTTGATCGTTATGGTTTGATAATTATGGTACTTCTTTGTATAGACACATAGATCCTATACTTTGGAAAAGTCCCAGAACAATTTTTGTTTGTTTTCCGCACCACGTGTATGTGATGCACGTATCGGGATTTTCCTAAAAGAGGATCATCCAAACTATCAATCAAGGAGAAAACCAAAAAAGGTAGAAGGAGACAGGTGAAAGACCAAAAACAAACCACAAAGTGAATAGGGGAGCTAACACGTAATGCTAAAAAGGAGAAAAAAGGGAGAGAAGAAGGTTTAGGGAGTTGGAGAGGAGATATAAGAGTTGAAATAGAGAAAAGTAGAAGCAAAAAACAAGAATGAAGAGCTCAGAGTAGGGAGGGTTTCAAGTTAGAGCAATAGCTAGAGGGAAAGAGGAAAATATGAAAAGTCCAATGGTACTTCAACTAACTTATTGATTGTACATTAAAAGATCAAAGATGGTAAATTTAAAGAAGGCACGTTAAAGTTCAACAATGAACTTATTGTTTGAAGAAGAAAATGGTTTCAATTCTTTCATGTACCTTAATTCTTTTATGCATTAAAGAAGAAAACTATTTCAATTCTTTAAATTAGATTGGACTAACTTAATATAAAAATAGTTATACTTATTATATGAATAAATGAGTATTTTAACTCTAATTATTATTTTATATGAGGAATATAAATTTAGAAAAGTGTAACAACTAATCAAACCTATATATTTTAAACTTAAATTTTAATTATTTACCAAATTATTTTTAAATAGATTTTGTCAACAAGGTATTTTAGTTTGATCAATTAACCTTCAACCATTTGTTAATTATTATGAGAATCTGTGATAATCCCCAATCTTATAGACAAAATGCTAAATGAAATTCAGATAATAGAATTAGAAAAAAAAGAAATATTTCCCAAAATACAAAATGTCTCGGCTTTGATAAATGCACTAGTGCGGCCCCCTATTTGCCTCAAATTGAATTTGGTATAAGCGGGAAATATTTGACACGTCCTCACTCTCACTCTAGATATCTCTCTTCCTTGATTTGTAAGCTCTATTTTTGCTTCGGAAAGGTTTTTTCGCCCTCTCCTTAGTCCTTACGTATGTAGTAGAGATTTCTGAGTTTAGGTTTCTATCTCTTCGTACTTTTGTTGGTAATTTCAGAGGAAGAACTGAAAATGGGAGTTGATAACTATCATGTAATCGAGCTGGTTGGTGAAGGCTCTTTCGGAAAAGTGTATAAAGGAAGGCGCAAGTACTCTGGCCAGGCAGTTCTCTTCCGATTTCATCTTCTTCTTTTTGTTTCGTTTCCTCTATTTAACTTAAAATGTTCTGTTTTTTTGTTGTTGTTGGTTACAGACTGTTGCCATGAAATTTATTATGAAGCATGGAAAGAGCGAGAAGGATATTCATAATCTAAGACAGGAAATTGAGGTAATTTAATGAATTTTTTTTCTAGTAAATTTACATCAAGATTTGAACAAATGTTGTATCCTTCGCTTGATAGCTGCCTTCTAGTGTTTGAGCTGGTTTGATGTGTTCAATTTATGGGAGTTCTGTAGATTCTTAGAAAGTTGAAACATGAGAATATCATTGAAATGCTTGATTCATTTGAAAGCCCCCAGGAGTTCTGCGTGGTCACAGAATTCGCACAGGTTTGTCTCATCTCTTCTCCTTTGTATGCCGACCAAACATATGGAACTGTTACCATGCGGTGCAGTGGTGAGTTAATTGAAGAGTTTCCTATTCAGGGTGAGCTTTTTGAGATACTGGAAGATGATAAGTGCCTTCCTGAAATACAAGTTCAGGCTATCGCAAAGCAGTTGGTACTGCCCCTTCCCTAAATTTCAAACATGAGTGATTTTCTTTCTAAACGTGATTCCTTAAGTTAATTTGGTATCGAGTTCATTGTTTTCACTTAAGCTTGCTTTTGTTAAATGTTACAGGTGAGAGCGTTACATTATTTGCATTCTAATCGTATCATTCATCGGGATATGAAACCACAAAACATACTCATTGGTGCTGGGTCAGTTGTTAAGGTTAGATGTGATGCTTGGGTGCAAATACACACAAAAAGTTTCAAATAATCTCTTTCTCTAGCTTGTTTACGCTCAGTTATGTTCTTGCAACCCATTTGTTGTAGATAGAAATAACGCTTTCATAGAAAATTTCATCCCGTAAAATGTTTGAATTCATATTAGTTTACGTGATTTCTTGATATTCTATGTACTTTTCAGTTACTTCCTCATTTAAACGAAATTGTAGCAGAAACTAGTGTTTATTATTTTTAACTCTTTTCTATTTATCTTAGCTCTGTGATTTTGGCTTTGCACGCGCCATGTCCATAAATACAGTGGTTTTGCGATCAATAAAAGGTCTGTGTTTGATAATTCTATTCTGAATTTCACATTCCTTTCGAGTTATGCACCTTCCCGGGGCTAATCAATTATGTTCTTTTTATTGTTTATTAGGCACACCTTTGTACATGGCCCCAGAGTTGGTGAGAGAGCAGCCATACAATCATACTGCTGACTTGTGGTCTCTTGGGGTTATATTGTATTACTCTCCTTTTCCCTTATTCATTTTTCATGTGGGTCTCATGTTATCTGGTCATTGTGTCTGCTCACCAAAATTGTTGCCTAAATTTGAATTCATTTTTCTATATTGCATCTAATGTTTTATCTCTATGGTTTATTCTATAATGTTTTCCACAAATTCTTTTTCCTTTGACCAGATGTGTGATTTACCAGTTTGTTTGGTATTTTAAAAGTTTCACCTGGATTATTTTTCCCAAGTTAGCTTCCAATTTAGATTTCTGTGGTTCAAAAGATCATTTACGATTATTTTCATATTTCCTATCAATGGGATGTACATTATTTTGTAGGTCATGATTATCTTGACAACTTGTTAGAATTTACTCTTTTTTATTCTGACACCTTTGTTTTGCATCCTTGTTGAAACTACTTTATCATAATCCTACAGGTATGAATTATTTGTTGGTCAACCACCTTTTTATACAAATTCAGTTTATGCACTCATTAGGCATATTGTCAAGGTGGGTTAACTTAAACATTGCCAGTATTCTTGCTTAAATTTTAGGCCTGGTGTCTGAAATAGCTAAACTTGTGGCACTGACAGGATCCAGTTAAATACCCTGATGACATGAGTCCCAATTTCAAAAGCTTTCTTAAGGGTCTGCTAAATAAGGTTATCCAATACTTGATCCTCAATCTTAATTGTCAGTTTCTGTTGGATTTGATTTTTATTTTCCTCCCAAGCAGGTACCACAAAATCGGTTGACTTGGCCTGCACTTCTTGATCACCCATTTGTTAAAGACACTTCATATGAAGTGGAGGCCAAGGTATTATATCTCATACTTGCCATTGTTCTTCCTTTGAATATTTTAAGGATAAAATTGTCAAACTTTAATGCCATTTAAAAGTGGCATAGTGCTCATTTCTCTACAAAATGGATATAGAGGCATCATCTAGTATGAAGTGTTGTTTTTCTGTTAATAAATACGCTACTAGTTTAGATATCTTCTGCTATGATCCAGTGAATATGTTTTTGAGAAAAAGAATTCCCGTAGGAAACGTGTTCTTTAACAGCATCAGCAAGAGGGTGTGATACCGTTTGGAGGGGTGAAGAAAATATGAAACATGCCACAATTGATTTGTCTGTCACGAGTCCTGAGGGTATGCTTTTAACTTAATGATACCAAAGTTCCATGCTTCAGTGTCCTAATTTCTTACAACTTGCTAACTCCCATATTGTAGTTAAAATCCAACCTCTTTCTGCTTTGGAGAAATGCTCTGCACCAAAGTCTCATGTAGCAGGTAGTCCTTTCACAGATGCAGGCAACTGTCCACCAACTGAGGAGTTCCCTGGATTTCTAAGTCCTAACAACACTAAACAGTCAGGTATGTGATGTTTGTTTTGGAGGAGCAATGGAGCTTAATATGTTCCACCTGCTGGTTTTATGTTTGAAATTGGATAGAAAATAGTTTATGTTTTAGTGGAAGGCACATGATGTGTTTCTCCATGATCCCTTCTTATATCTAGCGCTTGTCCTGCAATGATCTCTCATATCATACAGTAGCTATTGGATAGATGATTCTTTTCTTGAATTCGAGGAACATTTATATGCCATAATGTATAGGAAATGTGTGGCTCTGGATTCAAATATTCACAGCTTACTGCTAGCTGATGAGTACATTCTTTTTCATGTTCAGTCTATTCTCTTTAAGGTTAACTGTCAAGTTATAACTAGCTTGAATTGACATTATTTTGTATGTTTACGGAAAAAATTGCATAACCACTTGTCATCTATTTTGCTCCTGCTTTGTATGAGCAGAGCAATTCTAGCTTTTCATCCATTATTTTGTAACTTTACTAAAAGACAAAATAAAAGGATAAAGCTTGATGCTTTAGCCTCCCAATGCAAGTAGTTCTGATAATGTAGCCAGATAGTTTTAAAATAAGATCTAAAGGCCAACATTTGTACTATCATAATAGACCATCCTTTTGGAGTTGGTTTTTTCTAGTATACCTGAAATCTAGATTTCAAATAATTTCGATCAACAACTTTATTATTTTCTACATCATCTAATTTTTCATATCGAAATTTTACATTTTTTTTCTTTCTATTCAGGTAGCCAGATGTTGGACAAACTTGAAAATAGCTCCCGCACAGTTAAAGGAGCACAAATTATTGGTCAGGATAATGCAGCATTAAAAGCTGTCTTGCTACCATTGAAAAGATGGTCGAAAGAATTGCACGATTCTTATGGGTAAAGTGGAGTTATATCCTTTAATATATTTATACGATCTACTCTTTTACCTCGGCTTTAAAGGGCACTGTTTCATTTCCTGAATTGAGATGCATCTGAAGCTTAATTGTATATGAGTTTGATAGAGAAATCATGAAAAGAGTAAAAATAAAAAACAATCAAGGCTGAAAAGTTGGATGGCAACCTTGAAATTGGAGGGTGGTGTAGAGACTCTTGGGTCTAAATGACGTCAGTATGATCAAACTCATTCATAATTGTTAACTGAGTTACTAATGGACCTGGAAAGCAAGATGGAAGATTTTGCAGCCTAATTTCTAAAAACCACGGACTAGACCTTGTCTTAAGGCATTAAACAAGATAAACAACTTCTAAAGTTATTCAAGATAAACTTTTCTAGATTTTAAAATTTACAGGAGATAGGTAATGTATACATGATCTCATTCTACACTACTCTAGCTCTAGATTCTGTGTATTGCTTTGTGGTTAGCATACTAACATAAATGACTTTAAAATTTATACAGGGAGCAAGCTGTTATTGCTTCAAGCCAGTCTCTAAGAATTCTTTCAAACTTAGCTACATCTGGCATAATACAAGCTTGTGAGCTGTTTGATGAGATATTATGTGAAGTTCTTGATTTCAGTGCCATTACACTTGGCTTAAAATCCTCAAAGTTCAACGACTTGCTAGTGAAGGTATATATCAATTCTTAGTTTCACTACAAACATAAGTTTGGTTGCTATTGGTTAACTGCCATGTCTACATCTTTTATCTTTTCCTGTGAAAGCAGCTTAAGGCTTGTAAATTATCTTTCTTTCTTTTGATTTAATATTGGCTGAACACATCACTTCAGCCTATTGCCCTACAATTTTCATGTTATTATTTCCAGAAATGTACTTTTATTTAAATTTGAAGACATGCAAGTAACTCTTATAGTTCCATGCCACTAGTCCCCTTCTAGATTCAGGTTCAAGTCAGTTCACAAACCCAAAAAGAGAAAATATCCAGCTGTTCTTCCTTCCATACACAAACCTTGTTAGAACCTTATCAACAAATCATGTAAAACAATAACTTTTATTTTCTCAAATCTCTTTCAGAATTTTGTAAATGAGCACCTTAAATCATCATTGCTGCACCTGTTGTCACCTTTGATTTTTTTAATGGTTCTTGATGGGTTACAGCAGTTAAGTTTCTTTATTGTGCAGAGCTTCTCTGTAATGAAACTGTCTTTAGACTACAGTGGAACTGACATTGCAGCTTCATATTTCATGCACTGGGTTGGTCTGACTAAAATCTTTTCACAGGTGATGAGCTTATATGTTGTTGATTTCTGATAACAAAATATTGACCATTTTAAAGTTATATTCCAGAGGAAATTTATAGATTCCTTTTCTGCATAATTAAAAAAAATGCAGGTTGTTACTTACAAGGAAGATGCTTCTGGCAGAGTTCTGTATGAGTCCAGTGCTTGCATTACTGTCATTTTAACAAAGGTCTCCCAGGTTATTAGAGCAACTGCTTTGACTTCAGGTTCTGAGGCAGTCTCTAGTCCTGCAATGGATGAAACAATCAAAAAAATCTTAGATCATGCTAAGACATGTGGACTAGTTGAACATTTATGTCTTTGTTTGGAAACAGCTGGCTTAAGTCTTATTTCAGGCTCTTCAAACATGCTGCGTGCTGCTTGTGAAGCTTGCAGGGTTATATGGCTACTAATTGATGTAGTGGATACTTGTTTCACAAAAGGAAATATCTGTTCATATCCATTAAATGCCCTCCGAAGTCCTACTTTACTTCAACTTAACATTCAGGACCATGAAAATGATTCATTGCATGTCCCAGATTCAGCAAGAATTACTGATGCAGTGACGAAGGCTTTCCTAAGATCAGAAGCTGTGCTGATGGCTGTTTACTATTGTCTTCATCAACGTATGGAGGTTGTCCTCATTGCTTGTATTCAGGTGGACACTTTTTGTTCTATGGTCTTTGATGAAATTGTCTTTACCCTTGAATATGATTGAAGGCACTATATCATCTAAACTCTGTCTCCCATTAAAGATTTTTACCTCATCTTGTCGGTTCTGATATATTGGTTCTTGTTCTTACTCAATTTCCTTGAAATATTCCAGCTATTGTCACGATGCTGCCTGCATAGTACAATTATTCCTGGTGTCCTATGTGGCTTGCCCAGATCTCTCCCGGTTACAACTATTGTCAGCAGTGGAGGGGATGGAACCATTCTGTCAGAGTTATTCTCCATACTATCCATGTGTACTTTATCTTCAAATAGAGATCCTCAATCAGGTGAAATAGTTAACGTGAAAGGCAAACTAGTTAATCCCTTTGCACTGGTTTCCCATTCATGCATTATCCTTGCAACTATTGCTCAACGCTTGAAGTCCTCAGGAAGAAATTCTGCTTTGTTTATGTTAACAACCTCTCCAAAGAAGCAGATGTCCCGACTTTCTGTCATTGCTCATCACTTTTCTCCTGATGGGAGAGCTAAAACTTCTTTGGAACCTCATTGTGCATCAGCCATGCTGGCTTTCGCATCTATTCTGTCTCTTGAAAGTGGAACTACTTTGGAGTCTTCTATCACAGAAATTGCACTGAATTTGATTCCTCAAGCTGCCGCACTATGTGAACACCTCAAGATTTCAGTAGGTATTGAAAATGAAGTCGATGCTAATGGTGTTCTATCTTATTGGCACGGCCTCAGGGATGGATGTATTGGCTTGTTAGAATCTAGACTGAAACGGGGAGGATCATTAGCTGTACAACAGTTATGTGCAAGTGATACTCCTATGCTTCTTATTAGTTTATTGGCCAACAACCATTCAAAAGCATTCTCTCGAGTAGTTGATAGCTCTAAAAATCTGGTGGGATTATCTCCTGTTGGTGTTGTGTGGACAGTATCTTCAATCTGTCATTGCCTTACAGGTGGAGCTGAGGTTTTCCGTCAGATTTTAGTGAAAACTGAAATCGTAAAGCTTATCACAGATTTGATATCTGATGTGCATCTCAAGCATGTAAATAACTGGACTGGCCTAGGTGGAGGGAAAGATGGAGTCAGAGATATAATCAATGTAGTAATTGACCTGTTGGCCTTTCCTTTTGTTGCTATACAGAATCATCCACGGCTACCGTCTGCCACAGCTTCTGTGAATAGTGGGTTCCTTCTTAACATGGAATCAACTGGTGGCAAAATATGCCTGGAAGATAGGGACATTGTAAGAGCGATTGAGGAAGACATGGGAAAATATTTAAAAATATTTCTTGAGGTTTAAATTTTTCCTTGTCTTTTCTGTTAGGTTAAATACTAGGGTGATTTCACACAATGTTTTGTTACATGTTGGTATCTGTCAATTTAACTGGGAACACTGACCATCATGGTTGGAGTAGCAATTGTAGTGGGATTATTGAGAAGTTTCAGTAGGTTCTAATTCAAAACTTTTTCAGGTTGGAGTGCCGGGTGCTGTAATGCGAAGCTTGGAGCATATGGAATTGAAAGATCTTGGAAGGCTGGTAGCTTTTCTTGCCAAAATGTCAGGCCATCGCCCTCTGGCAATTCAACTTGTGAGCCAAGGCTTGCTTGAGCCAAACAGATTGAGGAGATTACTTGATGTTTCAAGTCCAAGAGAGGTTGTGCTTGATGTTTTGATGATAGTCTCTGATCTAGCTAGAATGGATAAGGTCAGTTTTTCTTTATCTTGTTTTTCTCTCTTGCATACTATTTCCTGTCATGTGTTTTGTTATTTTAGTTTGTTGTATGCGACTCCTTGACTCTTCTAAAATGGGTGGGATAATTGATTTTTTTTTTCAAACCTGCCTCAGTCACATTTGGTTTCTAATAGTTTATGTGAATGGTTACCTAATGTTGTCTAAGTACACGCAGAAAGGTTACTCCAATTTAATCTTTTCAGTCATTTTGCATATTCCTTTGTTTAATATCTCTCCCTTGTTCCTTGTGATGTTGGATGTGCCCTTACGAGACTTTACAGAAGTTATATGTTAAAAAACAGTAGACTTTTTTAAAAATGTTGACCTGTTAGTGTTAGTTAACTGAACTAGCCTCAGAGTTGGAGGTCTCATGACGTTTCTGCGAATCGCAGCTGAGTCAAACTGCAGATGAATGTTGGAGAAAGGAGCAAAGCCAACATATTTCTATCAGCATTTAGTAACTTACAGTGATAAGCACTTTCCCAATCCCAGCAAGCCACTTAATGATGGGGATTTCTTGATTTTGACATCTTTATGTCAGATCATGAGTTGCTCCCACCAAATAAGTTTGTTTTGAGAAATTATCCTGATATAGATTTTTTGAGTCTGCTTAATCTTTGATATGAGATTTTCCTGTCTTAAGAATCTCTTTGGTCTATGGATTTGCAGGGTTTCTATGACCACATTAATGGAGCTTCTTTGCTGGAGTTCTTGAAAGAATTTCTGACCCACGAGGATCCAAATGTACGCGCTAAGACATGCAGTGCTCTGGGAAACATGTGTCGGCACAGTTCCTACTTTTATGACTCTCTTGTAAGTCCGAAGGAATAAGGTTGCCCTGCGGATTCCTAATCGTGCTAATTTATTCTGTTTATTCTATTAACTTTTGTACTTAAAAAGTGTTGTTAAAATTTAATTACATTTTCATCAAGTCCAGAATAACTTAAGAGCATTTGCCTTCCAGGCAAGGCATCACATAATTGGTCTTCTGATTGATCGATGTTCTGATCCAGACAAACGCACAAGAAAATTTGCATGTTTTGCTGTAAGTCTCTTCTTGTTGACAACAATTTCATTGTGTCTAGAATAGTTGGTACTCTATGGAAATATTAACAAAACATTTTAATACAACGTTTTCTGGAAAATCTGATATCTTCATGTGCTCTTTGTCTCTTCTCCCTCTCTTTGTAGATCGGAAATGCAGCCTATCATAATGATTCATTATACGAGGAACTCCGAAGATCCATCCCTTATCTTGCAAATCTGCTTCTCTCGACAGAGGAAGATAAGACTAAAGCAAATGCTGCTGGTGCACTAAGTAATCTTGTTCGCAACTCAAATAAGCTCTGTGATGATATTGTCTCTAAAGGAGCTATGCAGGTTTGTTGACATACAGGATCAATCTTCAGATTCTACAAAGCTCCGCCATAAATTGCATAAGAAAATTTTAAGCAACTTCATTTACCGACTTTATTGTCTTTTCCTTTTAGGCTTTATTGAAGTTGGTTGCAGATTGCTCGGCTATAGCCCTGAGCCCCAGTAAGAAACATAATGTAAATGAATCGCCACTGAAGATATCTCTGTTTTCATTGGCAAAGATGTCTGCGCATGCACCGTGCAGATACTTCCTTCGTTCATCGGAGTTGTTTTCTGTAATTGGACGGCTACGACAGTCTCCTGAATCAACAATAGCCAATTATGCCTCTGTTATTTACACTAAAGTGGCCGATGATTGAAGCTTGTAACTAGAAGGGATTCGCTCAAAAGCTATATCATCTCATTGGCTCCTTACCCACTAAATTTGTATTGGTTTATACCGTTTTATGATTAGCCAAGAGAAGAGCTGGCCCAAAAGTTTAAAATCAGGAACATTGTAAAAGTAAAAGATGCTTGCAATATACTTATGATGTAAAGGTCTTATGATCCAGTTTTAAAAACTTTGATCCCTTAGATCTTTGTGGGAGAAAACGAGGAGACTACAGTTGAATTCTTATCTATGAATTAAAATTAACGCAGTCAAAATAAGATCTAAAATATATATGCAGTAAATTCAAGATCAAGAACAAAAACTAATGGTACTGTTTATCTCAGCAGCTCCTCACAAGTTACTGCTTTAATGGTTGATCCCATACAGCTCCTTTCATTCCCTTCTAATTTGTGTTTCATACAGATGCTTGAATCCTCTTTGTCGACCTTTGTGTTTATTTATTTCTCTTCTATCCTCCCACATATTACTCTGATATCAGTTCAAAACTTCTATCTTTTACTGTCTTTTGCTTTTTTTATTTGATACCTTGTGATCCTTTTAGTCTAGAGCGTTTTGCAGCTTTGTATACTTTCCTTGACCTTTAGATTTCCCTTTAACCATCAACCATTAGTTTGATCCTATGGATATTAATGCTTTTTGGCCCTTTAAACTCAAACTATCTTGCTTTGCAATTTGAGGCACCTCCTTTAAAGGAACTTCTTGGATCTTTATTAAGCAACGCTCTAGCCATTGAGATGAATCTTCAACCTATTTAAAAATCCTAAGTGCAGGTGGCTGGTGATCCTAGACTTGATTTGAAGCTAACCCATTGTTCAACTAGTGAAGCATCTAAGCATAGGATTGTCTCTCCACCTTGAAGCATCTTCAAACTAGAGCTGATAGATGGAAGTCCACCATTCTTGGTTTTTTTTTAGACAAAAGGATAGCCTTTCGGTTATAAAACAATGGGCTTTGAACAATTGGATGTAGGAAGTGCTTGTGAATAATGAGGATGTTTTCTTCTTCAAATTTACAAGCTTTGAAGATGCCAAGAAAGTGATTCAAGTTGAATCTTAGCATGTACACAACAAGCCATTATTATTCCAATTATGAGGATTGGATTGAAATTAGAGGAGATTAAACAGGAAAACATACCTATATGGATTTGAATACATGATGTTCTTTTGGAGTATTGGATTACAAGTGGTCTCAACCACATTACTATTTACATTGGCAAACTCATATCTATGAATCAAGTCACTGTTGAGATAGAAGAATCAACTTTGCAAGGATATGTATCTTAGTTACTTCTAAGATTGACTTACCTGAGGTGATTCCATTCACAGGCTGAATGAAATTCTAGAACCTTTTGAGGATCAATCCAAGTTCTCTTATGCATGGAGACCACAACCTGCAGTGAAGAAAACTTGGAGACCATCTGGAAGGTTCTTTACAATAGGTAACTATTATAAACTATTAGCCCCGAAATTTTTTTTTATGATTATGATTAATTAAGCATGATTAGCTTAATTAAGTAAGATTAAGTTAGCATTAATTAAGATAACATTAATTAGCATGAACTATTAATGGAGTTAGTTGATATGAATTAATGTGTCATTAATGTGTTAGTTGTATTTAATGTATTTAAATGAGTAGTTGGGCTTGAATGAAAGATTTGGGCCTAAGTTATAAGAAGAGAAGATAAATGAGGAGTGGGCTTAAGTGTAGGAGGAAAACTAAGAAGAAGGAGAAGTCATATGGGCCAAATGGCTTAAATACCTTAAGTTAAGTTAGTAGAAAAATGTAAGAGAGGAGAAATAAGTGAGTAGTAGCCTTGGAAAGGAGACATACGAAAATAACAAAGAAAAAGAGAGAGGGAGAGATGTCGTCCATGGAGAAAAGAGAAGAAAGAAGAGAGCTAGCCTAGGGTTTGAGATTTCCAAGTGATTAAGAGAGTTTTGGAGCAAAGTTCAAGTGTTAAAGGTGTGGAGAACAACAAGAGCTTCATTTTGATCCCAAAATCTTCTTGAATTAGTAAAGATCCAAGGTAAGTACAAATGTTCAAGTGTTGGTTTTAGTTGGGTTTTGGTTGAGAATGCACCCATATGAAGTGGGTATAGTGAATATGAAGTTAGATTCATGAAGGAAGTTATGTGAGTTTTGTATTGAAGTTATATTGATTTAGGGTTTTTGTTTCTCTTGAAGTGGACCAAGAGCAAGGAGAAGAACAAGAGCAAGAGCATTCCTAGACAAGGATTTAGCAAGTATTGAGGTAGGTTATGTGTTTATCTTTATGTT
>JAOSBP010000004.1:9932944-9943898 GCA_027563825.1 Erythroxylum mucronatum | reverse complement strand
ATTGGACCATTGACTTGTGTAAATATGTTAAGAAATAGTGATTTGTGGATATAGTGTTTTGATATGATATTGGTGGTATATTTGATACATGAATTGAAGAATTGTGAGTAAATTGAGAAATATGTATGATGAGGGATTAGTTAAAAAAGTGATTGACTATGATCTTCTAGAAGAAATTATTTGAGAGAATAAGTTACTTGGTGATTTCTTAAGTTGAAATTTCAAGGACGAAATTCTTTTAAGAGGGGGAGAAATGTTGGACCTCGATCTTTTAGTGGAATTGAGAAATATGAAATGAAATTGTTTATGGGTGTTTTGAGTGTAAATGGAATTGAAAAGTAAGAAATAAATAATGAAAGTGTTAGATTTTGGAGAATTGAAAATCTGGAATTTTGAAGATGAATAGTAGCAGAAAGTGAATTTGTAAGCTGAAAACTTTGTGAATTTTGCTGGGTTGTTTTAGGCAGAATTTGATAAAATGATCTTCATGAAACTTGTAGCTTTTGTTGAGAGCTTTCTATAGCCATGAAGTATGACGGTTTTCGATATCGGGATTAAAAGTTATGATCTTCCGAAGATAAGGTTATATTACTTTGTTTTTGCAAAATGCTATTAAGGGTAAGTTTGTGTGTATTGCTTTGAGGCCAATTTCTGTACTGATGTGGTTTGAATTAGAATAAGTGGTCTACATGAAAGTTGTAAAAGAAGTTTATAGCTTTAAAATGATGTATAATATGTTATTTTTGATTGTGGAAATTGGAAGATATGACATTTTGAAAGTTTGGATATTGTTTAGGTGAGTTTTATCAGGGCAAAAATTTTGATTGGAAAATTGACCTATTTAGAGGTTGAAATTGCCTTTAAGTGCTTCATGAAAGTTTTAGATTATGTTTTGGTCTTTCCATTGATGTAAAGTATGGAAATTTTGGACCATCGAATGTGGAGTTATGATTTTTAGAAGTTTATGTTACTGTCTTAGCATGATCATTAGTGGACAGAAATTTTGAAGTAGTTTTTGACTCCCTTAGAGGTCAAATTGATTTTTCTGTCCTTCATGAAAGTTGTAGGTTGCATTTTGATCTTTTCAGTGATATAAAGCATGACATGTTTGAAACTTGGAGTTGAAAGATAGAAATTTTAGAGGTTATGTGATTATTTAGGGTGACATGATTTTGGATAGAAAGTTTGAGTGGGTTTTTGACCCCTTTAGAAAATGAATTAATTTTTAAGTTCTTCATGAAAGTTGTAGAGCTTCCTTTGAGCTTTTTATTGATACTTTTGGGTGAAAAGTTATTAATTTTTGAATTTTTGTGTTTTTTTAAAATAAGAAAAATTGGAGCCAGCGAGCCGGCTGATGTTCTCCGAGGCTCGCGATCGCGATCGTGAGCCGTCGTGATCGCAAGTCGGCCATTTTTTCGATCGCAAGCCAGCTACTGATTTCGGGTTTAATTTTTTTTAATGTGAATTTCTTCCATTCTTTTGCTTATATCTTTTTCGTCCAACATCCGATTGATTTGGGTTTTAATGCGTTGGATTCCTAAGACATTCCTCTATCTGTCCATGGAGAATTATGAAATTTTGAGATTAAATTGAGGATGATTGATTTAATCAAAGTGAATGGGATAATTTTCTGAACATGGTTCAGTATTTTGATGAATTCGTGATGTGTAGAGATCCAATTGAACTGATTCTTGTTGCAAAATAAAAAAGAGACATAGGGCTACAAGTCATATGAAGGAATTGAATTTCAATTTAGCCCCTAAGATGTTCAATTTCTGGATTGAAGTTAGGTGTAATGTTTAGCCTTGGATTAGTAAGAGCTGAAAGTATTTTAGCCATAAATTCTTCATTTCTGAACCGAATTAAGCGTTTTTGGTGTCGTTAGAAACGTAATACAATGAGGAACATTTCTCTAGAAGGAAGTGTTAGCAAATTCCTTCAATTTGATGATTTGAAAATTGTCCTAAGCTAATCATGATTTAATGAATTTTGAGACTTTGAGTTATTTTATGATTTTGAGGACTTAATTAGCATGTTAATGTGAGTAATTAACATGTTAATTTAAGTAAGATCATATGGCATAGGTTGATTGGATTAAATTGGATTAAAGTGTTAGAAGGCAAAATTGGAAGTTTACTTAAGCTTTTAAGGTTATAAGGCATATATGGAAGGGCATAATGGTCATTTTTCTATCATCAATGGGAAGAGTAGTGGGCTGTCGGTTTAAGTAAAAGAAAGGCACGAAAATTTGAAGAATAAAACAAGAAAAGAGTTAAGAGAAGTGTGTGTTTCAGTTGAGTGAAAGAAGAGAAAAAGAAGAAGAAATCTAGGGTTTCATTTTCTTGGTTTTTAAGAGAGATTTCGAACATGATTCAAGAGAGAAAAGGTGGAAGATGAAGAGAGCTTTCTTTCAAGCTAAGAAATCTAAATTTTTGAAGAAGATTTAAGGGAATTAGGTGACGCTTTGGAGAAATTCAAGCTTTGGACAAGCTTCTAGCAAGGATATGAGGTGGGTACCATGTTTATATTTTGATTTATAAGCTATCTATGTGATTTCGAAAAATCAAGAAAGCAAAAATATTTTTTTAAATTATTATTTTCGAATGATTAAATTCATTGTTTTGGAATGAGTTAAGAAATTGTAAAAATTGTTTGAATTCATTGTGTTTGATTGATTG
This sequence comes from Erythroxylum mucronatum, assembly GCA_027563825.1. Lineage (NCBI taxonomy): Eukaryota > Viridiplantae > Streptophyta > Magnoliopsida > Malpighiales > Erythroxylaceae > Erythroxylum > Erythroxylum mucronatum. Next base: position 9,941,220 of record JAOSBP010000004.1, on the reverse strand, counting down.
AGTTTTTAATATGTGAATTTGTGTGACATTATGAATGGCATTGCTAAAGTCTTGCGTTCTTTGATTTTGATATTTGAGAATCCTTTGTTTCTAAATGATTGAAGAATTGCTATGTGAATTTTGATTTTTATGTGAATTGGAAATTGTGGAAATTATGAATGGAAATGTGGTTGATATGATATGATCATGAAAAAAATTTAGTTTTTGAAAGATGCCTCCGGGCAGTTTGATTTCAAGAGTGAAATGTGTTATGTGGGTTTGGTTAGGTCCCATAAGAGGGTCAAGTTCACTTGTCTAGGCTTCGCCCGCCAGCCCGCTAGTGGCATCGGAGTTCCTTTTAAGGACTCCCATAAGTTCACGGCTATACTGGACCGCTATGTGGGAAGGTATAGTACGTTCTGTTCACAGCTACCCAAGACCGCTATGCGGGACTGTGTAGTACGTTCTGTTTCCTGAACTGACGCAAACCATTTCTGATGTGTTATGTGCTTTTGTTTCTGTTGTATATATGATGCATTCATGTTTTGGAATAAAAATTGAGAAATTTTGAAAAATAAACATTTGATGAATTTTTCTACTGTGAAATATTTATAAGATGGCAAAAGATTTTTGAATGGTTTTTGCTTATTTTTCGATTTATAAACATGTTATCCACGGGCTGTAAAGCTCACCCCTCCTTTCATTCCCATCTCTAGGTATCGGAAAGGAGATTGGATGAAAGAAAGTCAAGACATCTGTGTGTTTATTTTTATGATGTTTTTGAAGTTAGATTTTTGTAAAAATGAGGGCTTAGGTTTATGTTGTGTATTTTGGAGATTTTTGTATCTTTGTATTTTAGTTTATGATTGATTTTGTATCGTGGCTTGAAAATACCACATTTGTTTGGTGATGTATTTATTTTGGATTGTAAATAGTGAGTTATGTATTTGAGTATTGAATTGATGTATGAATGTGATTGAATGTGACATGGGTTTCGGACAGGAGGTCCGATGATACTGATGTTTGAGAATTATATAAGTGCTTTGGATATGAATGTGATTGTTTGTGTTAGGATTCCGGACAGGAGGTCCGATGAATTGTGCGATGGATAGGAAATATTGAAGTGTTTTTGTTTATGGCTTGATTGGTATATAGCAATGTGTAAGATGTTCTTAAAAAGAAAAATAAGATGTTTTAAAAGATGAATAATGGGATATGTTTTGAATATTGAAGAATTAAGTTAAATGATTTAAGGTTATGGAATTGATGAATTCCAAATGAGAAATTGAGTTATTTTGTATGAAATTGAATAAAGATGAATTGAAAAGAATAAGCGAAAAAAAGAATGAAATAAATAAATAAATTTTTATACCGTTTTGGATTAGTTTAGACCAAGTGTGTCTTAGAGTTTTCCAACGCTAATTTTTCTACCATATGCGTTTTCGGATGTCAGATTTTGATTACGAGATTTTGTAAATCCGTTCATTCGTTTTCACTTTTGATTTTATTTCAGCATGCTTTTCGATTCGATTTTTGTTTCGCTTTTATTATCGATTTTCCGCTCCGTTTTTTAAGTTAGGGTCTGGTTCCGAGATCGAGTCCCAACAGGAGTTCTACATCTCCTTCTATACAGTGCTTCGTAAGGAGCCATCTGAATGCTCGAGTGGTACGAATTATTATACGCAAATTCGATCAAGGGCAAGTGTTCATCCTAAGCACCCCTAAAATCTATCACGCATGCCCTGAGTATTCCTTCAAGTATTTGAATGGTCCTCTTAGATTGACAATTTGTTTGCGGATGAAAAGCAGTGCTAAAATTCATTTTGGTTCCCAGAGCCTCTTGTAAACTTTCCCAGAATCTCGAAGTAAATCGAGGATCTCTGTCAGAAACTATAGAGTCCGGAATTCCGTGCAATCTCACTATCTCATCAATATACTTCTTTGCTAGCACATGCAGAGAATCAGTCTGTTTAATTGCCAAAAAATGAGTTGACTTCGTTAACCGATCAACAATGACCCATATGGCATCGTGCTTCCTACTGGTTTTTGGCAAACCCATCAGAAAATCCATAGTCACTCGTTGCCACTTCCATTCAGGAATGGACAATGGCCTTAACTTGCCCGAAGGTGCCTGGTGTTCAGCCTTGACTTGCTGACACACTAGACACTTACTCACATATTCGGCTACATATTTCTTCATACCTTTCCACCAGAAATGTTCCTTCAGATCTCTGTACATCCTGGTGCTACCTGGATGCATGGCATAAGGCACATTGTGTGCCTCATCCAATATTTCATCCTTTACTTCCTTGACATTTGGAATGTAAAGTCTGTTTCCGACAATCATAAGTCCATCATCCCTTACTACCACTTCAGATTTCTTAACATTCTGAATTTCTTCTCAGAGCTTACTCAATTCTGCATCCTGTGCTTCTATCTCCTTAACTTTCTCCCTGAGCATCGGTCTCACTCTGAAAGTAGCAATAACACAATCGGGTTCCTCCTGTTTCAAACTTATTCTAAGCTTCTCCATTTCTTCCAATAATGACAGATACCCTATTTAAACATGAGTCATGGAGGATTTCCTACTCAAGGCATCTGCTACCACATTCGCCTTTCCTAGATGGTAGTCAATTAACAGGTCATAATCCTTGAGCAACTCTAGCTACCTTCTTTGTCGCAAATTCAGTTCCTTTTGGCTCAACAAATACTTGAGACTTATATGATCTATAAAAATCTTCGTCTATAGCCTATACAAATAATGTCTCCAAATCTTCATAGCAAAAATTACTGCTGCTAATTTCAGATCATAGGTTGGGTAATTCAATTCATAAGGTTTTAGTTGTCGCGAGGCATAAGCTATTACCTTGTCTCCCTGCATCAACACACAACCTAAACCCTTCCTTGAAGCATCACTATAAACTGTATAACCCTCATCTCCAGTAGGCAAAATCAAAACTAGGGCACTTGTCAATCTGTGCTTAAGCTCTTCAAAACTCTTCTGACATTCATCACTCCAAATAAACTTCTAATTCTTCCTCAATAACTTGGTCATCGGAGCAACTATCATCGAGAATTCTTCAATAAATCTCCTATAATACCCTGCTAGACCTAGAAAACTTCTCACTTCTGCCACTGTCCTTGGTGTATGCCAATTCACCACTGCTTCAATTTTCTTTGGGTCCATATGCACCCCATCTTTCGATATCACATGTCCAAGGAAAATCACTTTGTGAAGCCAGAATGCACATTTGCTGAATTTGGCATAAAGTTCCTTCTTTCTTAGTGTTTGCAACACCACCCTGAGATGCTCCTCATGTTTTTCTTCACTCTTGGAATAGACCAAAATGTCATCTATAAACACTATGGCAAACTGATCCAGATACTCCTTGAAGACCCTATTCATAAGATCCATGAATGCATCTGGAGCATTGGTCAGTCCGAATGGCATCATTAGGAACTCGTAATGCCCATAACGAGTCCTAAAGACTGTCTTGCTTACATCAGACTCCTTGATTCTAAGCTGATGATATCCTGACCTGAGATCAATCTTGGAAAAGACCCTTGTTCCCTGTAACTGATCAAACAGATCATCAATCCGAGGTAGAGGGTACTTGTTTTTAACAGTCACCTTGTTAAGTCTCCGGTAATTAATGCATATGTGCCATGTCCCATCCTTCTTCTTAACAAACAAAACTGACGCTCCCATGGTGACGAACTCGGCCGTATATATCCCTTCTCTAACAGTTCCTCCAACTATTCCTTGAGCTCCTTCAGTTCAGCTGGAGCCATTCTATACGGGGGTATATAAATGGGTGCGGTTCCAGAAATCAAATCAATGGCAAACTCGATTTCCCTCACCGGCGGCAACCCAGGTAAGTCCTCTGGAAACACGTATGGAAACTCCCTCACAATTGGAAAATCTTCTACCTTCCCTTCATTTACATCCGTGTCCACGACGTGTGCCAAGAAGGTTTCACACCCTTTTCTCATCATCCGTTCGGCAAGCAAAGCCGAAACAATTCTGGGTGATGGGGTCCTCCTATCTCCTCGGAAAGTCACCTTCTCACCATTCCCCAGATCAAATTCTACCACCTTAAGGCTACAATCCAACTTCGCATGATACTTTTCCATGGCATCCATTCCAAATATAACATCTAGACCTTTCAATTCTTGAGGCAATAGGTCTACTACCAATCTAGCACCCTCAATAATCAGTTCACATTCTCTATACACTTGACTTATTATCACCTTTCTCCCTAAAGGAGTATTCACAATCAACGGACTTTCTAATGGAACCAATTTAACATCATGCAAAATTATGCTAGCAAAAACAAATGAATGTGTTGAACCAGAATCAATCAAGACATATACTTTAGAATTAAATAACTGAGCCATACCCGTGATAACCTTGGGTACGGCTGCAGCTTCCTCCCTAGTCATGGCGAACACCCTTGCCTGAGCCTGAGCCTGACCTCTTGGCCTTCATAGAGAAACAGCCTTCCTTGTGGCTCCAGAACTGCCCACCCTAGTGACTGGCCTGGTCGCCACTGTTTCTACTCTCCTTGGGGCTTGCGACTGCGACCCCTCTTGCCTTATTGCTTGAGGACAGTCCCTGACCATGTGTCCCTTCTCTCTGCATCGGAAGCATGCTCCAAGTAACTTGAAGCACTCTCCTCTGTGAAATTTCCCATAATGTTCACATTGGGGATTGGTATTCATGCGACTACTCCTCTCCATCATTCTATTGCCTCCTACCATTGAGGCTTGCGCAAAAACTGTCCTTGCCTGCTTGTCCTTGGTCGGGCCACTACTCCCCATTTCGCTTTGGGAGCGGAAGCTCCTCACACTCGTCTCTGGCATCGGAGCACTCATTCCTTTCCTAGTAGACTATTCCCGGCCCTTCCTCTTCTTGTTGACTTCATATTTGATGTTCTCCAGTTTCTTCGCCTGGAGAGCCGCATCTACCAATAACTGGTAGGCACAGAAATTATGAATTAGGACTTTCTCCTTGATTCCTAGATGAAGTCCCTCCTCAAACTTGCAGCACTTGTCCTCTTCATTTGTCACAATGTTGGCTGCATATCGGAAAAGCTGGGTGAACTTCAGCTCGTACTCACTCATACTCATGTCCCTCTGTGTTAGATTCAGGAACTCCCTAGCCTTTTCCTGGATATACACCCTGAAAAGATACTTCTTCCTGAACACTTCCACGAAATCTCTCCATGTCAGCACCAGAGGCATAACTTAACTATGAGGCACTAATTCGTGCATCCTCCTGCAGTAAGCTGATTGCATAGTTTAGTTTCTCTTCATCAATACACTTCATCTAAATTAGGACCCTCTCTGTCCACTTCAGCCATGCCTCAGCCTCTTCAGGATTTGTAGTCCCTTCGAAGTCCACATCTCCGTACTTACGGAGCTTATCATACTGTCCACTCCTATCCACTGAAGTTGGCACTTGAGCTTGTGATCCTTGGCCCATGGCATAAGTGAAAGCCTGGGCAAAGGCTTGAAAGAATTGCGGGTCCATAGGGTTTATTTTAGGCATAGGAGGAGGAGGCGGTGGCACTTCGTGTTGCACACCAAGTGTCTCAGAGTCGGGAGCAAAATGTGTCCTCGCATCTTGTGGGACATAAGATTTATCCGTGCTCCCTTGGCGATAGCCAGATCGAGTCAAAGCTCCTTGAGTTCTCCGTCAAGGCGGCATAATCACTCCTTCAATTTTAAAACATTTAGAAATCTTTAGTTTACGAAAAACAATTCCAAATCATGTAAAACAATTCAAAACAATGCAAGTTGTTCACTTAAATTAATGCATACGATTCATTTAAAACAATACATGCGGTTCATGTAAAACAATGCATGTCTACTTCATACCTGAAAACTACCCACTAAGTTGCCTAGGATAACACTAAACCTAGTCACTCTGATGCCACAACTGTTGGGCCCCATTTTTGAAGCCCAACTATCCAAAATCGTAGAGCGTGAGTGGTCTTCCTTGTAGGGTTAAGTCAATGTGCCATAATTAGCCCTCATCGGTTCCACATCGTTCTTATAACATCTCAAGCCACAAAGGGCGAGCCACACAGCGGAATCACAAAAATCGCAATTGACTCTTCAAATTTGTAGCTCTTAGTATCTAGGTTATTTTGGAGCAAAAACCAACTAAATCGAAGTTCTATAAATGAAGATATGCTTCATAAAGCAAAGTATAATTATGTCCCAACATGCTCTCCTAACTGACCTCTCACTTCCTTCCAATCAATCTTTTTGAATTCGAAACCAATAGCTATAAATTTTTATGGGAAGGTAGAACAATGTGTTAGAAATCTAACGCCTTAAGAATCACCTTAATTGGAGGTTGGACGAAGGAGTTATGGCTAAATGAATATAATATGTTCATGTTCTTACTCACCTTGAACATGCCTTGGCACAAATGCCATGACTCTCACTACGGATGTCAGATTGACTTCGTTTTTAGACGGTTTGAAAGGAGCCTTCTAGGCCTACAATTTTAATGAAGACCAAAAATTGAAATTCTATCGTTTTGGGGGTCAAAAACACGAACCGTGTAAACCAACACGAGCTGGCCGTGTAACCTTCGGGTGAAAATAGAGCTCCTGTACTGGAATCACACGGCCTGTGTGATTTTTACACGATCCGTGTGATTTTTACACAGCCCGTGTGATTTCACATGGTCAGTCCGTGTAACCTTCGGGTGAAAGTGGCGCTCCTGCATCAGAAAAACACAGCCTTTGTGATTTCACACGGTCTGGCCGTGTAACCTTCGGGTGACATTTCCTGCACGACATCCCCTACTCAAACGGTCATATCTTTCAACTCCGACATCAAAAAATCGCAAACTTTATATTGTTGGAAAGCTAAAAGGATAAGCTACATCTTCCATGAAGACAACTTGGTCAAATTCTCCCTAGATTAGAGTAGTTTTCCTCTCATAACCAGAAAACAAATTCCTACCCACATGAAAACTTAAGATTTGCAATGTAACAACATGAAATGTCATAAGCAACCATAATGTATGAATGTTTCATTCACATCAGAATAAGAGTTTTACAACGCTTTAGTGGGCATCTCGAGCCACTTTACAACATAATCTCAAAATAAAAATGTGACAAGAAATACAATTCCTCAAAATGCGACTAAAGCATTGTTCTACAAAATCCAGCTTCAAAGAACAAAATATGCCAATTGGAGTGATGCCTTGACGATTAACTCGATCATTCGAAATGTTGCTCATCGCCTGCAGATGGGAAGAAATGGGAGTGATTTTAACGCTCGTGGATAACAATTTTATAATTGGTAACAAGCAAAAACCATTTAAGACTTTCATGATCATAGCAAAATTCATGTGGTGTTGGACCCCGTTTCCGGAGCCCAACGAACGGAATCCTTAACCTTGTACTTGAAACCCTAAAGGGTCATTTGCCATCATTTCATAAAGGTGGTGAGTGCACACTAATCAAATATCAAAATAATGAGTTGTACTTTTCATAGAAATTGTAACCCTAAGTCTCTAATTTACTTTGGAGCAAGAATCGCCTCAATCGGAGCTCTATAGCTCAAGATATGCTTAAAAAGCTTAAAAGGGCTCATACCCCGAACATGCTCTTTTAACCAACCTCTCCCTTACTTTAACTCAAAATCTCTCAAATCAACTCCAAATGATACCAATATTTATGGGAATCAAGATACATATCTTAGAAATCTATTGGTCAAAGAATCGCCTTAATTGGAGGTTGGGTGAGGGAGCTATGACCAAAAGAGTAGACTATGTTCACACTCAAAATCAATTTGAACCTCTCTTGGCGCGATCACCATAACTTTCAATCTAGAAGTCAGATTGCTTTCATTTTAGACCATTAAAAAGACGACATCTATACCTACAACTTTCATGAAGACCACAAAACCTGATTCTGCCTCTAAGAGGGTGAAAAATCACTATTTATACTAAGGATGTCCGTTAAACGGAGATACATGTCCGTTTAACGGACATGTATCGGGCTAAGGTGGCCAAAATGACCCAAGAAGGTCCGTTAAAAGGACATGAATGTCCGTTTAACGGACATTGACTGGCCAAGAAGGGTTTTTCCACCCGAGAAGGTCTGTTAAACGGACATCAATGTCCGTTTAACGGACATGGGGGCTCCCCAAAGCCCTCCATGCCTCTCCAAAGCTTCCCAAAACCTATCCTAACACTATAAACACTTCCAAACTTCCAAAATTCATCTATTCCAATGCCATAACACTTCATAATCACTCATACACCAACTTCA
>JAOSBP010000004.1:9896137-9913438 GCA_027563825.1 Erythroxylum mucronatum | reverse complement strand
AAATCAGTTAAAACCGGATAACACAATCAATTCCTAATGAGAGAAAGAAATAACAAAATAATTAAAATAATACTTAAACCGGGTTGTCGGCGTCGATATTACCTCCGAACTGGTGCTGAGACGTCTAGCTCCTCATGGGCCTTTCCCAATAAATTGCTTCAGCCCTCATCCAATCCCTAACCAAAAACCCCTATTTAATTCTCACTACCGCAAGCTCCTCGCAATATCAATGTTCAATGATTTAGCAAATAAACATCGAAGTTTTCAGTTCTAAGGCATCTCTTCACTGCCTACACTTCACTGTGCTAGCGTCAACTCTCCAGCATCTCCAAGCCAAGTTTCCAGCTCCAAGCCTTCGGCACCTGCGTCTCCAGCATCCAGCACTGTGCGCACTCCGCTTGGCTCCAGCGTCGGCGTTCTTCTCTTGCGTGAATTTCTCTATTTTTCCATTGCACCGACCTTCTATTTCTAATTCATTTTTCCTTGTTGCGCCACCTTTAGGCCTCCTTGGGTCCTCCCCCTGGTCACTGATTTAATTGCTTTTATGCGTGAATTTCTTATTGTTTCACACCTCCACGCGTCGTCTCCCCGCTGTCGCTTGTTTGTGCTGTGTTTTTTAATTAATACAATTAACGTCTGAGTTGATCCCCATTGTTGTAGGCCATTTAATTTCCACAACCCTCATTCCTCTGTACGTTCTTTTGGATTTTTCTCCAATCCCACGTGCTGTTGCCTCTCTACCGTTCACGTCTGTTGCATTATTTTAATCGCTTGTGCTGACTTAATTTTACTGCCCTTTTAATTTGCTTGAGCCTCTATTAACGCCTCTCCCTTCCACATGTCTGCCTTATGCGTGATGCGCAATTAATTGTTGCCTTTTAATTTGCTGCCTTCCCACTAGATTAAATTTGCAATTAACGCAACACTCTTCTACTGTGCGTGCTTCAAATTAATCATGCTCTCCTAGATTTGTCTCCTAGTTGCGTGTGTCTCCTGTACTCCAATCAACGCCGCACACCTGTCCCTCTGTTCCAGCTGTTGTTATTTCACGCCCATCTGACTTACTCCTCTACTGTTCGTATGCGTTACTCCTGCTGATTTAATTTGATTCTTGCTAATTGCGTTGATCTAATATTCTGCCTTCTCCATAGCTGATTATCCCATAGCATTTCCCTCCACGTGTTGCCTTGTAACTCATTTCTCCCTTTTATTGATTTTTGCTTGTGAGTTATGCGTGACTCTCCATGTTGATTACCCATTGGACCAATTGCCTCTTGCTTTGTGCGAATTCTCCTTCAATTGTAATTTGCTCTCTCTAAAACCTTGCTCGTTCATGCTCTTTTCTTCATGTCTTCATTTTTTTTTTCTTTTAATTTTCTTTATCTCACTCCATGAAGACAAGCAAAAAAATAATAATTCTTCAACGACCCAAATATAATGCTTTTAACTCACTTTAATTTCTTTGCTTTCAAATTGTACCTAAAAACGAATATGAATTAAAGTGAGTATTTTAATCATTTTTGTATCAATAATCGCTAAGTGAAAATAATTAAAAATATCAACAATTAAGCACATATCAGACTACAAGCCTCGTAATGCTTTCTTGCAAGATGACAAGTTTCCTTTGCCCAAAATTAGTGCACAGGTACTATTCCTTAAGGAAGCTATTATCTTTTCAAAGTTTGACCTTAAGGTAGGTTTTTGGCAACTAGGCATACACCCTAAAGAACATTACAAGACTGCATTCCTCATTCCCAATGCACAGTACCAATGGACTATGATGCCCTTTGGACTCATAGTCGTACCATCACTGTTTCAAAAGTCCATTACAAAAATCTATAAGCCTATCCTCAACAGTGCCTTGATCTACATTGATGATATTCTACTGTTTTCAACGACTCATAAGGAACATCAGGCCCTTCTTCAAAGAGTTTTGGACCTAACCTAATAGTATGGAATTATACTTTCGGCCTCGAAAAGCACTATTGGTACAACAGAAATAGAATTTCTTGGAATGCAATTCAAAGATGGATTATATCAGCCAGGCCCACATATTGCAAAAGAATTATTGCAATTTCCTGATGAAAATCTCACTGTTAAATAGATACAACAATTCCTCGAGATTGTTAATTACATCAGAGATTTCATACCACATATGGCAGCCTATACATCAAGCTTATCTAATCTCTTACGCAAGAATCCACCAACATGGGGAAAAGAACAGACTACAGCTGTCAAGCATCTCAAACAAATAAGTCAGGATCCTCCACCTTTAAAGATTCCTAATCGAGGGCAATGTATCCTCCAGACAGATGCTAGTGACACATATTGGGGTGCTATTTTTCGCTAAAAACTTAATGATCAACGCTGTTATTGTGGACATGCTAGTGGAGCTTTTAGTTCATCTGAATGTCACTATCCTATCTCGTATAAGGATATTCTTGCCATCAAAAGAGGTATTGAAAGTTTATAATCCACCTCACTCCTTATCATTTCATCATTGAAATGGATAATGTGTCCTTCCTTAAGATTCTATAACAAGTTGGGAAAAAGATTCCCAATAACCAACTTTTACGCTGGCATAAGTGGTTTTCATCCTATAAATTCACAGTCAGACATCTCAAAGGTCATAAGAACATCTTAGTTGATTATCTTTCTAGACTTTTGAAGCCAGTCCTCTTTCTATCTTCTGCATTGAAACTCCCAATTCCACTCTTCTGGTTAATAGAGTTTCCTAGATTTTCTAGGTATAAGAAAGACTTTTCCCCATGGTTCTCTCGACGTTATACTACGTCAAAACTCTTTCTCCTATTCTCTACCAGAGTGTTTTTTACTATATGCATCAAACTCTTCTTCGACATGACATTGTTGCTACACCCTGTCATTTTGACATGCTAACCCCTTACACATTTCTTTACCATATTTATGATTTCCTTGATGAATCCACACTCCGGCATCTTTGGTCTTTAACTGCTTTATTTACTTGTGCTATAGTTTTGTCTCCTCTACATGTTTATCGCCACCTGCATGATCCAACCAATTCTGCTTCCCTTCTGTGGACTTTTCTGTAATGGTTCCAGCCTTAACCAAAATGGCGTATTGACATATCCTGTGAATTGTCTCGACATCGTCTCTGGGAAGCATCACTCGACAATAAAAATGTCTACATGATCTTTTTAGTGCATCGCCCTTATTATATGACTGAATCCAACATGCTATGCATAATCAGTCATATTCAACATTGGCATGCCTACTATGATTGGCCGAATGAAGAAGCCTCTACTACAGCAACACTCTATGATCTTCTCGACCAATAGAACCAACATCCACAACAAGATCTTTCTATTCTCTACATATCCCAAGGACCATATTTTGGAGAAACAGTGATCAAACATCCTCTCCGCACTCCACCTACAAGTGATTGGGTATCTCTTCATGATCATTATATTAATATCCGAGGAGGTGATATTCCCTATCCTACCTTTCACCAGCATGTGGACGCCAGCCCACTTCCTGAAGAACCAAGTTCTTCAGGAATTTCTCTTACTGGACCATGGCCTTCTGAATGGACTCACACCAACATCCATGAACTCATTGAACAACTTGATCGTGACATGGAGTTGACATACAATGATGAAGATCTTCCTTTACACCTGTAAAGTAAGCATACCTTTTGAGACAACTACTGACATGATGAAAGATGGTTGAAACATCAACTTCAACAACTATTGAAGATTCCATCTTATCATCTTTCTGTTCACCTTTACTTTTAGGTATTGTGTGCTTTAGGACTTTTGTCAAAGTAGCACTAAAGCAGGTGACATATGTTAAAAGCTAGCTTTACTTTTGTTAAAGTAGATTCCTTTGTGAAAGGGTTAGGTAGCTTTTATAAAAGTTGTAATCATGTTGTCCCTAGGATAGTTTACATTTCTATCCCTCGCTTCGCTTATAAAAGCAAGGTTCCTCTTAGTTTGTAAGTACTCTAAATTCAATTGAGAAAATGAAGAAGTTAGTTTTCTTCTAAACTCCTCTTCTCTGAAACCTTTAAACCCTAAATACCATGTTTGTCTCAGTGCCTAAGATGTAGGATGAGTATGCTCTACACTCGCCTCTATTGAGGATCTTGTGTATCAGAAAGTCTATGACAGTCTGGAACTGTTGCTTTTAAACATATCTGCTGCCTTGAGTCAAAAGCATTAACGGACAAAGATGAGTAAGAGTATGTGAGTGAAGTAGGGAATCCTAAAAGGCAAGAGCAGTATGCCCGTGTAAGCCGAAGGACAAGCATTGAGGGAGTGTAAGACTCCAATATCTAGATACCTACATAGTGATACATACTTCTAATCCGACTTTGGTCAGTCTATGATGTCAACTAGTATGGTGGTTTAAGATAGGAGTTAATTAGTGGGTTAACTAGAGTGTTGTCATAGTTTCCCTGTGTTCCCTTCAGGGTCCCTGAGTGGTACCCCAGTTCTTCTCTTCGTTTACGCAAAATCCCTAATACCACAACTAGAGAAGGTGAAGCAGGCAGCGACGGACAGGCAGACGGAGCAACAAGCGGTGGGAGAGATCCTAACGTCGTTAGTCGTTACTCTGGTACTAGAAGTATGGTAATGACTTTTGAAGGAGAGAAAGTGATACTTGTACCCTACATGGAACCCCACATTCCAAAGTACCATAAGTGGATGTAAGACCTAGGTCTGCTCTAGGCCACCAGATCGGAGCCTCTCTCTTTTGAGGATGAGTACCGTATGCAACTCTCCTGGACCCAAGACCCCCTCAGTTCTCTCTCTTTTTCCCTTTTGCTTCTTTTACATTTCTTCCTTTCTCTCATCATCTAATTTGCCCTCTTCTTCTGTTATTATATTTATTTTCGACTGTGAGTGAATTGGCTTGTTTTGATGGGTAATAATGAGTTTTGCAGAGCGGACTTTTATCATACTAGATAAGGACCTTGTGAAAGGTGATTTTGTTCATGGATAACCCCATGTGGAAGGTCTGTCTTAGTTCCTTGATTGTATGACAGAAATCTTAGTTTGTTTGGCATTCAATACCATTGATGGATGTTGTTCATAATTGTGGATAATGGACAAGTTTTCCATAATTTGCTATTGGAGGGGACTTTAAAAAGACAATGTATTTTAAATATCTCGAAAACTTTAGCATTCATGTAATTTCATTGAAATATCATAAAATTTCTGTACTGTGAGTAGCATTGGCAATTCAAATTTAGAAAATTACCCTTGTGCTTGTGTAGTATGTAATAGTAATTGATAAATCATCCTAAATATCTCAATTAAATATTATATGCTATTTCCCAGCCATGGTCGGTGATGTAAATGTTTACTTGAATGACTTGGATGATCCTCAAGTGGCAGAGGTTGAGATAATGATTGCTGAATCCAAAAGGTACTTTTCCTGCTTTTCATGTCTTTTGGTGTATTGTATTTCTTTAACCATGTTAAATTCTTCATGTTTTGTTGTCAAAGTAATATGGGCTTTCTTGATGGATAGAATTACCTAATAAATCTGTTTATCTCCATTGAACATCTAGGTTTCATTTTTATATAGTTACCAGGTGTGATATTTGAACCCCAAACACATAATTATAGTTGAGTAATGCATTCCTTCAATCTTTACTTGCATGTGCATGCAAAAATGATATTTAAGATTGCCATTAGAGACAAATGGTTGGTCAGGAAATGATTTGCAGATAGTTGTATATTTGCATATAGCTGTATTTTAGGAGTATAAACAGCTACAATGGTTTCTATATAAAAAAAAGGAAGATTGGGTAACTGCATTTGTGTAGGTATTGGTTACAATGCTCTTCAACTTTATAATATTCTTTCACAAGTTTCCTCTATATATTTGAAATATAGATCTCTTCTCTTCTCTTAGTTAACCTTTTGAATGAACTTCTGCTGAAAATGGTTTCCCGACACATGTCTATATATTGCTTTATGCAGGGAATGCCATTCTTTCATCCCTGTTTAAGTGTACTATCTGTACTTTTTAGGATCCCTTAAAAAAAAATCACGAAGATGGCTAAATGGTATGATTAAAAATGGCTTGGGTCCCTATGTCTTTGTTTTCTTAGGTTTCTGATGTCCTTTTTGAAGGGAAAATGATGGATGAGTGGGTTTAACAACTTCTAAACTACTAGTTAAAACACTTTGTTTATTATCTAAGAAGCAAAGTTTGTTATTTTGATATGTTATTGTTCTTTAGAACCTTCTTCAGCAAAATGTTACAAGCATGCATCATAGTTTTAACAAATAAAGGAACATATGAATTTAATCATGAAATACAACAGTCAAATTAGCCAATGTAAAAGCACTACGGTGTTTTATTTTGCATTTCCTGTATCATATAGAAATTAGCAGATTTCTTCTTTGCTTCTTCTATTTTGTGCTTTCTTGCCAAGTTACTGCTGTTGATGATCATTTGTTTTTATTCTTTCACAAATTATTTATTGCTATCATAGTCGGGGTAAAGGACTCGGGAAGGAAGCTGTGAAGATGATGATGGCTTTTGCTATTCAGTGTATTGGGATCCATGTTTTTCGTGCTAAAATTGGAGAATCAAATGAAGCATCTCTTCACCTGTTTCATAAATTGGTCAATCTCTTCCTCTCTCTCTCTCCCATTTACATATGCGTTTGATTTTATTTTCCTATTCATGATATCCTGTCATGTTAACAATTTCTTGAATGGATGGGTTGTGATAGTTTTGTCTCTTTGATTAAGAGGCTTGCATGCATACAACATTTTGCTGTTATATTTATCTTCTATCAGGTTAACTGAAGGCTTTTGTTGTTATTGCAGGGCTTTAAAGAGGTTTCTTATAGTGAAATCTTCAAAGAGGTTGGTAAACTTTACTTATAGCAGCACCATAGTGACAGTCATGTATTCTTTGAATGCCTTTATGTCTTCGTATTTTCACATCCATTCTGATTGTTTTAGAATTCTCAAAGAGGTTGGTAAACTTTACTGTTAGCAGCACCAAGGTGACAGTCATTTGTTCTTTGTATGGCTTTATGCGTTCACATTTTCACATCCATTCTTATTGTTTTAGAAATCTCAAAGAGTATGGTAAACTTTACTGTTACCAGCACCAAAGCGACAGTCATTTGTTCTTTGTATGGCATTATGCATTCACATTTTGACAACCATTTTTTTGTTTTACAAATCTGAAAGAGTATGGTAAACTTTACTGTTAGCAGCGCCAAAGTGACAGTCATGTGTTCTTTGCCTGGCTTTATGCATTCACATTTTCACATCCATTCTTATTGTTTTAGAATCCCCAAAGACGTTGGTAAGCTTCACTGTTAGCAGCAACAAAGTGACAGTCATGTGTTCTTTTTATGGCTTTATTTGTTCGCATTTTCACATCCATTCTTGTTGTTTTAGAATTCTCAAGGAGGTTGGTAAACTTTACTGTTAGGAGCACCTAAGTGACAGTCATGTGTTCTTTGTATGGCTTCATTCGTTCGCATTTTCATATCCATTCTTGTTGTTTTAGAATTCTCAAAAAGGTTGGTAAATTTTAATGTTAGCAGCATGAAAGTGACAATGTATTCTTTGTATGGCTTTAAGCGTTTACATTTTCAGATCCATTCTTATTGTTTTGCAATCCTCAAAGAGGTCGGTAAACTTTACAATTAGCAGCACCAAAGTGACAGTCAGATCTATATAATTTCCTATTTATTCATAAGATCAAACTTTCCTTATGCAGTTGATTCTTACTACTATATGAAGTCTACGTGGGTCTTGAGATTGTATCAAGCCCTCAATTTACACTCTCTGATTCTGTTTTTAACACAAATCCACACTTTAATCACTCAATAACTCCTGTTGACTAAGGGCACACCAAAGCCCTAAAAACTGCCTTTAACTTACAAATTCTGTCCAGCTGTTGTCATTTGACAGCCAAACTTTGGTCACCATATGGAAAACCCAATTATTGCTCTCCATTCTACATTGACGATAAATGCTTTGTCTACCGACTGAAACAGTCATATGCATTCCACAATCTTGTTACAGGTATGTTTCTAATGTTGATTTGTGTTTATGCATATTGACATTGAGAGTGATAGGGAAAAGTTTGTGGGGGATTATTGGTTGAATGTGAGGGTGTCTGTCTTGATTCTGTCTTGTCTTCTGAGATTGATCGGAGGTCTGGGGCTTAAAATGAGGTTTGCATAACGTGGGTTTTGAATTTGCAGAAGGATATTGGTATGATCAAGTCCTCTAGATCTGGTTATAGGCCTACTAAGACTGAAGTCTGGTTGTAGTTCACTAGATTTCTAATTTTTCCTTCCTTTATGACCTATTTTTCAGTATGATAACTTGGGCTCATTGGAGAGAACCCAACGATCTCCAAGAGTAAAAGTACTCAAGAACTTTTCTGAAAATGCCTCCCTATTATTGCTGTCTCCAATTGCCTTTAAGGTTTACAAATAAAACTGCCAAGAACCAACACCCTTAAAAGTAGCAGATTTAAATGTACAATAATTCAAACATAATAACTACCCGGCTGCACATGACAGTAACCAATAGTAAATATATAAACTGAAGATAGCGTTAAACTATTCATCATTCCTTCTTCTTTTGTTGCCTTCATTGGTAAACTTTCAAAGGTACTACTTTAGCAGCCAAGTTTGATTTTGGTTGTTTAATGACTATAACATCACTTTCCCCATGGTAATAGCGCTTGTTCTCTAGCGTAAAATTAGGATAACGAATTTTCATATGATTTGCAGATACCCAAGTAGCATCAGCTAGCGAAAGCCCTTCCCAAATGAATGAGAACTTCACATTGGCCAGCTTTAAGTCTAGAATCCATCAAAGCTTGTGGAGTAAGAATAGGAACTGTTAGGATCCAGGATAGCAATTAGCAATAATATTAAGCCTAGGTTAGGGAGGGTGTATTCACGAAGGCAGAAGGAGGGTGATGTCAGAGTTAGTTAACACATGGGCTGAGGTGGCACAAGGCATAACAGAATGTATGGCAGAATGTACGTGGGGTAGCATAAGAGGAGGGGGAGTGAGGAGAGAGGGCATTCTGGAAAATAGAAGAAGAATATTGTAGACAGAGAGCAATCATTCTCTCTGAGGAGCTTATTCAGCTCTGGTTAGGAGCAAATCTGCTCTGGATATACTGTAGTGCCTAGCACATTACAGATATATATAAATAATATAGCAAAACTCAGTATTCTGAGCTTAGAGTTCTAACAGGAACATTGTAGTGGGGTAGAGGCAAAGTAGGAGAACAAGTTTCGGTACCATGAAACCTTTTCAAGCACGAGACATGAAAAATAGTATGAATTTTTGAGTTAGTAGGTAATTGCAACTTGTAAGCCACAACACCAATTCGTTCCATAATAGGATAAGGGTCATAGAATCGAGGAGATAACTTTTGATTGCACTTGGATCTGACTGAAATTTGTCAATAAGGCTGTAGATTTAAAAGAACCATATCTCTCACATAAAATGATACATTTCTACAATGAGTCATAGTGGACCTTCATTGTATTTTGTGCATGAAGAAATCTTTCTTGTAATTCATTCAAAACTACATCTCTAGTGTGGAACTCATGATTCACAGCCTCTACGCGAGATAACCCAGGATAGGATCTTAGATGGTGTGGTGCTGGCCGACCATAAACTACTTCAAAGGGAGTAGCGCACAAGGATGAATGAAAACTAGTTTTATAGCAATACTTAGCCCACGCAAGCCAATCTACCCAAAGATGCATCTAAACAGTACAATTGACAATTGGCCGTTTGATTGAGGATGATAAGAAGAATTAAAGGACAACTTGGTTCCAACGAGACGAAACAGCTCCTTCTAGAAAACACTAGTGAAAGTGACATCACGATCGCTTACAATAGATTCCGGCAATCCATTCAGCTTAACAATATTATCAAAGAACAACCTCGCTACAGTAACAGCAGTATATGGATGGGAAAGTGGAAAAGCGATCCATTACCACGAACAGAATTGTTTTTCCACAAGAAGGGGGCAATCCATCAACAAAGTCTAAAAAAATATCTGACCAAACTTGGAAGAGGACTGGTAATGACTGCAATAAGCCTGCTGGTTTGAGGTGTTCAACCTTGTTTCTTTGACATATAGAACAAGTGCGAACATAGTTATGAAATTGTTCCTTCATACCCTTCCAATAGAAATCAGAAGCAAGGCGTTTCAAGGTCTTTTGGTAACCTTCATGTGAATGGTGATGCTCGGCAGAGACAAGAGTAAATTGTAAGGGTGAATTGGAAGAAAGATAGACCTTTGGCTCTTTGAAAAATCAATCCATCCTTGTATGACCAAACAGCTATTAATTCTCCTTGCACTATTTGATCACGAAGTTGTTGTAAAGCAGTGGTAGAATTTATTTCAGATCAAATTTCATCAAAATATATCAACTAAGGAGCAGAAATTGCTATAAGAACAACAATATTGTCAAACTTGCGAGACAAAGCATCAACAACGATATTTTCTCTACTTGCTCGATACTCAACTATGAAATCAAGCCCCATCAATTTGCTCGGCCAATGTTGTTGAGGAGAGGTAATATTTCTTTGCTCCAACAAAAATTTCAAGCTATAATGATTTGTGCAAATGATAAAACTTCTGCCCCACAAATAAGGTCTCCAATGTTGAACAGCTTTGGCTAACCTGATTAGTTCTTTCTCATAAGCAGGGAGCTTAACATGTCTAGTGGGTAAGGGGCTAGAAAAGTAAGTAATTGGTTGCCCTTCTTGTTGTAGAATCACTACCAATCCTAAATTTGAAGCGTCACATTCAACGAAAAATGGTTGGAAAAAATCCGGTAAAACCAACATTGGTGTAGTGGACATATCCTGCTTAAGTTTCGCAAAAGCATTCTTTGCATCCTCTGTACAACAAAGGAATTTTTGTGAAGCATCGCAATTATAGGTGCTGCAATCAAACCATGATTCTTCACAAACTTTCAAAGAATTAGTGGACATAGCCTGTCTTGATTTTATCTTGTCTTCTGAAATTGATAGGAGATATGGGTCTTAAATTGAGGTTTGCATAATGTGGGTTTTGAATTTGCGCAAGGATATGGGGATGATCAAGTCTCCTAGATCTGGTTATAGGCCTACTAAAACTAAAGTCTGGTTGTAGTTCACTAGATTTCTGAGTTTTCCTTCCTTTATGACCTATTTTTACAGTATGATAACTTGGACTCGTTAGAGAGAACCCAACAATCTCAAAGAGTAAAAGTACTCGAGAACTTTTCTGAAAATATCCCCCTATTATTGCTGTCTCCAATTGCCTTTAAGGTTTACAGATAAAACTACCAAGAACTAACCCCCCTAAAATGTAGCAGATTTAAATGAACAATAATTCAAAAATAATAACTAGCCTGCTGCACATGCCAGTTACTAATAGTAAATATATAAATTAAAGACAGCCATAAATTATTCATCATTCTTTTTTCTGCTTTTGTTTTCTTTGTTGGTAAACTTTCAAAGATACTAATTTAGCAGCCAAGTCTGATTCTGCTCGTTTAATGACTATAACCGATATATTAGTTGAGGTTGATGTTGTTGACATTGATGTTGATTTTAGTTGAAGTCGTGAATCTGTTTTTCTATTTTAATATTGAAAACTTTTATCTTATCTTATTTGTTAGATGGATCGGTGATATAAGAATAAGATTTGGGAGAACCTAACAGAACTAGTTGATCTTTTGATCGGAAGGAGATACTGTGCCAATTTCGAAGAAGAAAATTGAAATTGTATGAAGTGTTGGGTCAAATAATAAGTTGGTGCTATAGGTTTTCATTGAGTTCAAGTTTTTCGATGTAATTACTGTAAGGAAAAACATCCACCACATGGGGAAGAGGACTAAGAAACATACGAGTTTCTACGTAGAGAAAGAAGCGATGGTTCCCTAACCCATCTTTGCATGACTTATAAAGTTATTCCAACATTTCAGTTCCAGAAAGGTGTCTAGGACTGCAGGAGTTAGTCATTTGCAGATATCATTGATATTTGCCTATGCATCTGTATCAAGTTCAATCCTCTTCACTCTCCTAGGCTCCATAGTAATTGTGTCATTATAGTGGGAAGTCTCTGCATTCCAATTTGATTGATGAGCAAAGCCAAAGGTTTGTAGCAACCCTGGTCAAGTTTCTTTGTGCGGTTATGTTCTTTTAGCTTTTGTGTAACACTATATAAATTATTATGTGGCAACCTGCAAAGTGTAAAAATACTATTATATGGTTTTCAAACCTTCCTGAGATAAGCTTTTACCAAATGTGGCAGGTCACGCTGGAATTAACTGTGACAATGAACAAGCATGAGGAGCTGCTCAACATGTTCCATAATGTAGTTGTACACAGAGTTTCTGAGAAGTGAATATTCTTGATCTTTTATATCCGAAAACCCTCCTTGGTATGCAATCCTGAGTCACATTTTGTTTCTTTTCCTCTGGCAAAATTCACTTTGGCATTTAAGCGCATGCATGGATGTAAGCTCATATCATAATGAATTACCAAGATGAGGTAGTTAACATACAAGTTGTCTATTTTTCTCCCCTTTTTCTTGGTTTCACCACTGAACTTCAAGAGGATCCAATGGTTATGGAGTAGAGTTCAACTTTAGGAATATCCATTGCTTCAATCTAGAGTTCCCATCTCTCCTTACGGAGACAAGGTTATTATAGGACATAACAATCACAGTAACAGAATACAAAAAGTACTGGCTGACTGCTGGCAACCAATTGAACACATTATTAAATTTGCATGGACAGGTTGAATCCGTACCCAAAAAGTTATTCCTATATGGAAAAACTTCTAGTTCGCTTTTGGTTCAATTGTATCGGTGTTGCATACTCCTGAGGACTCATTTTAAACGGGCCCATTGTCAGATATGGTTGACACCGGTGGCATTCCATAGTGATCCGCGATAGCATTTTATTGGCTATATATGTTGCAGATACGTTTGGAACGCCAAAACATAGAGAGTTCGAGATTGCAGTGAGAGGGGGTGGCTGTCTATTGGTATGGTGAAAGCAGTCGTCGTTAAACCATACCTACTCCAACTTGGTAGCTTGAATCAGTTCTGTTAATTGAACATATGTAGCGGATGGAACGAAATAACACAGGAAGGTCGACCCTGGAATTGATGGTTATTGAGCAAGCAACGTTATTCTTGTTCCATGTAGAATACAAGCATCATTCTCTCTCCTTCCAAACGAGAGCCAGGAAACAAGTATGCTGAACTTCAGTAAGGGTCTTAGTCTGAACTAATTGGATGTCTATAGCGATGAGAAGGGTGAGTTTGAGGAGTTTTTGGCGGATATACTTGTATAGGATTCAAAACTGTGAGAAATTGGGCTAAGAGCTAATTTTTCTTTCCATGCTAACTATACGGTAAGAGATTATAAAAATGGACCGGAAACCACCGATCATTGACTTTTACGACTGTGCAAGATGTTATACTCCGATGTATGCGCCTAAATTTGCAGATCAAGTCGGAAGGTTATTCTGTTGCAGCTTCATTTTCTTTTGGAAATTAAAGAACATTCTTGTAAAGCTATAGCCCAAAACCGTTACAAAGTGTTGCAAGTAATATAATTGGCAAGATGCTTTCAAAAACAATCAGACTAGTATGCACGGCCTAGTAGAATCACAAAATTAAATAAAATTTTAGTTGAATATATTTTGGTCTTGTCTCATAACTAGTATTGAAAGAATCAGAATTAAAAAAAATAGGAATAAGAATGAAAAGTGGAAATCAAAATAGAAATGAAATTACTTATTATACGTATTTGGTATGATATTAACCAAAGCTAATATTTGGTATTAAATAATTAAAATACTAAAGAATTTTTTTTACTTATATTTAGCTATTGTATGATTTATTTTGTAAATAAATAATTAAAATATTATATATTTTTTATAAATAATTTGTAAAATTATTAATTTTTAAGTAATCATGAATGATTTTTATAATAAGAATAAAAGTATCAATGAAATGAAATAAAATAATTGTTAAAGAAATTAATATAAAAGATTGTAATATGTAATTTTGATGATAATATTTTGATAATTATCTTGATAATATTTTAATAATAACTTGATAATATTCTAGTAATATCTCTTATCTTTTATTCCCAATATTTGATTACAGCTTATACCCACACTCCCATTAGGAATAAAAGTTCATAATTGTTTATAATTCATTCTAGTTTTGTCATTCCCTATTTTATTAATTAATAGTAATCAAAAAACTAGAAATTAGGGAATAAAGGTTGCATTCTCATTCCAACTTTTTTATTATTGGTTACCAAACAAGACTTTAGGAAAATCGACATGTTAATGAATATTTTAATTATCTTTCATTCCTTGAGATTTTGAGAGTTTAGAGCCCTTGATTGTTAACATCAACTTTATCCAATTAATGGTCATAATTATAGTATCTTCAAGTGAATTGGATTGTCTTAAACAACCTCATATTTCTTTCCTTTCCTAGGGAGTGTGTAGTGCATCTAAGACATAGGTAAAGCATTATAAGGTCATTTTTATTCATATGAGTTATACTTGAGATCTATTGAAGAACCAGTCTCCAATATGTAACATAGTAATTTAAGTTACATTGAGTTGGAATGTCATTCCATATCCATTTAAAGAAATGGAAATTAAAGAAAGGATGGCTAATGGATTCATTAGTTCCTGTGCACATCTGACAAAGGTTTGAGATATTGGTACCACCTCTAATTATATCTAATGTTGATAGTTTTTCCCTCACTGTTAGCCATAAGATGAATGAGATTTTTGGAAATTGTAGGTTATTCCGAACTAAAAAATGACAAGAGAATTTAGGAGCCATTTCCTTTATGGAGTTTATACATGTCTTGCTAAAGAAGGAACTTCATGAATTTCCAATCCAGTGAATTATGTCCTTCATGCCAAGATTAGGGGAGTAAGGGGGAAGCATCTTTGGAAAAATTCAGCTTGCTTATTGTTACATCCCTACCTGCCATCACTGATTGATTCCTTAAATATTGCATTAACTAGATAGAGGAATCTAATACTTGAAATGATCGGTAGCTGTAGAGCATCGAAGGCTGCATGACTCCTCTAAACTTTAGGATTTGCGTCATATTCCAAAATGGGTCACTCTTTAGCTTGATGGTCTAAATGCTCTTGTTTATGAAATAGTGCTCATTCACTCATTTCACTCAAAAGGATTCCTTGTAAGTGACAAATCTCTACAACCTTTTTGCTAATCACAGTTTGTTGACAAGAATAATAAGTCTTATACCCCCATTATCTTTGGGTACACAAATGTTTTTCCATCTAACCTTTAGAAAAGGTTTGATATTTAAGTTCCCTTTTCATAAAAAGTTCCTGAAGAGATTTTCAACGTCCCTTCTTAACCTTTTAGGAAGCCAAAGATGATCTGACCACTAAGTATGTAGATTATTTAACACTGAATTACAGATTTGAAGCCTACCTGCAACGAAGAGACATTTGGAAGTTCAATTCCCAATTCTCCTTCTAATCATATCAAAAAGAGGCTAATAGACAAAATAAGGAGTTCTCTTTGAGGAGGTGGATATTCCTAAGTAAATTAGGGGGAGGGGGGCTTAATTGCCAAACCCGTGATTCCCTCAAGGTTGTGAGTTGTAGATGAAGGATTAGCTGAAATCATTAGAAAGCTCCCTTGCTGATAGACAACACAAAGACTATTAAACATTCCAAAGATGTTGGATTAGCTCTAAAGAGCAAGAGTATATCATTATCAAATGCTAGGTCAATGATTTCGATACCGTTATATTTTTATGGAATTTTAAGTCTCTTATATGACTAACATTTCTTTGGACTATGCAAGATGGCATTTTTATAAAGATGTTGAACAGGTAAGAATAAAGGGGGTTCCCTTGCTCCCCTAAAATAATGAGTAATTTTCCCATTAACAAGCACACTAGAAGAAGTAATAATTGACCATTACTTAATCCATAAGGTGAAGGGGACTGGAAAACTAATAGTATTAAAAGATATGAGAATGAAGTTCCAATTAACCATATCAAATGCCTTATGAATGTCTATCTTGATGACACAATTTCTCCATGAGCCCTTTAAATGGTAATTTTTAGCAACTCCTAAGCAAGTAAGATATTATCGCCTATGTTCTTTCCTTCGATGAATGCAACCTGAGTATAATTAATGCTAGATGGTAGAACTTGCTTAAGACTTGAAGATAGCATTTTGGAAATGATCTTATAGAAGGTGGATAATTAAGAAATAGGCCTTATCTTTACTAGATATTGGATTTGCAGTTTTGGGAACAAGGAATAAGTAAGTGTTGTTCTATATGAACAACATTCTGGAGTTAGAGAAAAATTCCAAAATAGCTTCACAAGGAAAGTTCTTGATGGAACTCCAAGATTTTTAAAAGAAATAAGCATTAAATCCATTAGCCTTAGAGCTTTATTAGGATTAAGCTTAAAGACCACCATCTCAATATCATCAATGGTAAAGGCTCTAGATAGGAGCTCAATTTGCTACAAAGATAAATGATTAGGAAATCAAGCACTAACTAAATCAGCTAAGGGATTAATAATTGAAGGAGATCCCAAAATATCCATAAAGTAACTTCCAGCATATGATAAGAGCTCTATCTAGCAAGAAATCAAATTCCCTTCCCCAAGCTAAAGTTCAATTATTCTATTCCTTAATCTCTAAGTTATAATGGATCAGTAAAAGAAGCTATTATTGCAATCTCCTTTCTTGATCCATTGCACTATAGATTTCTGAGTAGTTATTGAAGAGTGAGCGTCCGATGTTTTATTATACATTTAAAGAGCATATTTCTCATTAAGAAGCAAGGAAGGATTCAAGGGGTTGTTATGGAACTACTGTTAGAGTTACGTAAATATAGTGCCTTGGAAAGCTATTGTATTTACATATACCTTAATCTTCTTCAGTTATAGTTTTATAATGGAAATATTTATTATTAATAAATAGTTTGGTTTTAATGAGCATTATATATCTAGTCATAAGGTACCGAGATTCTTGTGTAAGTAATATACATATATATAGAGATGTATGGGAAACATGTATATTATAAGAATCTAAATTAATGGATTCACAGTTGAATAATCAAGTTGGTCACTTGATTATGGTTTAGACTGTAGTGCTACGATTTATCTCCATGTAAGTA
The DNA here is from genome assembly GCA_027563825.1 of Erythroxylum mucronatum. NCBI lineage: Eukaryota > Viridiplantae > Streptophyta > Magnoliopsida > Malpighiales > Erythroxylaceae > Erythroxylum > Erythroxylum mucronatum. The sequence goes on along the minus strand of JAOSBP010000004.1, from coordinate 9,896,227 downwards.
AAGGAGTTTACTATAAGGGAATGATGAGTTTCATATCATGATAGTAGTTGACTATCGATAATGGCACTATTAAATGAATCTGAAATCAAG
>JAOSBP010000004.1:9836990-9855192 GCA_027563825.1 Erythroxylum mucronatum | reverse complement strand
TTATCTGATCATGCATTCATGTATGGAATGCATTTCACATTTTCAATCAATCATATCATAACACATTTAGTTCTTCACATTCACATTCAAGTAGCACTTCAATATACATTTCACATTTCACAATCATCGGACCTTCTGTCTGAAATCAACAATCAATCCGCATTCATTCAATCATTTCAAAACAGAAATTAAGTAAACAAGTAATTAAGTGAGACCACCTAAGTTACTCACCAGTTGTCTCGAAGCTAATGCCTGAAAGTTTCAGCAATGTCTGGAGGTTGACATTCCAATTGCTCCTCTACATCAAACAACATACACATATATCACAATTTGTACAATCATAAGTGCATAATAATGCACATGAATGAAATGAAATACGTACAATGCATGTTCATGACAATCCTAAGTATTTTACCATCAATTTCATCACAAAACTATTTCCATATCAAACTCATCAAAGTATAATTTATACTTAGGTGTATGCCTCCCTAAAAGCCATCAAAATCTCTATTCCTTTCTCACTGACTCACTTCAGATTTTTCCAAGTCACACTTTTGGGTTTACTATTCACATTCAATCAGAAAGTGAAACTGATGTACTTTAGTCATACTCTCTTCTAGAAAAGTGTTCCTCTATGTCTGATGTTCCTATTGATACCAAAATCACTCAATTTGGTTCAGTAATTTGAAAGATATGCATCAAACATTTTCGGGTTGTCATATTCAAAAACAATGTACTATGTAAAACTTCCATTTAGAATTTGAACATCATAGAGACTGAATTACAATTCAACCTTTTCATATGATTTGTAATCCTATATCTCTAGTTTACTCCAAATCAAAAATCATCTCATTTTGAATCCTACAGGTCCAAATATAATCAAAATACTGAAGGGTGTTCAGTAAGATAATCCTATTTACACTGTTCCAACAGAATCCACATTTTCATTTGATCAATCTTTTCCAATTCAATTCAGAATGCTACCAATTTTTATGGAGACGTAGAAAACAAATGTGTTAGGAATCTATTGGTTTAAGAATCAAGTCATTTGGATGTCTAGAGAAGAAGTTATGGCCAAAAGAATCAAACATGGTTTTGTCCTCAATCATATTGAACCTGTTTCGGGACAATAGCCATAACTTTCTCTAGGAATATTGGATTAAGGTCATCTTAAGAACGTTTCAAAGAGGACATTGAGATATAAAACTTTTGTGAAGACTTGAAAGAGAGATTCTATCATCTTGAGGGACAAAATTAGACCAGACAATACAAGATGAACAGTGCCTAGAAGAAGTTTATGAACATTACACAGACGACAGGTCGTCACTGGACAATACGTCTTCACTAGACAATATGGCATCATCACCAGACGATATGTCTTCACAAGATGATACGTCTTCACCAGACGATATGACGTCATCACTAGATGATATGACGTCATCACCAGACGATACAACTTTACTCCTAAGCATCTCCACTTATAAGCACCATAACTTTCAACTCAGATGTCCAAAAATTTCATACTATATATCATTAGAAAGATAAAAGAAAGATCTACAACTTTTATGAAGACAATTTTGTCAAAATCCATCTAAATTAGTACAGTTAATTCACGGAAGTTCATATCAAAATTCAACTCTCTCCTACTATTCATTCCCAGAATTTTTAGACTTTCAAATTTTTTCAAAAATCCAACACTTCTATTTTTATTCTAATCATTTCCAACTCCATTTCATTAAATTCAGTCAACACAATTTGTACTACTCCTAAACATGCACTTTAACCAAGAACCATCAAAAAACCAAAAATTCATGGTTTATCCTATTCATGCGCTGTCACCTTGCCTTCATTTTCAACAATTTTCCATATTCTCTATTTTCTTCTCAACCTTCACTTATACACTCACTCCCATCTTAGACCATCATTTTGCAGTTACTCTTCTCAACCTTCACTTATACACTCACTCCCATCTTAGACCATCATTTTACAGCTACTCTTTAACTCAAAAACCATTTTCTTGATCATTTCTAAGGAAAAAACTTACTCACGTACACACCCATATATATATATTTACATGCACAGTGAAGAAACAGAGCATGTCACTTTTCCAAACTTTAATCTTCTACACTAACCCTATACACCATTTCATTGCTATTTCTAAATCCAAAAATCATTTTTACATCACCTAATCACTAATAATCTTTCAAAAAACTAAATTAACACTATAACTAAATTTTTTATCCCAACAACACAGTATTCATAAATATACATGTAAATGCCATTGTCCATGTAGATGACAGTAATCCATCAAATTTATTTCATAAATCTCCAACTCTAAAGGATTTATTCACTAGTTACTTGCTGAAAACTCCAAAATCTTCAAGCCCTAAACTCCATGCAAATCATGTATTTCACTGTGTACAATGACCAGCTTCTGGTTTTTCTTAGGGTAGAAGCCACAAATAGCAAAGTGGGTTTGGTATAGGAAAGGAAAAACACAAAAACCACTTAGAAGGTGTTTGATGAAAAACTTTGTGTATTAGGAGGAAATTCGAAGAAGGTGATTATGAAGAAGTTAACTGGACAAAACTTAACCTTTCAACTCTTAGAGAACAGTAACCTACTTCTAGCAAAAGTACAAAAAGCAACTTGACACTTGTCACTTTCCTAAGGTCTAAGCTCTAACCAAGTTTCTTTTGAACTAAACTCTTTAACTCCTATCTTTACAATCCAATTATCTCCAAATATCTTTTGATTCCTTGTTCCCTATTTATTTTTTTATAAAACTCCATAACTCTCTATAAATTATGAAAATAAAATCCTAAATTTACCAAAATTCACAAATATAATATTTCCACTAATCAATAATATTTCCAATATAAATAAATTCAAAATTCTCAAAATTCCTAAAAATCACAACTCAATCCAATTATACCCGGAATTATTCATTAATGCATGTACAATTATTTTCATGTGCAACAACTTCACTATTCATATGTATGTGTATGACATTTTATGCATGAGCATGAAAAATGAATTTCTAAACTCTCATTGATCACTCATATTGACTATTCTAACCTTTCCGCAGGTAACAAGATGTTATAGGTATTGACTGCTTTTACCCAGAATTTCTTATCTAAGCTTGCAGTTCTCAACATCGCTCTTGTTCCTTCCAACAGAGGTCTATTCATCCGCTCTGCTACTCTATTTTGTTAAGGAGTGTATGCCATCGTGAATTGCCTTTTGATGCCTTCTTACTTGCAAAATTTATCAAATTCTTTACCAGTATATTTGCCTTCATTATCTGAGCGCAAAGACTTAATTTTCTTACCAAATTCAAGTTTCACTCGTGCTTTGTAAAATTTAAAAGTTAAAAATACATCTTCCTTCCTCTTGATAGAAGACACTTAACATCTCCTCGAATAATTATCAATGAATGATATAAAAAAATTTGCTCATTCTAGGGACGTAACTAGTGCTTTCCATACATCAGAGTGAATCAATTCTAAAATTTCTTTACTTCTGAACTTTTTTTTTGTTACAAGGGAAATAAAACAAAAGGACTAGTTCCTAAGGCTGAATCCCTCACGAAGGGATCTCGGATAAAGGTGGCCTTGCACGTCCTGGTGAAGAGGATCCAAAAGACTCCAGGGTGGCTCTCGAAGAATATGCAGGAACTTTGATGAACTTCAATCGATGTTGTTTACTCACAATGTAATGCTCATAGAAGGGTAGTGATACCATTGTGAGATAATCTCAAATCTCTTTTACTGTCTTCTTCTCCTCTATGCTTGACAACGCCCCATTTGCTAGTGCCAGATGAAGATTTGCAATAGCATTCTCGTCCATCTCATTCCACTTCTTATCATCTGTGAATGTTGTCGGCCTTTCGCTGATGGCTGCTAAACAGTTATCTTTTCTCAATAAAGCCTTCATCTTCAACTTACACAATGTAAAATTACTGCCATTGAACTTTTCAATCTCAAATTTTACTATCATTGCTTCTATCACGAACAAAATTTGGCTCTCACTATTCACGTGAATAGTATCCGTATGTATGAATAGTTTCTATACGTATAAATAGTTCTATAGATGTGAATAGTATCGTATGCGTATATATGAATAGTACCAAACAAATGAATAGTAATGTATACTTGAATTACAGTAGCTACACTGTTTAATGCAAAAATAAATGCACAAACAGTTGTCACCTTTTGTAGTTACTGTTCATCAATTTTCACTGTGCTCACCCGAACTCCCAATGAATTACGCCAAAAAATACGTCGGAATTTTCTCACCTTGCTCTAATGCCACTTGTTGTAAAAATCAACTAGATTAGAACAAATTCACAGCTAAATAGGACTGAAGAAATAGTAATAAGCAAACAGATTTTACGTAGAAAACTCCTCAATTAAGATAAAAATTACGGGCAAAAAAAATAAATTTCACTACAAAATTTATGAGTATAACCTCAATCTATTTTACAAAGAGAAACATTAACTCTCTCACTAAATAGGAAACACATTCTCTAAACTTTTATGGAGATTTCAATAAAAGAAGAGATTTTTGGGATGATTTGTCATCTCCCGCTTATTTACAGGCAGGAGATGTGTTGGATGAGTGGTCAATTTGTGGATTTATTTCAAATTTGGTACCATTTTCGAAAATTTACCGTCACCTAGGATAAATGCATTAAATGTCCATTGAAGCCGTAGCAAACAAAAAAAAGCTTGGCTTCGGAGGACTCAGCCCGACGCCTGACTGTATAAAATCCCGATTCAACAACAACCGCCAAGAACTGGAAGCCATTTGGAAGAAAACAGGATTGCATGTCTTTGTGTTGTGTCAGTGAGAGAGTAAAAACAGAAAGAGAGGTATCAAATAAACCTAATTAAAGAGCTATGGACAGGCATTTAGTGCTTGCTAGTAGTGTGAACGCATATGAGAGAAATAGAGAGCTGTCAAAGCCCTGAGAGAGCTTGAAAGGAGTCGGTGCATGCAGGAACTAACTTTGTCTCGGTGCGTCTGCGCGCATGTGTTTATACTGTATGCGTAGATGTACAAAGAGATAGAAAGAGGTGTCAACTGGTGATAGTACATAAGTGGGCCAGAGAACTGTGAAAACCCTTGAAGCATGAAAGCCAGTCGGTGGTTGAGGAAGAAAATGCGAGTGAGAGATAGATACATGAGTCTGTAAAGGACTCTCTCTCTCTCTCTTTCTGATTATAGAAATAAAGGCAGATGTGAAAACTAAGAGAGAAAGCATCAAATGCTAAAGAACAACATAATTACATCATAAGCACGTGGATTTGTGTTCCATTCCAGCAAAAAGCCAAGGCGACGGTTTCATCGGTGTTTGTAAAGTTTGAATAATACAAACAATTTTGGTCAAAAGAGGAAAACTAAAGGTGAATCGGAAAGAAGAATAAGAGGAATATTAATTATTACCCCTTTCATCTCATGCTTTAAGTGTGATTTCTTATTGTAGTGTCTCTCTAAAGCCTGTGCTTATCCAGGTTGTTTACCCATAAACGGAGGTGCTTTTTTTATTAGTCTTTTTTTTTTTGTGTGTTTTACTCTATTTTGGAATTTTAGGGGAAGGGAATTCTCCTGAACCATTATATCGGCAGAAACCATCATCATCACAGTGAACCCATGACTCCAAAAAGGACTCAATGATTACATGCCAAACCTCAGTAAAACCCACGTATAGAATAACTATTGGCGCAGACAATGTCTTTAATAATAATGCATAAAAAAATTAGGCTCGGATAACATGACTTCCATCCATAGATGCCGGGGGTTTAAATAAACAGAATTAAATTTATTTATTTATTACCCGAGTCAAAACATTCGAGGATAAAAATAAATACCATCGCTGAAATATCTTTTCAATTAAAGAAAAACTCGTTTTTAGTGTAAATATATAAAAGCAGACACTTTAAATAAATAATAACAACAACAATAACAACACTCATTATAAATTCTGCTACTGTGTGAGATATGGAGAGATTAGTAGTACGCAACCTTATTCCTCACTAGTAAAGAGATTGTTTCTAAATGACCCACATTAAGCAAGAAGGACGGAAGGGGAAAAAACCAAATAAATATATAATAAAGAATAAATAAATAGTAGTAATTACAATTATAAGTAAAATGATAATATAAATAAATAAATACAAAAAAATATATAAATATACATAATAAAATGGTTGAACAGAAAGCCTGAAAAAAGGGTTCTTAAAAACAACATTAAGCATAAATAAAATACGTGAAAGGATAGAAAAAAAACTTATATAATTTGAGATATAATTAGAGGGGGAAAAAAAGGAAGAATAGTGTCTTGCTTGAACCATTTAGACACAAAAAAAAAATACGAAGGTCATGATTGATTTCATAAAAATAATTATAATTAATAAAATATATTTTCCTACCAAAAATTTTCTATTGGGATGAATCTTGAGTTATGAAACTTGTTAAAACAATCTTCTTAATTAACACGGCATTGGTGAAAAACTCTCTATGCACCGAATATGGACTCAATCTCAATATCTCTTCTTCAGAGAGTTTAGAAGTGAAAGAGTTCTAACTTTTTCTATTTGGGGCGGCTTTTATATAAAAACTTTGTACTTATGTGTATTAGATATAAATATAAATTGATATAACATGTTTTATTATATTAAAATACTTTAAATCCTAACAAGTTATGTTAAGAACAACAAAAATGATTATCATGAAAATAGGAATTTGGTTTCATTCTCACATAAAGATTTTACAATTGTAATCGATAGTCTTATTAGTATCATCATTTGTTAGGTTCTTTGTGTTGTACTGTTATCTTTTCAAACAAAGACTGATAAAGAAGATTTAGTTTTGTAGGAAGTAAAAATTGCAGAAAAGTCAAGAACACTGTTTTTACTTGGTTCGATAGCTTAAATGCTATCTACGTCCAAGGATCTCACACTTGTGATTCTACTAGTATCATGAAAAGAGTAAGTTTACATGATATTGAGTGTTTTCTAAAAATACCTGCAAAGAGTCTATGAACTCTTTTCAGTACCCTCAGATATGTACTCTAGCAACCCTCAAACTTTCACTCTATTTCTATCACACTCATACTATTGACTACAATAATGGGTTCAATGTATTCACTGTGTATTCTGACTGAGGCTTGTATTTCTTATATAGGAGTTAGAAGTAGTTGCATTCAGCTATGTCTTCATAAGTCAGGTATGAGTCACATATCTCTCACGTGCTTTGACTTATGCTTCATACTCTGTGTTTTGAGTTTTGCTTCTGACTTGTGCTACTCACATGTCTTACTAAGACAAAGCACTTTACTCCTTCTATTCCTAAGTTCGAGAGTCATTCTCTCTTTCTTCTTTGTGAGTTTCAGACATATATCCTCCACGATTCTTCACACACACATCTTTGAGTCTTCATATCTGTCTCATGTTTGATGTGTCTTCGTTAAGGATTGATGGAGAACTGGTGTATATCACCACATTTGTTCCCTCCTTCATTAATCTTCATGAATTTCATTGATTTGTGAGTGTTTCAGAAATCTAAAAACCCTAGTTTCACCAAAATTGTGAGATCGAGAGAAATATCCTTCGATTGTTGTCGACGTCAAAGGGCTTCACTTATCTCTAGATAATCCCTACAGAAAGTGAACTTCTTTGGAGTCACAATCTTTGTACCGAAGTCGGATGAGTTTGAATCACCTGCGATTTTCTCCAGAGTGAATATCCCTTACGCTATTCTATCTCTAATGAAATGGAGTCACATGTCGATGTGTTTGGATTTCTCATGCAAGATAGGATCTTTGCTAAGGTAGAGTGCACTTTGACTATCTGTATATATTATTGATTTCGTGATGTTGATATTGATTTCCTTTAATATGCCTGATAATCATGTTAGCTCCTTTACTCCTTCAGTAATTGCATAGTATTCTGCTTTCGTAGTTGATAGAGATACTACTGATTGTTGTTGTGCTTTCCAACTAATTGTATTTCCTGATAATGTGAAGAAGTGTAGAAATTGACTTCCTTGTATCTTTGTCTGTTGCATAATCAACATCCACAAAGCCATATAATGACATATAATTGCATTTAGCTAGTTCATTCTTTGAAAAGCATAATCCTAAATTAATAGTTCCAGCTAAGTATCTAAGAACTCCTTTCAACCCTTGCTAGTGTTCTAAACCTGGATTGGCCATAAATTTGCTTAGAATATTGATAGCATAGGCTAGTTTAGGTCTTGTACATAGAATAATGTACATGATACTTCCAACACCAACATCGTAGGGATAGTGTACCATAACTTTCTATTCATCCTCTGTCTTAGGACCCTTACTAGACACCATCTATAAGTGAGATCCTAAGGGGAAAGAACTTGGTTTAGCTTTTTTCCATGTTGAACTGAGCTAAAACCTTTTTGATATAGTTTCTTTGAATAAGCCATAACTTTCCTTCCCTCATTTCTCTGATTATCTGCATTCTTAGAAGCTTTTGTGCTTCTCCAATGCCTTTCATCTCGAAGTGATTACATAGCTCAGATTTTATCTCTTCAATTATGCTTAAGTCTTTCCCTATAATAATTAGGTGATAGAAGAAGCCTTGGAAATGGAGATCAAGGTGCCACACGTCAAGACAAGCTTACTTTACCAAGTGGACCTATTACAAGGCAACGTGCAACAAGGCTTAAACAAGCACTTCAAGGGTTTGTTCAAAGTCACAATAGATCTCACCTTGATGACAAGTCCAAACCATCTATGGAGAATTCAAGTGGAGTAGTCAAGCTTGTGATTCTTCTAGAGAGGATGTTGGAAGGGCTAATACTTAGCCAAAATTCAAGACAAGTTCAATTATTCTTAAGGGCTTAATTTAATACATTGGGCTTGTTATTTATCCTTTATTTATTATGTCCAAAAGACTTGTTATGGGTTGGATATTTATTTGTAAGCATGTGCACTTATTAAAAGTCACTTGCCTTAGTTTATTTTAAGTTAGTTTTTGACAACCAAGTGTGTGGGCCTAAGTAGAGTACTCCATTAGGCCCATTCGCCCCCTTTAGGTTTATTTAAGTTATTTTGGTCTTATTTAAGTTAGTTTAGCTCAATCGTAAGTGGATTAGGATCAGATTGCATTATTAGACTACAAACTCCTAAACTAGTTAGGATTAGGCTTGTTTTAGCATGAAAGGGTCTTGTAACCTATTCCTTTTAGGGTTAGGACGTGAGCAAGGGTACAAATATCTTATTTTATCCTTGCAAACATCAGATTAAGTTGATTAACGAAATTGAGAAATATTCTCTTCAAGAGAGGCGTGTTCTTCTTGTTGTTACTTCAAAGATTGTATCACTTATCAAGGTAATCACTTGTGGCGTGTTCAACTCTTCAGTTTTCTTTGGGTTTGGGTCTTAATTTCTTATAATTGGAGTTTGAACTAGCATGTTTTTAGAATAAAAAAAACTGGAGTTTTGATTCAATAAAATTAGGGGGTTTCAAGAACCTTGTTTTCTTAAGATTTCTGTATCAACCTGAAGCCATTTACAAATATTATAAAATATTGATAACTATAAATAGAAAGAGGTGGTGATAGCCCCAAAAGTTACGGTGAAAGTGAATAAGTTGTAAATCATTTGCAATGAATATCGACTTCTTGGGAATATTTTTGTATTGTATTCTTGAAGGATTTGCAGTGAACCTTTCTATGTAACAGAATTCTGCTTTATGAAACATAAAAAGGAATAAGACAAAAGGAAAAAAGGTGGATAATAACTTTGACAAACGAAACTGAAAACTATTATTATAGGTAGGATTTTATTCTTCTTAAACTTTTTCTTTAGGCATGTGCTGGTCATCGTCTTTCTTCTTTTCGCAAATTCTGCTATAGCCTCCGATGACTTCCTCAAGAATGTGTTCCAAAAGTCTCTCATAAACGCCAATTGCAGACTCGAGTAAATCAATGGCCTTGCTCTTATCCATTTCTGCTCCTGTCAGAACATCCCCGATTTCTTTCGTGTCATGAACTCCTCTTGTGAAACGTTCAAGACACCCACCTTCACGCTCATCCATATAACTCGTCACGCGCGCACTGTCCCCGAACCCACTGCCCAAAACAGTGGCACTAATGCTGTCCATGCTGTTGCCAAGAACATTGATCACTTTTCCTTTCTCTACTTCCCACAAATAAATATTCCCATCTTCTGCAGCTGACATCAAATTCTTCCCTCCGTTAACCATAAGCACTGACACCACGGCCCCATTATGGCTTTCAGCTAATGCCATCAATTCTCCCCCTTGTTTCAATCCTTTTCTAATTCCAACTCTCAGACAACCCTTGTAAACAACACCATTTGAACCTGCAGCATAGAATTCTTTCTCTATCGAATCGAGTACAATACCTGAAATCGTACATGGGAATATAATCGTTCGCAGGATTGTTCCTTTCGAAAGGCTCCATAGTTTGCACGTGTTGTCGGTTGAGCATGTGATTATAGTTGCATGACATAACCCCGTGCAAGAAGTGATAGCAGTCACCGGACCACCATGTGCAACGAATCTCTGCACCATCAACTTGCTCGAACTGTCAACCCGTGATGCATCTAAGAGTTGAAGCATTGGTGCTACTGCAATAGTTCCATCATCTCCACCTGAAATTAGGAGTGACCAATCGCTTCTGATGATAATGCAAGAAACAGGTTTGCTGTGCGCAGGAAACGATCTGAGGATGTTTCCTGAAGGAATGGAAAGAGCATGGACGTGACCGGAAAGACCGCCAGCGAAAAGAAACAAACCGTCGACGGTGGCAGCAAGTGGAGCCACAGGTTCAGGGACAGGAAGGTGGTGGAATGCTGTGGTTGACCACCATTTGTATAGGTGAATTGAGCCTGAAGCAGTGTTTGAGGAGAAGTGAGAGGCTGCTATGTAAGCCTTCCCGACGAGGGCAAGGCCGTGGCGAGGTGACCGACTACCAATGAAGCGAGCTACGGTGGTGCCTGAAATTGTATCGTAAACAGTAATGGGGCCATTAGGAGAGCTAGTGAGGACAATTTCATGTGAGGAACAGGCCATATTTTGTTTGGGTAGGGAAGGTAACATGCAAGATGAAGTTGAATGATAAATGCAAGCAAGGATTGCATGGGATGGGAATATTGGTCTTCGGGGGCGTTGAACACGAGGGGTTCAAAGCTAATCTATTTGTCTGTTTCCATATTACATCATCTATTAACGGGGAGACAATTTTATTATATTAGTGAACTGATGTTTCATGTGACCACATTGGAAGGTTTGATTTATAATAGAAATATAATTATTTATATTTAAATAAATTGAATTTTGATATATAATATTATTTTTTATTAACAAATTTATACTCTAAAATAATTGGCATAGGTTTACACTATCAATAGATCATGTGTAATAAGGTCGTATTTTAGGCACCACATCTGACGAAATATTGGCTGACCTAATTATAATTTAAGAAAACTTCTTAGAAGATATGCTGGATGACTACAAATACCCTATAACTAAAAAATCCTTGCCAATTGTTCCTTTAATTAACTTCATCTGCTTCGACAATCACATGTTTATTAGACAAGCCCAGAGAAGTATGCGTTTTCATACATTTTAGGAGCTAACTAAATCTGAGGTGCATGCACGTTGTTTGAAGCTAGTCAGTAAGAATTTGCTCCTTTATATCTAATATTAGCCTTCTTAAACTCCCTTGTACAATTGAGACCTTGAAAGAGCTTGCATTTCTATATTTTCATAAGTAGTATATAGTTGAAATGATTTTTGTAGTTCTATAAGGCCTCTTCCCTCCTTGATTATCTTAGCATCCGATAATTTCTACTTCTTCTCATTGATCTGCAAAGACTTCAGATGTGAACCCACATAAAAGTAGATGGGGTATGGTCTTATTTCTAGTGCTAGCAAAGGAAACAAGCAAGGGATCTATTTAGAAACTTCAACTTATCTAAGGTTGCCAACTTCTTCTTATATACCAACCACAAGTGAATTAGATAGGACCTGGTTTCACCATATTGTCTTGTACTAAGGAAATTGATTAAGATGAGGTTGAAAAGTAGCCGTAAAGAAAGCATTTCTAAAGCTTGTTAATAGGTGTTTCAACTAAATACATAATAGAATTCAACCGTGATCGAATCATGAGTATGGTGGAAAATAAAAATTTTTACAGATTCCGAGTAGATCTCAATAATTGATTAAACTTTAATAAAACAAAATGATTTAGAAATCGTACCTTATTCGTTTTCTGATGAAAATCTATGAAATGTTTTCTGATCGATCAATCACCAGTTTTCCAATTGTTCAGCCTCTGATGGTATTCACAGAGCAATTCCCAAACTACTTTTGAGAGAAAGAAGACAAAAAGTGCTTACTTCTAAAAAGCTTTTCCGTTTAAATAGAAAAATCATGACGGTCATTTATTAATTGGCTCAATGGTAAGAGGCGTGCTTGTAAAAGCAATAAAACCTTGAGATCTTAGGCTCGAGTCGTGGCCTCACCCTTGACCAAAGAGGACAATACTGATTAGTGTTGTGTCCGCGTGTGGTGGGTATGCGGGGCCGACATTGCCCCCGTACTCAGCAGCACAGACCCAACACAACGTGTTCAAGGCGGATCTTCTAAGCCTAACGAAGGAGGAGGTGAAAGTGGAGATTGAAGATGATAGAGTGCTCCAAATTAGTGGGAAAAGGAACATGGAGAAGGAAGACAAAAATAAAAACGTGACATCGCATGGAGCAGAGCAATGAAAAGTTCTTGAGGAGGTTCAAGCTCCTGGAGAACGCCAAGATGGATCAGGTCAAAGCGTCTATGGAGAACGGTGTTCTTATCGTCACTATTCCTAAAGAGGAAGTAAAGAAATCTGAAGTCAAATCCATTACGATCTCCAGTTAAAAACTAGATATCGATGCAAATAGTTGAGGAATTAGTTCACTATATATTGGTGTATTTTTATTTTAATTAAATATTTTATTTTTACTTATTTTTATAAGTTTTACTTCTTATTTATTATATATTAGTTTTATAGCGATTTACTATCGGTTGAACCTCTAAATTTTAAACCTTTCCTTTGACCGGTTCGATGTCCGGCCTGGTTTTTAAAACATTGCTCAAGACACAAATATCTAACTAACTAACTAACACAATTATAACCTAAATACGCACTAATCGATTAAATTTAGCAATTAAACACATCCTAAACTAACCACAAAACATGATGCGATCCACAACCATCAACATCTCCACACTTAAACATTTTCTTGTCCTCAAGCAAAACAAAACAAGTAAAACACACAGCACATCAAAACACAAAACAGGCAAATGTAATAATGAGGCAATGATATTCAACTTCATGAAACTAATTTAACTACGAACATTATCCTTCTAGTTGTTCTAACTTATTAACTTGTGAAATCTGCATTTAGGTACCCTGGACTAAATATACATATTAACCAAAACCTTAATGTCAAAATTTGTTCACCCTTTTCACTTGCACACACACATTGATAATCATTTGGTCAATCCAAAATGTAACTATCCTAAGTAAGTTTTCATGAAAACTCAAGTTGTTCATAAGGTCGGTAGGTTTTATTTAACAAAACATCGTTTTTGTTAATTTTTATAAACATGAACCTAGCCTTTTACACGAAGGCAAACATTTATGATCAATGTTAATCCGGTTACTCAACTAGATCATATTTTTATTAAGTGGCTTGGTTGGAATGTCATTATAGCCTTTTGAGTAAAAAATTTGTGATGCATGTCGATTCAGTTACTCAGGTACATCACATTATCAACTGGCTAATAGCTCTATTTATAACTCGAAGGCCAGCCAAACAGTTATTTATTTAATATTTTCATCATTTTTTAAATGCCTACCTTATTTCTTTAAGTAGTAATTCTCATGAAAAGATTCTAAAAATGCTACTTATTTGATTAGCCTAAAATTATAAATGAAAGTGACAAATTTCTAGGGTGAATAAACTAACATCATATCCTAATTAACATATATGTTTAACCAAGGTAACCTAGGTCACTAATTTCAAGAGCTAATAAATCTTCGCAACTTAAAATACTATATTCAAAGTTTAATCAATTATCTTAAATCCTAGCCATTGACTCATTCACATAAATCACATCATGCAAACCTAAACAAACTAGCGTACAAAATGCAAAATTCACACTCAAAATAAAAACATACATACACACAACCATCCTCACACTTGGACATCACATTTCCCTCAATGTGAAAAGAGCAAATAAACAACACATACTGTGGGAATAAAAGTAACGAAATAAGAGAAACATGAGAACAACTAAAAATAATAAAAAAAAACAAGGGTTAGACTATAGAACCGTCATAGTGATTGAGGTGATGATGGTGATGGTGATGGTGATGGTGTTGAGGCTAAATCCACTTGACACCTGACATTGTTTCCCTATCTTATAATTGCTTTAAAAAGAGTAAGAGAGTTAGCAATCCAAACTATTCCAAATCATTAAAAACTTATTTTTAGAATTTAAAACAAATATAACTATGCAAAATTTTAAATCTAAACATTAGCTTGACCTTGCATCCTTAGAAGCTCAACCGGGATCAATTATGAGTGGCTTGCTTCCATCTATGTTTCCTAATTTCAGATTTGTAGCTTGTAGATAAGATACATGTTGGAAGACAATGAAAATGGCATAATCAATCAAATCAAAGAATTTAAGTAATTTTTGTAATGCCCTTTTCGATGACAAACTGTCAACATAATCAAGAATGCTAAAATCCCATGAATCTTCAATGGAATTCGATAGTTTGTCCTTTAAGAAGGTGAACTGCTCTTTCTTCTTTAATCACCTTCTCCTCTTCTGTTTTCACTTTATAAATAAAGACTTTTATATTTTCTTTAAGCTCTATGTTTGTTGTCATCTGTTCTTCTTCTTCTTCCTCCTTTAAAGATTTGACCACATCAATTTTTCTGAATGAGGGTAGAGGAGGAATGTATAGAGGATCCTCATTTTTTCTTCATCCTATTTCTTATTATCTTAGTCTTCTACATGGTGGGTTTCAACTTGTCTTTCTGCTGGTGCTTCTAGCTCTTTCCTACTCCTAAGTGTGATAGCCTTACATTGCTCTCTTGAATGTACTTCGTGCTGGTCAGAAAGTTTTCCACACTTCTTAAACAAAATTCACTAGAAAGTTGTCTCATTTGAATCTCTAGGTAGTGAATATAAGGGGCATGGTCTTTCGCTACTTTCTCAAACTTCTCTTCTAGTATCTTATGAGCCTCTTCCATGTTTATTAGCTTATCTACGATCTTGTCTAATTTAGAATCCCATAAATTGGACTCATCTTGATGAAATCCTAATAGGTCTTGTTGTCCCATGTGAGTCCTTACATTGTTAAACCAACAGAAACCTGGGTAGTTTTGCCACCCTGGATAGCATGTGTTCAAAAAAGGATGATGAATTCCTTGACCAATTTGTGCCTCATTAAAGTCCGCAAGGGTCCTTTTCTCCCTATAATGTATGTCCTCCGTCATTGTTCTTTTTATCTCTTCTTGGCATTTAATTTTGCAGATTCATCATTATTGCCTTGTGATGAGCAAAATGATGTGTCTTTCACTTTGTTCCCAAACTTCATTCTCTTCATTCTTCTTTTTTTTTAATAATTTCTTAATCCTTAGACTAAAAGAATTAAACTAATCCTACTAACTCCCCGGCAATGACGTCAAAAACTTGTTGATGTTGGGTAAAATTTGCAACTTATAGCCCTCAAAATATCGCAAGTACACGGGTCGTGATTTATAGTATATGAAGGTTGATCTCACGAGGAGGGTGAACTAATCTAATTCTAGGTTATCTAAGGCTCCGAAAAATTAATAAAATGAAAATAAAAATTGCAAGAAAAGTAAACACATGAATAAGATTGGTAAGAATTTAATTTGTAAATTCAACACAAAAGAAATTAAAATTGAGCAACATAAAAGTCACAATGGAAATCAACCAAGAAGATTACCAAATTATGAGAGAAGGGATTTTTCCTATCATCAATGCTAATCTAGTCATTTATTTGTTATTGTGGTGTCAACTCTAGACTATTGAAAGGAGGATTACTCTTTCTCGAGTTATAATCACAAACCTTAATTAATAAATTCTAATTAGGTTAAGAACCGAAAGTGTAATCTCTTAATTACCAATAGCCTTAACCCTAATCAGTTCTTAAGCTCTCTAATAAGCAACTGGGTCTCATATGGGATCACTCCCTATATAATTACCAAATTGATTAATCGTGTAGTCTATTGAATCGCTTAACTATCATTAATCTAATCCAGTCATTTTTACTTGCTTCACCCTCTCGGTTTATTACCGAAACATGCAAGCTTCACAATCAATCATAACACTTAGTCGAAATAACACAAAAAACAACTATATTAACATTGAATCAAGTTCAAATCCCTAAGGAAAAGTTAGAACATCATCAACAATCCAAGATCCATCATCATTTTATATATTAAATGAACGAAAATAAGATGGAAAGGAGAAAGAAACATGTATCGGATAACCCAAAAAGGCAGTAATAGTTGAGGTTATAGGACATGATGGATTGGCATAAGGCGGAGGTGATGGCTTGAGCGAGGTTGACCGGCCGGCCGACCATCAAAAGGTATATGTAGAGAGCCTGTTCCTTGGGGACCAGGGCAAGGTGAGAGGTTGGAAGGATGTTGTTGCAGATAAGGTGGAGCCAAGGACGGACCTCGGGGCGAAGGTCTGCACGTCGGATGTATCGTTGAGCTACCCGGGGTTGATACCATTCGGCACCCACAGGACAGTGTGAAGGACGTTATCCCAAGGGTAGTCATGGAGGAGTTCGGCATAGTGGCAGCGAGGGGTGGGAGGAAGGTGGTAATGTTCCCGAATGGCAACAGAAGCGAAGGCGCGGAGAATGGTAACACCTTGGAAGTTAATTCCGAAGGTGCCGGAGTAACAGGCATGGGTGTAGAATTGGCGGACGAAGGTGGTGTAGCCAGACGTCCTTGGTTGTGCTAAGCCAAAGAGCTGGGATTGAGTTAGTTGGTGAACGAAGGGGTTGTTGTGAGGGGTAAGAGGAAAGGGTCTTTCCTTGACTAGTGCCCTGGCCTCGATTTTTGCGACTAGGTCAGTATACTCTTGATCAACCGGAGTGGAGGAAGAATGGGTTGGAGAAGTGGGACGATGGGAAGAATGGGATGGTTGTGGAGAAGGGGAGTTGTTCGAAGAAAAATTCAAAGAGGCGAAGAGGCAGCGGGGTGAGGAGAGGGGGAATGGTCAGAGGAAAACTCATCGGTTGAACTGGAAGGTAGGACATGGAAAGGGGAAGTGGGTCGGTTGGCCCTGCTTACATTCTTGGTGTGAGGCATTGTCCTGCAGAAATAAAGACATAGAAATAGAAAATCAATAAGGAAATTCAGCAAAATCTACCACCTCGCCGCGACGTGTGGGTAAACGCCGCGGCGAGACAATGTCCTCGACTACACGTTGAGACGTAGGAATGCATACGTCGCAACGAGACAAGGAACTTCGCACGTCACGATGAGACAAGTCCCTCGTCGCGACGAGAGTAGATTTTCAGACACATCACGACGAACGAAGCTCGTCGCGAAACCCTAATCTAAAACCACTAAAAATGAGAATGAAAAAGGGGAAATAGAATGGAAATGAGACACTTACAGGGATCGAAAGCGAGAAGAGGAAGAGGACAGAGGGCTCTGGGCACAGATGGACAACGGAGATGTGAGGCGAAAGCGAGAGAAAACGGCAGCAGAAATGGGTTGCGGCGGAAGGAGAATGAAGGAGAAGGGAAAAAGAAGAAACGACGAGGTGGAATGCAGAAAGTTGGAGGGTGAAAAGACAATGGACACACAAAAGGAAGGACCAACGTGTAAAAGGGGCAAAAGGGGCATTTCGCCGCCTGGATTTACGCCAATTGACTGCACCTCGTGACGTGCAAATTTAAGCACGTCGTGACGAAGAAGTCAAAGCTCGTCACGACGCAGAAAAGAAACGAGACACGTCGCGACCTGACCTACGAGACACGTTGCGGCGTATGACGTCACATCGCGATGGCTCTTCCCGAAAAGAAAATAAGACCTAAAGGATCCTAAGCATTCTAGTATGATCAATCAAACATTCACTAATCTCTT
>JAOSBP010000004.1:9798852-9820724 GCA_027563825.1 Erythroxylum mucronatum | reverse complement strand
ACAGGTGCTTTTGTTCTTTTTCTAATCCAACTGTGTTATAATTAGTTTATATTATGTTGCCTAAAAAGCATTTGTCTAGTAGTGAAAAAAGGAAAAAAAGAAAACAAGTAGCCCGGAGAAATTGTTTTGCATCTAGAAATGCACGAAGAAATTGTTTTCATAAATCATGATCCTCTGTGTATTTGTTAGTGTTATGATCATGTAATATTTAGTTAGTTATGTAAACTTATAAATTGAGTCATTTATATTTCATACAAATATATAAACTTAAGTATATTATCGATTTATTGGGGCCCTTTTTTTAATTTCGCCTCGGGCCTATAAAACTATAGAAACGGCCCTGGAGTATGCCCCTGTGACGATGTATATAATTTTTGTCCCTGATGAATACAAATTTTACCATTCATCAAATATATATATATATATATAGAGAGAGTAATCCTTATACAAGATAACTTTCGAGATCTCAAGTCAAAGGATCACTTATATAAGCATCACAATGAGAAATTTCATAGATATACAAGCAATGTTCCAAATGAATTTCTCATATGAGGTCAGTTCAATAAACTTGTTCTCTAACAAACACCCACACATTTATTTAAATATCTCTATACTTTAGTCTATAAGGTTAACTACTTCCTTTATAAAGAAAAAACATAACTTTTTTAAGAAATAAATAAATAATATTATAACTCTAGCAAAGCTATTACAAGGGTTGTCAAATAGTAAGAGAACCTAACGTCCACTAGCTTACAGATAGGATGACAATACAACTACAAAGATTAAAAAAAACATCACAGTAATGGTAAATATAACCCTAACTATATCTCCTCATATATACCATAGCGTCTTCATATTAACAATGAGAGTGTGTCCAACATTGTTAACTAGGATCATAGCTATAATCCAGTTTACTATTTTATCAGCAAGCTGATATTTCGATACCTCTGTATGCTTATAGATGTGACTATTTCTCTCCTTCCATATAGTGTAGATGGTAGTAACAAAAACCACTTTATCTAGCAAAACATATTCTGTACCTATAGAAAAGTAGGTAATGAACCGATTCTATTGATATCTAGTCTTAATAGAACAAGATTAAGAACAATTTATGGATAATACATAATGCAATATGAATCTCATAATTATAATCTCATCATAATTTTATTTGCAATGTATAGTTATCCCATAGATTTTATCATAGATATCTAAATATGTACACGATAAAAAATACCTTTAAATTATTTTATCATTAAAGTGCAACCAATCGATTGGCTTTAAGACATGAACCAACAGTTTGATTCTATTAGATTTTCAGGATTATCTTTTCATTGTGATATAGCCATGTTAGTCAAATAAACAAATGAGACATCATTAGAATTTGTATTAATGGTCAAAGTTGATCAAAAAGTGCATAAATGGCACATAGGGATAGGAGCATCAACTGCAAGACAATTTTATCCAAACCACCTTCTAGGTATGACGTGTTTTCCTAAATGGATGAAACCAAGATCAACATTATACTCTCTTTTTTGAAAAATTAAATAAATTCAGTAAAATAATATAATATAGTACCATAGAATGCCCTTACAAAAGTTTAAATTAAAGATTTTCACACCACCTCTATAAGTAAGACATCTGACTTATAAAAAGCCTTTGGAAAATGCCTTTAACATTGAAGAGCTAACCACTCCATAGAATATGTCCAAAATCTAACTTGTATTTTGTGTTCCTCTATCTTGTTCCACTATCCTTGTTCTTTGATGCTCCTTTTTGCTTACTCCTCATAGTCTCTCTTCTTCTATGCTAGAACATTGCTCCAGTGTAGATATTTCTATAGCTATTAGAGTTACCTTACTTCTTGTATGTGGATGATCTCTGACCAGGCTGAAGGTTTCATCCTATAAGTGATCATTGTTCATTGTTTACTGCTTAAATTAGCACTAGGATTTCCAGAATTTATTAAATTGATATGTGTTCTTCATACACGCAATGTGATTTTTGTGAATTTTTTGGTTTGTCTGCATAATGCTCCCTATAGCTTATTTCCCATGAATATGTAATATCTTACTGCAATCATACATTCCTTAGTCTTTAAACTGCCCCTTTAATTTGAAAACATACTCTTAAGTTGATCCTGTACCTTAAAAATGTACAATCACTATCTATCTACATCCCTTATATTAAGTAACTACTCTCTACTGCTTAAGTTCACGCAAAATAGCTTGGATAAGTTTCGTAGTGTTGGAAAACCATAACGGGAACATATCCCGACCATAACGAAATAATTGTGAAACTATTTTCAAATTGGTTTCTTGAAATTGAAGATCAATTTAATTCTATAAAATTATTAACACATAAATAATAATAATGCGTGAATATAAATTCGTGCCTTATTTCGAAGCTTAATCATGTTCTTGTCGTATCCCTCGAACCTTTTCCAAAACTGATCTGTCTCAACCACCGTAGCCACACCAGTGTCCGAGCACTAATGGTATCTACAGAATAGGTTGAGAAAAAACTCTGTAACACTTACAAAGAGGGTTAAGCAAGAAATGCTAGCTTCATAGAACTTAAGCTTATTTATAATAGGTTTTGGACATTTTAGTAATTTAATTGAAATTAAATTCTAATTTCAATTAAACTTCAATTAGAATTACAAATAATTTTAATTAAATACCAGTTAATCCCAATTAAGATCCAATATTTCATATCAATCCTTATTTATTAAATATCTCATATTTAATCATAAAGTTTCTCAAACCTTACAATCAAGTTCAACTTGATAAAATATTTTTACTCTCTTCAACTCATTCTATATATGATATCCATTAGGTTTCCAAATATGTTGGTAATGATTATAAATTCTAATTCTAATTCTAATTATTATATAATTAGAATTAGATAAATCAAAAGTCCTTTTAATTTATCTTTAATTCTCTAATTAAACAATTTATTGACATAGATCAAGATTGACGTCTACCAATGCATCATAATACCAAATACTTAGGAATGTCAAAGTGTTTTTGACTAATCTTTATGTGCATGATTTTTCCGTGTAATTCATTCCCTTCATCATACAATGTTTTGAGTAGATATAGAGTATAGAATTAATGTCTACTCTATTTTAAGTCCAATCATATTAGTTCTCTGTCATTAGCTATTGATTCAATTAATGACGTTTGTAAACTATTTATAAAGTGTCATTCCAACTTGTCCAAGGATTTCCTAAATTAATATTTATCGAGAACAACAGAACATTCTCCCTAATTAATTTAGGGTGATGAATTTTATCTTGATCACACGACTACCTCTATATAGTTTATGCTACATTTAATGACTACCGATTGAACAACTCATGATTAAATAAGCCATAAATAATATCAAAAACATATCAATTACTATACAAGATAACTTTGAAGACCTCAAGTCAAAGAATCACTTATACAATCATCACAATGAGAATTCTATAGACATACAAGTAATGTTCCAAATGGATTTCTCGTATCGAGTCTGTTTAGTGAACTTGTTATCTAACAAACACCCACACGTTTGTTTAAGTATCTCTATACTTTAGCCTGTGAGATCGAATACTTCCTTAATAAAGAAAAACATAACGTGTGTTAGCCTTTTATGTTTTATTAATGTCCAGAATTAATAAAACAATGACTAGGGACAATTTAAGGATAATACATAAATATAATATGAATCTCATAATTATAATCTCATTGTAATTTTATTCCCAATGTATAATTATCCTATGGAATTTATCATATACATCTAAATATGTATAAGATAAAGAATGCCTTTAAATTATTTTGTCACTAAACTACAACCAAACTGATTGGCTATAGGGTATAAACCAACAACCTCCCACTTTCACTAAGTCAATCGTTTAAGTTTCTCATCCCATATCACCATATGAGGATTATACTATTACTGAGACAGTGGCTTAATGAGAGAATTCTACAAGATTTTCTATAGTGAGTACTTTCTACAAGATTTTCTATAGTGAGTACTTACTTAAATCTTACAACTTTCATCTTAATTATCGTCATAATTAAGAAAATTTGCCTAAATACATCTTTTATTCTTTGATAAGACCTTAGCTCCTTTTACATGCCTAATGGCTCTAATGTTCCAAAATAACTTATTGATCCAATTAATCATTTCCACTAAATGAAAAATGTATTATAGATTAATTAGCAACCATTGCTACATTGGAGCCTTTCAAATCTTAAAATGATATTGTTCCAAGTAAAATAAAACTTAATTAAGATTTTCTTCTAAAGTTATATTCTTATCATATTGAACTCAAATATTAACTCATACATAGAATAATGGATATCTTTAATACTTCACAAATATCTGATATCTCAAATACTAAACATCTTTGGTACACTATCTTTATACTTGAACTTAAAATAGGTGACCAATGTCCAATCTATCTCTATAGATCTATTTCCTATAATTAAGATGTTACCTTTCCATATCCAACAAAAGTTGTTTTTGGACAATTATATTCTCAAAAATTAAAAAATAGAATTATTGTTCTCGGTAAGCAATATGTCTCCAGATACTCCCACTAAAGAGGACTTTCATACTCCCACTAACTTTCTTGTAGACATGATAAATTCACAATCATCTCCAAAACGAACTCTTTGAATTCATCATGAAAGTGAATCTTTTAATGTCTTGTGGCCTTTTAACTATACATCAAATGTATCAATAAAGGTAATAGTTCCAATTGGATGTATTGTCATGAGATTTGAACATTTCAAATTTCATCTTATCCTCACTACTTATCTTGAGAACTACTCTCTTATAAGTATACATTGAAACAAACAATTTGTTCAACAATTAAGATTATATCCAACCTTTTGGATATCGTATATCCTTTTATTATCCAATTTAGTTATAAACCTAATGGATAATATATGCTTCAACTAAGCATTACATCCTCAAATCATTAACTTTGACTCTTTCAAAGACTTAATATTTCATATCTAATATGGAATCCTGCTAATTGATTCAATTGGAACTATTAAAGGTAAGTCATTGTACTAGACACCCCTATAGAAGAAATAACATTACATCATACAATATCAAATATTGTATTTTTCTCCTTACATAAATCTATAATTTTATAAAATTTTGTTATGAAGGTATTCACCAAAGAATGTCATTTCCACTGGATAACCAAAAATTTAAAACTCAACAATTTGATCTCATCAAAATGCTTCAGCGTTCTCAATGCTTAATTTCTCCTTAGATTTAAATTTTTGAACTTTGTAAAATTTTAAATTATTATTTCATTTAATACCTTTTACTTTATCACATAAAGTGATTAGTAATATAATGAAATATAAGTATCATCCTTTTATGAATTGTTATTCCATCCAATACATTACATATATAAGATTTAACAATTTAATACCATCATCATCCTTTCATCAAAGGTTGATTTGGTCATTCTTCAACTTAACAAGTTTCTTACGATTCATAATCATAAGGATACACACATCGTTATATGTAACTTTATGATTCTCGTTATGTTGATTTAACCAACATGGCATAAAAGGATAGTCTCGGTTATCCAACTTTGTATTCTTTTCAGTTATGTTAAGCATAAGTTTCCTTTGATCCAACACTTATAAACTATTTGTATGAAATTGGATCCACTACTTTTACTCAAAAAAATCATTTCTTATTGTTCCTTGAACATTGTAATAATGTTGAATCTAAATTCAATATCAAATACTCAAAAGCATGAACTAGAAATACATATGATCTCTATCATATCACATATAGGTAAGAAAATTCATCCAGTCATTTTCATCTTATGACAACTATTATCATCGCAAATGCCTTTAATTGATGTCCATGTTTATGCTTTTGGTAGGCTAAATTAAGTGAAATAGTTTCATTAAGGTACTATACCTTTTATCTCTACTCTATGCAATCTCTTACATCTTGCTATCATGGTGATGAAATACATCTTACATGTTTTCATCAATGCTTATAAGACATTAGTCAACTCAAAATGTCTATACATTTTGTCATCTATATGATTTTAACATATCTTTAAAACATTGTCACTAAATCCTTAATAGGAATTATAGCAAAATAACATAATGGGCATACAATTTTCTATCTAACTTTGAGAACTCTTGTCAAACATAATCTTATGTCTAAGAAATTGGGTTCTCTAACTTAGTATCAACTATACTAAACAAGATAAATTCCACTCAGAACAAAATATAAATTTAAGAAAGAAAGCAATTATTTATATGCCATGATTACCAAATGAGATTAGGACGTTAATCGTGTATTTGATTACTCCCACAAATTTATTCAAAATAATAGCCCTCATTACTATTTAGAAAGATTACTCTAATCTTTCTAGTGGGCTAGGATCTCATTCAAATTTAGTTTATCTTGAGTTTGCTCAACAAACCAACTAAACTTAAGTTAGGTAGATAATAACTTTATCAATCACATCTCAAGTGACTCTTAGATTCGTTAGGTGACAACTCTTGCTAAAACATATCTAATATGTTATTCATAACCCTGCCTCTAAATTCATATGATTATGAGTTTACTCTTCCAAATCACACAATTTTAGCTAAGTAGAACCCACTATCACAAAACTAAACATGTTCAGATTAAAACGGTCTTGAGTTTGCTCAACAAGCCTACAATAAACAAAACTGTAGTTTATTCTTATAACAATGGAAGGCAGCAATTATATTCTCAACGTATACTTAATATTTTAATGAGGGATTTTAACTTCATTCGTCAAATCAAACACAAAATTGCATGTGAAATATCACATATATAAAACATACAATTTAACATATGTCCAATATATATATCAACCATAGAAATAAAATATGCATCTTATGTACTCATAATCAAATTATATGCATAAAACATCAAGCTTTGTTTGATTCTATTTGTTGATCTTCATAATTTAAAATAACATTTCCAACACCTTGGAAAAATTATATTAGATTAAATGCATTGATTCCTAAATAAACTAATTTTCTATTCCAAATAAAAATTTATTTGATTTGAAAACAATTTTCAAATCCAATTAAAAACTATTTTCAATTACCTTGACTCCTTGAACAAAATTTCATTAAAAAATTTCAATAAATTATCCTACTTATTATAATTTAGAAAAACTTCTTTTGAAGGATAAAAATTTTCTATTCGAAATAAGTTTTCTCTTCTGCTTTATGCACGTAGCCTATGCGTTGTGCATATCTCAACCCTAGAATGATCTAATCTCATCTCTCTTCTTCATTTTCTTTTTTTCTTTATTCTCTTTCTTTTCTCTTCTAATTTCTATTGGTGGTGTTATGGAGGACCATTTTTCATCTTTAGCCTTATCTGATGAAGAAGACGATTGTATTAAAATTGTTGGTCCTAGCCAATCTCAGGCTGCCGCTTTTCAATTCTGTATGGTGGGAATGCTTATGATATACAGTAAGATTCACTTCGAGTCTATGTGGAACACGTTAGTCGATATTTGGCATCCCTTGGGAGGGGTGGATATTAGCGATCTAGGAGCCAAGCGTTATCTGTTTCATTTTTTCAATCAAGTCGATTTGGATCAGGTTCAAGAGGGTTCTCCTTGGGTTTTTAATAACCACTTGCTGGTGTGGAAGGAGATAGGTGAAAAGGATGATCCGTTGTTAATCCCATTGACCCATTCTCCTTATTGGGTTTAAGTGCATGATTTCCAACTGGGTTTTATGTCTCAGGAGATGGCGAAGCTATTGGGTAATTTTGTTGGGGAATTTCTGGAATATGATGCAAAAGTTTTCCAAGATTATGAAAAGAAGTCATACATGAGACTACGGGTGTTGATAGATATTAGGAAGCCATTGAAAAGAAGAAAAAGGTTAGCGGAAGATAATGGTGATATGTTCTATGTCAAGTTTAGATATGAAAAGCTCAAAACGTTTTTTTATTTGTGTGGTATTATCGGTCACACCGATAAGTTTTGTGAATTGCGATTGTACAAAAAGCTAGAGGAACTAATTCTAGCATGGGATAAATCTCTTCGAGCACTGCCTTATCAGAGGAGACAATAGACCAACAGTTGGATCCGTACTATGGAAAGCACAGTATCTAGCGGTAATGACGGAATTTCAAACAGGGCAGTAAATGAGAATCAACCAGCTTTTATGGCAATGGATTTCCGTAATAAGTTGTTTAGTGGTTAACTAGGGAGCATCCCACTTAGTCAAAGAAATAGTATGGACTGCGAGGGAGGATTAAGTGAAGACGACCCTCTAAACAAACCCAAAGACATCAAGAAACGACAGCGTATTACTAAAATCTCAGCTCATGCAGTTTCTATGCACAATAAGGATTCTCCATCGAGCTCTAACTTAGTTCTTTCATCGACTGGGCATAATGAAACGGCTGATCCCGCGAGACGGGATAGCTGATGACAATGAGTATCTTAAGCTAGAATTGTCGGGGGTTAGGTTGTAACACCCGACACTCCCGTGACCCGAACCCGACATCATTGGTGATATCCGAGTCCGTGCCCTGTGAGGGTGGCGTGCTACATCAGTCAGTCGAAACTCAGTAAAATTTTTCGTTTACAATACACTCATGTGCGCGGAATAAACAGGAGGTAATTTGAGCCCACGTTAAAAGAAAGCATTTTCAATTATTACAATCATTCAACAATAAAGTACAAAAGCCATTTAATGAACAAAAGTCATAACCAAATGGGGCTCACTATAAATACAGACAAACTTCAATTATTTTAATCAAGTAATCCAAAGACCAATTAATTTTCAATCCATTTTCAAGGGTCCCTAAGTCGACCCTAACACAAAATATCCAATAGGCCAGTACCATTTGACAGTAGAAAATCAATCGGTTCGCCACTTGGTGATTTTTTTCCGGTCCGGAAATTTTCTCCGGAAAATTCCAGAAAAATTCCTAAAAATCCCATAAAATATAAAACACACAAAAACTCACTCCAATTAATTTTTCAAATACAATTTCCACATTAATCGCAATAAAAGTCCATTTAGGCCCAATACCGGGAAATAATCATGAATGCATGTACAGTTATTTTTCATGTGCAAAAATTCACTGTTGACCAATACCAGTATGCATGACATTTTCCAATTAGTCCTAATCACTCTCGACCTTCGCCACTTTACTATTTTACCCTTCCCGTCGGGGGTGGGATGTTACAAAATCTCTCTTCGAAGTCTTCACGACATTGTAGATCTAGAAGTTCTCTTCGAAACTGTCCTAAAATAACCTTAATCCAATAACTCTAGTGAAAGTTATGTCAATTGTCCCAAAATAGGTACAATATGATTGAGGACACAATCATGTTTGATTCTTTTGGCTATAACTTCTTCATCCGACCTCAAAATGAAGTGATTCTTAAACCAATAGATTCTTAACACATTTTCTATCTCTCCATGAGCATTGGTACCCTTTGGTGTTGATTTGAAAAAGATTGATGGAAAGAAAGTGTGGGAATCGGTTGAAAGAGCCTGACTTGGTTATGAACATACTTTGGCTTTTTAATCATGTCTTGAACTATAGAGCTCCAAATGAGATGGTTCTTGTTTCAAAATAAACTAGAGACATATAGTTACAATTGATCTGAAGAAGTTAATTTGTGATTTTTGTTGACTGACTGGTGTGAGCATACCACCCTTGTGGGATGCGTGTTTAGATGTCACGTAGGACGTCGAGCACGTTTCTTGCGAGGGTGGGGTGCCCAACACTTATGGTATCAGAGCATGAAGATTTTAGGCTTGATTGGAACTTGAAATGTACTTAGTAGAGAAAACACAAATGATTGTTATATTAGGGTAATATTTGAGGACATAGACACAAGAATGGATTATCATATATCAATTGATTGAATAGGGATTTTTGGAATATTATGAGAATGAAGATGAACTAATGATGGCTTAAAAAGGTTCATTGAAATATCCCTACAGGGTAATACGCCCACGTTTCATGATTTCAAATGTTGGGCTCCAGAAACGGAGTCCAGCAGAAACGAAGGAGCACATGAGAAATCAGTACCCCTACCTATTTGACCATTTAGGTAAGAATTTTGAGGACAAAATTTCTTAAGGGAGGAGAATTGTGATATCCTATTTTTCGGTATATGCTTAGGGTTTAACCCTAGATTAAGTATTGCATATACATGCATAACATTAGTATTCATACATGAATTGATATTTGTACACATTACAAAGATAGCATATGCACTCAATTGACTTATCCCAGGGTATGAAAGAAGTTAAGTGAACATGATGTGAATTGTGATTTGGTATGTCTTGAATTTTGGTATGTTAGGATTTCAACTAGAAAATTTTGATTAATTGTTATTGATTGAGAGATTAATGAATTAAATGTACATTTGGTCTAGAAAAAAATTTCAAGTGGTAAGAAAAACTGATATATGGAAATTAGGATGATTAACCAAAAAAATGAGTGACATTTGGCATAGTTAAATTGGTGACAAATGGACTAGTAATTAAATAACAATTGGATCAATTAGTATGTGACAAGTGGACCAATCTTGGAGTGACATGTGGACTGATTAGTAGAAGACAAATGGCTACTAAATGTGTGGATTAGTGGCAGCATCTTGATTAGACAAATGTAATACTTGCCTTAAGACAAATGTTGACATTAGAAGGTGACACCTAGCATGTGATGTAGCAAGTTTCTATAGCTGAGTTTTGTTGCTTCTTTCCTTTATTCCTTTCACCGAAATAGCTCCTTCTTTTCTCTGTAATTTTGTTTGAACCCTAGCTAAGTTTCTACAACAAAATCATACGTATATCCTTCACCAAATTGACAAGAAAACTAGTTGAATGTGATCTTCATTTTTGTTGTCTGAAAATCACCTTGTTGCCACCATAAGTTTGCGTTGATTTTTGCTTGCTTGGGAGGATTGGTTAATTTAGAATTTTGTGTTAAATTGGAAGCCTAATAGGTAAGTAACAATCTGAGTTTTATGACATGTCAAATGATATAAGAATGATGCTTGATTTGGAATGAAATGCATGTGATATTGGTGAAGATATGTGCTGCAAAATGTTGCATTAACTTGGAAGTTTTTCTGTTTTGTTTTTGGTATATAGAAATCGTGAAGTATAGGGCATTATGTGGATGTATTGGACTGGAATTTAATGTAAAAGTTGATTTATGCCAAAGAAAGTTGTTAGAAGAGTGTTCTTGACTTGAGAAAGAATTGGACCAATATCCATGATAATGAGAGATAGATTTATGGTTTGATTTTTTATGCATGAAAGACTAGGATTTGTGAGCTGTTAATTGAATAATTTTGAACTAGAATAGGAGAGGTTATTGATGAGGAATTGGAGTATAATTCAGGCCTAATAGATGTATAATAGATGAACTATAAAGAGGTTCTTTAACTTTGGTATAAAGTGTAAAAAAAAATCTGGAAAAGTGAAAGAAGAATTGCTAGAATATATTAGCTGAGTGTTTTCATTGAACATGCATCTGTATTTTAGCCATATATTGGTCCGTAGACATCTAAATAAGATGAGTTTCATTTTATATTAAACTAGAGACATATGGCTATATTTTTCATGGAGGAATTAAATTTGAATTCTGTCTCTAAAAGTTTCTAAATTTGGCTTGAAGGTGAGTTTTTAGATTCTGTCACTATTTGAGAACAGTTTATAGTATTTTGGGTATAACTCTAGGAATAATGAACCAAATTGTATGAATTTTAGTACATTAGAAACTTAAGACATAGAGGAACATTTGTTTAGAAGAACATATTTTCTATAAACCTCAATTTCTATGTCATAATGGCCATACAAAACTGACCCGAAACCTGTCTTGAGAAAATCTGGAAAACTAATGAAGGAATGGATGGGAACTTTTGGATAACCCATCCCACGATTGTGGGAAGACATATACAATTGTGTAAATTGCTTGGATGTAAAGAAAATGTTCTTTTGTGTAATTCTTGAACCAATTAAGGATAAGGTATCTATGATGTATTTGAACTTGATTAAGGTTTAAAAAGAACATAATTTAATGTTAGAAAAGTTTGTTAAATGTATGGTTAATGAATGGAGCATGATCAAGTCTGTTTAAGGTATTAACCTAAATGCAAACAAAACATATTAAATTTAACAAAACATATTAAATTTAACAAGTCTGTTTAAGGTATTAAGGAAACATACCCGGGATAGCATTGGGCATGCATTGAACATGACATGTGTATATATGTGCACAAATGAATAAGTATTTGATTTATTGACTTTGTAATATGAATTATGTGTGAATTGTATGATTTTAGACGCTCAAGTCAGATGTCATTCAGACATTGCCGGACCATCCACGCGATAACATAAATTGGAGCGTACTGTGAGTCAACCTAGATGATCTTCCTAGGATTGATTTATTCTTTTTAACTGCCAATTATTGAACTGTTTGTGATTTGTATGTGAATTCTAGACTTTAATGGTCCTAGGAGTTTGATATTCGGGAATGTATAGGAAGTGTTCTATTTGCATACGAAGTTTGAATGGTATTTGTTTGCAACTGAATTCTAAATGATTTTAGAATACTCAACGAAAGTTGAATGCTGGACTGAGGTCCAATGAATATAAAATTCTATCTGTGCATCAAAAGTGAATGCTATTTATGGCATATTCTGTTATTTGATATATTTCATAAAATGCATGTTTAGATAAAGGCGTTGTGATTAGAGTAGCAAGTCTGAAAGAGTTTTAAGTTCAGAATTCTGCACGTAGACCTTTACTCCGTGATTTCTATATCTGACTGAGCCCAATAGGCCAGTATCTGTACATGTATCTGAAAGGCGCTCGAACACAACAGATAATAACAAAATTTGGAGTCTCATGTGCATCTGTGTTTGTATATTTATGATTATGAAATATATGATTATGAAATCTTTTCTGAAATTGTGATGATAAAGTGATGTGCCATGATAATGCGATTGATTGGGTTATACATGTCCTGAAAGATTGTATGTGAAATGTGTCTCATTCATTATGTATTATTAAGATGGAAAATGTTTGTGAAATTGGTTGGTTGTGTGATATTTATGTATTTGACTTGAGTGAGATCATCAATAATGGTTCACTCATTGAGTTTGCAAAACTCATCAAAAATTGCAATGTAATTTTTTAAGTACTTGACAGGAGACCTAATTCCCAAGATTTTCTATAGGAACATTTTGGATTAAGATATGGCTCAAAGGCCTGTCAATTGACATCAGAGAAGTTATATATTGTATTTTGTAGTTTCTTTGACATATAGAACTTTTGTATTAAGGATTGTAAACTTTCTCATGCTTAGTAATGTAAATATTTGTCTCAATGACTACAATGTAAACTTTTGTCAATGAGTGAAATGAAGTGTTAAAGTTTTAAGTATTGTATATTCTTTATGACGCCATTTAAAAGATTATGTAGGATATGTACTTGAATGTCATCTGGATGTTCGGGTATATATTCTATGGTAGTGGGGTGTTACATTTAAAGCATTGAGTGAAATCTTGGTGAGGGTTTAAAGGTTTATGCTTTTGATTTCAATGTGATTATTGATGTGATTACTATTAATATGGACTTAATAAGTTAATTTTAAGATAATTTGATTCTAATTATATGTTAATTTGATTCAATATGACATGATAGTTTATAGTATAAGTGGACAAGTTAAGAATAATGATGAATGGATGTTGTAAGATTTATAATTTTGATTATGGTTTGCTTGAGTACAAGCAAAAGCTTAAGTGTGGGGATATTTGATAAATTCATATTTGACTATATTTATATCTCATACTTAATGAATTTTTGTTTTGTATGCTATACTTTTATTGTATATTTGGTACCTAATTCACTTCAAATGCATTTATAGGTTATAATTACCTTCACAAAGTCAAAGGAAAAGAATTTAAATAAAAATGTGACATAAAAAAGAAGATTTAAAGCAATTCATGGATACAACAAGTCTCTTAGCCTATGCAGATTTGTGAATTCTAAAGATTTTAGGTTTTACACAGTCCAGTACATGCTCATGTATCAGACCATATATCTCCTAGAAACACTAAAAATTACTATAAAAATATGTGAGGAAAAATAGAGTAGCAGACATTCTGAGGCAATTCTAGACACAGAGATCATTCAGAAGGTGCAATATTGATCCAAATAAGTAACAAACACAAAGAAATCAACAATAGATCCAATAGAATTTAACATCAAACCCTACCTTGCAAGAACATTCAACAGAAAAAAGGTAGATTAATAATTATGAACTCTTTGTTTTCTATTTCTTTTTCATCTTGTTTATGTTTAATTTCGTTTGTTATCGAGTGTAACTAAACTTCTTTAATGTCTAGTGTGATGAACCCTAATTTGTGCAACAATATATTTAAACTATTTTATTTAATGCAATCATTTTTATTGATATATTATGATTCAATTATGTGTTTAATATATGTTTTATTAGATCCAGAATATTAGTAAATAATTTGATTTCATAAATTGATAAATCTTGTGTATGAATACATCTATTGTAATTGAAAAGAGTTTATTTCAAACATAGAGATAAGTCAGCATAAATCCTCTGGATTAGGGTCAAATCTAATGGCGAAATTCACAAATCAACAAAAGCAATCTTAAAAATTACTCATATTCATAATCCTAATATTAGTTGTTAGTAGTCTTAAGTGAGTTATTAGCATATGGTAGGAATTTCCACAGTCTAATTATCTAATGGTTTTAAGGGGATTTATCACTTAAACACTAATGCTTGATATTGATTGTTTTCTAAGTGATTTATTTGTTCTCTGCTCAATATTGTTTCCTACTTTATTTTAATTTTTAAAGTTTTGTTTTCCTTATTAAAAGCAAAATCAAATTCGTAGAGTAGATAATAGGATAACGATAATTGCTAATATTCATTGTCTTCGCAAGTACTAGTTACAGCTACATCGTGCACGTGTAGTAAAATTAATATTGGTATAAAAATAACCAATCAACCTTCGACTAAGTTAGAGTAGGGAACTCCTACATGCATTCTTTCTATATAATTCCTTTAGTAGAAACTTTTTTGAGCTCAAAGTTGAGTTGTGTTATCATTTCTTTACGCCCAAGCCATGTCTTAGCCTCAGGTCAACATTGGGGAAGCTCCGTAGAGGACTTAAACCCCAAAAAGGGGGGGGGGGAAACACTTGATGCTCATGAACAACATTGACCCGAAGCAGAAATTTGATAAGGGTTAAATGGTGAGTTAACTTAGATAGAAGGCAAACTCTCTCACTCATCAAATTTAATACATAAATCAATTCTAAAAGAATCAGTATAATTTATTTTTTTTAACTTTGTCCATATTTTGACAATAAAAGGACACAAATTATAAGGTGCATCATACAGTCATGGTTGGTGATTCAAAAGATAGTGGCTCACCCAAATAACACAATTTAAAAGTGTCCATTGTTAAAATATGGAAAGGGATGGTTCTTCGTGAAATTGAGTTCGATTTGGATGTAAAGAGACAAAAATGGAATGAATGGAGAAAAACAAGAGGCAACCATGTAAGCCACACAAAGCGCAAACATGGTTGGTCAAAAAGTTAAATCGGATTATGGTGTAAAAGTCCACAAAATGTGGCTGTGATAAAAAAAAACTAATATGTAATCTTATTCAAATAGGAAACATGGTCGTATCTCCAAATCCTTAATTTCCAAAATCCATTCCATTTTCAGGATAAAAATATATTAATTTAGAACCAAAAAAAATAGATTAATCAATCCCTATGGATAACTTATTTGACACTTAACGAATGCCTGCCAAAAAGATTAAGCAAATATTTGGTATTATTAAATAGAATTAAGATAAATATCTTAATTTTAAACTAACCAATAAATTTCATTTTCAAATCAATGGATAAATAATATAAGCTAAACAGTTTTTTGATACCATACCAAAATCAATAGTAGATACGTAATTAAGTTTCCATCCATTAAAAAGGAATCAGATAAATTCCCAGTAACTCTATTTCACACTCGTGATGAAATAAGCAGAAAGATTTTGAAAGGTCCCAATAATTACCACATACCACTCGTTGGCTGGCTGGCTGGCTAGCTGCAAATTTAGAGAGCAGTGCTTATTCTTCAGGGCCTGCTCGTAAGAAGACCCTAATCTCGCACTAGGAGAGAGCGCATCACACATGAACCTAGTAATAAACCATTGCTTGATGACTTAGAAATTATCACAAACCCCATGTATTGGAACCAGATTCTCTCATTTGAAGAGGTTCCTGAGCCCACTGAAAATTTTTAGCGCTCTCAATTCACCACTTCTTATATCCCTCAGCCTTCTTCTCAGTACCTGTACAACCACTCGGAATAAAGAGAGGAACATCAGATGATCAACATGCTGCTCCCAATAATATCTTCTATTAAGCCGAAAAAATGGAAATTAACGATGAAACAGAATGGTTGTGTTATTTATTTCATTACTGTTATTGGTGTTCAGAAGAGATAGAGAGATGCTTGGCCTAACTTGATCATTTTCATGTTATAATATATGATTGTAACTCTAGATTGAAGAAAAGAACTTTGAAAACAAAAGTTTCCGAGAACAATGATGACGATGCTAGGAAAAGTACGATCAAAGCATAAAAGCAATACAAATCTCACATTTTGAGCACGAAATAGTATCCTTCGCTCACTGTTGCACAAATCTACAGCTAGCTGTTTCAAGAACAATCTTCTGTTCAGTTGCTTTGGAGATGTGACATCCAAATCCATCGATCCACTGGCCTTAAATTCAAACAGGAAATGAAGCACTATCAATGAGTTATCTTAGATGAAGACTATTGACAACAATTTTGAAGGACCTAATGGTAAGACATTAAAGCAATCGTTGAAGGAACATTTTAAATAAGGTCATTAACGATCATTTTCCTTATAAGATCATTACATTGGAGTTCTGCATGGTCACAGCTCTAGTAGAGCATAGTTTTGTAAAAGATGTTTCACCTGCAGGAATTTGGTATATTTCGATATGCTCGACTCACAACTCTCCAATATGAATTGTAATGTCTGTTCCTCAATTTCAGGGTATCTGATATCCTTCTTAGAGTTTATCTTATTTGCAGCTGTGGCAGCCATCTGGAGCAAAAACTCATCGAAACTCAACGGTAGATATAGATATAATTGACAGATAAATTAAGAAGATACGATAGACACCTCTTCAAATTGTTTGCTCATACTTGGCGGGCTGACTGCTAAATAAGCAAATGCCATCAACTCCAATGGCCAGCCAGTGACTCTCAGAGGAAAACATGTGGATCTGCCATTGTATGGATAAAACGGCGCACTCAACAATATATTTAGAAATGATAATGCGATGAGTGATGGCATAAGTTAAAAAACATAAATCAAATATGTTAAGGTTTCTATTTCACAAATTATTAAGAGATAATTATGACCTATAAGAAATTGAAACTTGATGGAAGGTCAAGTGAGAGAAAAAGTAGTAGAAAGATACAGGATATCATTGTACTGCCTACCAATACTTACGCAGACAAACCATGCTTCCTCAGAACCTCTAGCTTCTCTTCGTAACATTTATCAGATTTGTTCAGAGACAATGACAATTCTACTGAATCACTAGGATTGGTGCCCTCCTTGGGAACAAATCCATATGATAACAATAACTCACCATTAGATTTCTTTCCATATGATATGAAGACCTGCAAAAGTGACATCATTTTACTAGACAGTTTTGAAACCAGTAAAAAAAAGGTTTACCAACCTGCTAAAGTTGCATATGAATACATAATATATATAGAATTCTAGGTTGTTGGATAAGTTTGTAATTTATAATAATTTGACTATTGATAAAATTATCTATTTGAGAGGTGGAAAATAAGAAGATAGGTGTCGCAAAAGAGTCTATAAAAGAAATAAAATAAGAGAAATTAGTCAACCACAAGCTTTAGTTGATGGCATGAAGAGAGAGAATTGGGTTGACAGCAAAGACAATTAGGGCTGAAATTTAGATTATGCTAGGATTTCTAATTAGATATGAAAAGGAAATCTGATATATTATTCTAGTTTTAGATATGTAATTTTAGTTGCCAGGACTTCAATTTATAGAATTCTTATTAGAATAAGATCTAAATTTATTAGGAACCTTATTATACTAAAATAAGGGTTCTAAAAACTTCTTTATAAATATATATTGAAGAAGGTTGACAGGAAATATTCTTTATTTCTCTCTTACCCTTTTTGGTTACAATGCATCAAAATATATACAATAAGTCTTAGATACAGAATAGGAAACTACCTAATCTAGAAATAGAGCAAATCTTAACTAAAATCCCTCAAATTAAGGGATATCATTAACACTCCTAATATCTATCAAATAATTATAGTATTTACAGCTAATATATATCTCGACACTCCCCTTCAAGTTGAGGAATAGATATCTTCCATTCCTAGCTTGGAAATATTATCATGAAAATTGGAGTTGTTCAACCCTCTGGTAATAACGTCTGCCGAGTTGGTACCCTATTGGAAATATAAGATAGGCATACTAGTCCCTTCTCCAACTTCTCTTTGATGAGATGCCTGTCAATCTAGATATGCTTAGTTTTGTCAAGTTGTATAGGATTATGAGCAATGTTGATAGCAGATTTGTTATCATAGCAGAGTTTCATAGGACCTTCCCACTTGACTCTTAAGTCGCTTAGGATAAATCTTCAGCCATAACATCTCACACAAACCTTGAGCAATTGCTCTGAATTCTGATTCGACAAATAATCTAGCTACAACATTCTGCTATTTACTCCTCCATGTTATAACACTACCTCAAAGGAACGTACAGTAGCTATAAGTTGATTGTCTATCCACTATAGATCCTCCATAATCTGCATCGGTGTAGACTTCAAGGGTAAGATCTGCTTGTCTTTTGAACAGGATTCCTTTTCCTGGATTTCCTTTCAAATATTGTAACACTCCATAAGCGGCTTGTAGATGTGACTCCCTCAGATCATGCATGAACTGACTAATTACACTTACAGAGTATGCTATGCCTCGTCGAGTATGAACAATGTAGATGAGCCTCCCTACAAGCCTCTGGTACATTTTTCTATCGACAGGAGGTGGTTCTTTTGCTTCTCCGAGTTTTTGATTAGCTTCTATTGGTGTAGATATCATCTGACATCCAGTTTTCCCTACCTCCTTTAATAAATCAAAAAAAAAATTTTGCTGGGATATGAAAATCCCCTTTCTAGAGTATGCCATCTCAATACCTAGAAAGTACTTCAATCTCCCAAGCTCCTTTATCTCAAATTCCTTGACCAGTCATTGTTTCAATTCTAGTTTTTTCCCTTTTCATCATTCCCAATGACAATGATGTCATCCACATACACAAGAAGTGCCGTCACTCCCCCTACAGATGGGTACTTTATGAAAAGAGTATGATCACCTAGACTCTATTGGTATCCATATGTTTTCATAACTTTGGTAAACCTTCCTAACCATGCTCTTGGTGATTGTTTTAGTCCATAAAGGGCCTTCCTCAACTTGCAAACTTTATGCCCAGTTTCTTTTTCAAATCCTGAAGGGATATCCATGTAAAGTTCTTCATCGAAGTCTCCATGAAGAAATGCATTCTTTACATCGTATTGTAAAAGCTGCCAATCAAAATGTCCTAAAAGTGTTCATTTTTGCCACAGGTGCAAAGATATCGTGGTAGGAGCCTAGATTAGAAAGTAACGCAACAAAAGAAATAAGGAAAATTTCTTATAGAAAGGATTGCAAGTATCTCACAACACTCTCTAGAAGACCGAGGAGAATCTCCAATATATGAATAAAGCTCTCTGAAATATCGTATTCTATTAATGAGGCTGATAGCCCTTTTTATAATGGATTACAGAGAGGATGCAAATCTGAAATTAACTCTAGTCTAAAACTAACTCTAATTGGTAGTGGGTATCCCACTTATTTCACAACTGAAACTTATTAATAATAAACAACTATTCCCTATCTAATACTTATCTGCCACGTCTACCCTTTCTTGAATAAGTAAACTTAAATCTATTAGGACTAGGTATCGTATCATTACTCCCCCGTTGGAAGAACGACTTGTCCTCAAGGCGAAAGTGTGGGAACTGGGCAGCAATAGAGTCATACTTCTCCCACGTGGAATCGTCAGCAGCACGGTTTTCCCACTGAATGAGTAATTCTAGTGTGCTGTTATTGGTCCACCTGTGATGCAGCACTCGCAAAGGGGATAACAGTAACTCCATATCAGCAGATAAGGGTAACGGAGCTGGACTGCTGGAAGGGCTTTGACCATAAGCAGGGCGGAGTAATGAGACATGAAAAATTGGGTGGATTTTGGCATCTGAAGGGAGTTCTAACTCATAGGACACTTGTCCTACACGTCGTAATACCTTATAAGGTCCAAAAAACCTGGGTGAAAGTTTCTCAAACCTTCTTTTGGCCAGACTTTTTTGACGATAAGGTTGGAGACGCAGCCACACAACATCACCTGGTACAAATTGAAGATCTCTCCTATGTTGGTCAGCATGCAACTTCATACGATTTTGAGCTTTCAACAAATTTTCCCGCAGAATTTTGAGCATATCATCCCTTAATACCAATTGTTCTTCCAATTCAGCCACTGAAGTTTCACCCTTGATATAGGGAAGGAGTGGCGGAGGGTCCCTCCCATATACTAGCTTAAAGGGGGTGGTTTGGGCTGATGCATGAAAGCTTGTGTTAAAGGAGAATTCTGCCCAACAGAGGAATCTACTCCATAACTTGGGTTGTTCATGAGTAAAGCACCTTAGGTAAGTCTCTAAACAGCGATTCACAACCTCCGTTTGGCCGTCCGTTTGAGGATGGTACGCAGTGCTCATATTTAAGCGCGTTTGGCTTAAACGGAAGAGTTCTTGCCAGAATGTACTTAGGAAAAGAGAATCACGGTCTGAAACAATAGATCTGGGCATGCCATGCAACCTAACTATCTCTTGGCAGAATATTCCAGCGACAGACTTGGCAGAATATGGATGGGATAATGCAACAAAATGCGCATACTTACTAAGTCGGTCAACCACCACCAAAATCACATCAAAGCCTCTTGATTTAGGTAAGCCAGTGATGAAATCAAGAGATATATCCTCCCAAATACGTTCAGGAATAGGAAGGGGTTGGAGTAGTCCTGCCGGTGCGAGGGTTTGATATTTGTTTTGTTGACAGGTGGTGCATTGCTGGATGAAATGTTTGATGTCATTCTTCATGCCCTTCCAATAAATATGTGCACTAAGCCTTTTCAAAGTTTTCAGGTACCCATTATGACCTCCTGTTGGAGTGGAATGGGTTTCTTCCATCAATTTAGTCCGTAAAGAGCCTCCTTTTGGTATGACCATGCGGGATTTGTAGTATAATCTGCCATTGACTAAACTGTAGTTAGAAAGTTGGTCTGGGTTTTGTTGCATCTTGTCAATAATTGTATTTGTCTCTGGATCTTCCAGCAATGCTTGAGGTAGTTGATTAATGTCTTCTACCATAGGAATGACCAATTGCATCAATTCTGCAGCTTGTGGTTTTCGAGAGAGAGAGTCAGCAGCTGCATTGTGCTTTCCGGATCTGTAAATGATAGTAAAGTCAAATGGGAGTAGCTTAATCAAAAGCCTTTGTTGGTTGGAGTTCAACACTCGCTGATCAAGTAGATGCTTAAGACTGTAATGGTCAGTGTGCACAAAGAAATGATGACCCAACAAGTAGTGTCGCCACTTTTGAAT
The DNA here is from genome assembly GCA_027563825.1 of Erythroxylum mucronatum. Classification (NCBI taxonomy): domain Eukaryota; kingdom Viridiplantae; phylum Streptophyta; class Magnoliopsida; order Malpighiales; family Erythroxylaceae; genus Erythroxylum; species Erythroxylum mucronatum. Next base: position 9,798,884 of record JAOSBP010000004.1, on the reverse strand, counting down.
AGATAAGACCAAGGCTAGGAGCTCCCTATCAT
>JAOSBP010000004.1:9786274-9798752 GCA_027563825.1 Erythroxylum mucronatum | reverse complement strand
ACTTATTTCACAACTGAAACTTATTAATAATAAACAACTATTCCCTATCTAATACTTATCTGCCACGTCTACCCTTTTCTTGAATAAGTAAACTTAAATCTATTAGGACTAGGTATCGTATCATATCGTAATAGTCTACCCCATAAGTCTGAGTATATCCCTTAGCCACCAATGTTGCTTTATATCTCTCAAGTTATCCATCAGCCTTATACTTAGGTGTAAAAATCCACTTACAACTGACTATGTTCCCCTTTGGTCTATCCACAATCTCCCATGATCGATTCTTTTCTAGAGCAGCCATCTCCTCTTTCATGGCATTTCTCCATTCTCTTTGTGACAATGCCTCAAATACAGTAGTAGAGATAAAATTGGTGTTGCGGCTGGTAATGAATTTCCTATGGTTTGGTTTAAGTGATACATAGTGAGACAATGAGTACATGGGTCTTTGGTGCATTCTCTACTGCCTTTTCTGATAGCTATAGGAAGGTGCATGTCATCACTAAGTGGTTCTACTAACTGTGTGCTTAGGGTTGGATCTAATCTTACCGTGAGGTTCATGTCAAAGATCGAGTTGGATTCTTGAACTTGTTGCAAGTCCTCCTCCTAATATATATCTATGAATATCTCAGAGAATTATGAATAACCTAATCTGGAAGTTGAGAAGATATAGTTTCAAGAACCTGGACTGGATTCGGATTAGATTCTGCAGAGGTAGGAATTGATGATGGACTCTGATTTAATGAAGGAACAAGCTCTAATTGAGAAGTAGGGAGTGATGCTAACTCTATTGGACGACTAGGGAGATCAAGGCTACAAGTACTATCAAAATTACTATCTTCTAGTAGGGTTGTAATCTTCCCCTGAAGATTGGACTGTTTGAAGTATGGTTGATGTTCTATGAAAGTCACATTAGCTAAAACATAAAGTTCTCTGGTTACAGGATTATAGCATTTGTAGCCTATTTGTGCAAAAGAATGACCACGAAAAACACACTTGTGTACTCGGGGATCTAATTTTCCTCTTTGGTGACTATGAATGTGAACGAAGGTTGTGCAACCAAACACTCTAGGAATGAGTCCATTAGAACTTCGAAACTCTGGATACAAGGTGTTGAGGACCTCCATGGGACTTTTATTGGATAAAATTTAAGAGGGCAATCTATTGATCATATGAGTAGCTATGAGGACGGCCTCCCCTTAGTAAGATTTTGGAACATTTCCTTGAAACAATAAGGTCGTAGTCACATTGAGTAAGTATCCATTTTTACATTCAGCCACACTGATTTGTTGGGGTGTGCCAACACAAGAAGAATCACGAATAATCCCCTGCTTTTGAAAGTATGGAGTCATTGTGTAGTTGAAGTATTCCCTAGCATCGTATAACCCAAAAATCTTAATTTTAACCCCAAATTGATTGTGAATCATAGAAAGAAAACTAGGGATAACTCTGCTAACGTCAGATTTCTATTTGAGTAAATAAAGCCAAGTAGGCCGGGTACAATCATCTATAAATGTAACAAACCATCTAGCACTAGAAATATTTGAAATAGGAGAAGGACCCCATATTTCTATGAAACAAATGAAAAGGTTTAGAACTTTTTTTATTGTTGATAGGAAAAGATATTCAAGTGTGTTTTTCCAACTCACAAATTTCATAATGAAAATTTGAAATGTCTAATCCTTTGAACAAGTTAGGAAACATGAATTTAAGGACTCTAAACGTAGGATGACCAAGGAGAAGATGATAGAGCCAAATGGTCTCTTTATTGGAAGAGCTAAACAACGACAGTCAAATTATTCATAATACTCTGAGAAGAATCAAGGTGATAGAGGCCATTCCTTTCCTTAGTAAGTCCAATCTTCCTCTCCGAGCCCTAATCCTGCAAAACACAATAAGTAGGAGAAAAAATTGCAAGGCATTTAAGATCATGAGTAAGTTTTTTGATTGAAACAAGGTTGGTTGATAATTTTGGCACATGAAGGACATTTTCAAGAGTGAGGTAAGGTATAACCATGATGTTTCCTACGCCTGCAACAGTTGCCAAGGATCCATTTGCCACTATGATCTTCCTATTACTAGGGCAAGGGCTATAGGTATTGAAAAATCGTGATGATTATCAAAGTTGTATAATTGGTTGAATAATCTCTTCATGAGGATTCTTTATATTAAATAGGAGTTGTTGTACAATCTATTTTTGGTAAGAAAATATACACAGTTAATACACTAATTACTATTATTCTAATATAGGTAAGAATATATGAATACAGCTAATACACTAATTATGGTAAATAAATCACATAATTCTGACCCATAATTTCTGCCACTGATAATGATGAGTCATGTGGTTTGTGGCTCTGGAATCAATTATCCATGAGTTGTATCTGAGACATTCATGCAAGTGGAGAATGAAGACTTACTTGAGAGAGCCAATGAACAAGCCCCAGATGGTTTTTCATGGGAATCTAGAAAGTTTTCCAAATTTTCTATCTCCTCACTGCTGAATCCGCCATTATCCACCTTTACTTCCTCATTGAATTGTTCTGTTGAGTGAGCTTGAGGTTGATTTCTTTGTTGGAACCTTGGTTGCCCTCCACCGTTTCCCCACTCATGACTTGGTAGTTTACCATTTAATTTTTAGCATCTTTCTTTGGTATGTCTTGGCTTCTTGCAATATGTACACCACAGGTTGTCTTTGTTATCCTTCAACGGAGGATTTTTGTTAGTCCTCCATCTATCTTGTTGATCTCCTTTTGTTGCTAGTCTAGTCCCTTCGGTTGTTGGAACTTCGAGCATGATGTTTCTTCTACTCTCCTCAGCTCTAATTAATGAGATTCACTCTTCCAATAATGGTATCTCTTCTTTACCAATAATCTGGACTCTTACCTAGTCAAATTCTGGGTTCAAACCAACCAAAAAATCATACACCCAATGCTTCTCAATAAAATTCTTTAGGATTGCAGCATCCTCTGTAGACTTCATCTCAAAAACTTGATAATGATCAAGTTCCTGCTATAAATTCTACAGAAGATTGGCATATTCTGTAACAATTTTATCTCCTTGTTTTGCTGCCCCAGTTTTGATTTTTACCTCATAAATTCTGGTTGCATCACGATCCTTTGAATAGGTACGCTAGATAAACTCCCAAATCTCCTTTGTAGAAGCAAGAAACATATAGGCGTCGCTAATGGTAGGATCCATCGAGTCCCAACGTGTTACGGATGCATTCGTGGGACAAAAATATGAACGACACGGAAAAGTTACTGCCTAAGATACTGATGCCGTGTGGGAAATAAGGAATCCTAGGTGGTCTAAAATTTGTTATTTTCGGTTATGTTCTATTACTTCCTTATGTTTTCAACAGTAGGAGTTTCATTAGGAAAGGGAGTCTATTAAGGATTCTGAATCCTTACTTAGGAATTCTAGTTGGCAGTAGGAGTTTGTTTAGCTAGGAATTCTAGTTCTATTATTCTTTTTGATTGTAAGGAGATTTCCCTATAATAGGGAGTTATTCAACAATAAAGAAAACAAGCAGAATTTATTAGAAATTACAAGAACTGAAACTCTCTCTTAACGAGTTTCAAGGTTGCAGCTCCCTTCGACGAGCTGTGTTGGATTACTCATTATAGGTACATCCAGGAGGCAGAACAAGGGTAAAAACCCTTTGTTGGGAGAAGAATCTCCGGTTAATCATCCGGTGACGCGATCCCAAACTCGGGACCGTAACAGAAAGCCATGACATAATCATTGAATCATCTTCATCCAATGTTTCAAATGTTGGGCCTTGCTTTTATGGTCCATTTCCTGTGATATGGCTAAGTCTTCCTTTACCCTTTAGGTATGTACGAATGAATTGAGACCACTTCAGATAGTTTTTTTCCATTGAGTCAATAGGAAGCTCTAATGTTTTGTAACTCATCAGTGTTTTGGACAGAATTTTTCCATTGAGTCAATAGGAAGCTCTAATGTTTTGTAACTCATCAGTTTTTTGGACAGAATTTACCTCCTCTAAGATGGAAGTTTCGATTGTAGACATAGTCAAGGAATAGAAGGTGTGAAAAACAGAAGACTCGGAGAAAAATTACAATAATTGTGGTGAAAAACTGGAGAAAAACTGACAACAATGAAGGCCGTACAACGGCAGAATTTTGACAAAGAAACCCTAGAGCTCTGATACCATGTTGAAGAAAATTGAGCGAAAATATTCTTTATTTCTCTCTTACCCTTTTGGGTTACAATGTATCAAAATATATACAATAAGTCTTAGATACAGAATAGGAAACTACCTAATCTAGAAATAGAGAAAATCTTATCTAAAATCCCTCAAATTAAGGGGTATCATTAACACCCCTAATATGTATCAAATAATAATAGTATTTACAGCTAAAATACATCTCGACAATATGTATGGACTCAATTTTCAATAAAAGATATCTTGAATTTTTTTTTTCTGTAAACAAGAGTTTTTAATTAGAAGGTTTGTTACTTTTTCCTAACCATAATTCTTAGACCCTAATAGTGGTTCTTCGTTTCCTACCCTCCATTACTTGTTTACCTTTCTAAAATTGCAACAACCAAAACCCTGAAATCTTAAGAGTTTGTTTGCCTTTCTAAATTTCTAGCAATCAAACCCTTAAAATCCAGCTATACCCAAATCTATAATTCTATCATTATAAGCTAAAATTCAGACCTAAAACTTGATATTCCAGCAGCCTAATATCAGTCATATTTCCTAATTTTGTGAGTTTTAGCTACTAGTTAATGTCTTCTATTTTTCCTACATCAATTTGCTATACAAAGTTTTGATTTACAATGGAAAAACATAGCGGAAGAGCGTATAGAAAATTATTCAGTGACCAAAAACAAGATGAAATACTTGTGAGAATTATAAAAAGATAGACCTTAATGACCTCGATCACAAGGTACTCCAAAAACTAGTCCAGAAAACAACATCGGTCAATAGACACTTGATGTTGGGAGTGGAGAAACTGAAATCCAAGAAAATGAGGTCAAAACTAATCAACAGCAAGTCAGGTTAGGAAATCAATGCCTACCGGTAGATCCAAAATAAAGAACTAATCAACAACACTTGAAAGTGCATGTGAGACTTTAGAGGTCAAGAAAGAGTTGAAACACATTATGCACTTGATGATATTACTAAAGAATTTTGTGCTGAAGCAAAAGGCTAGTACCATATCTTAGAAGATCAAAAAGTCCAATTTGCAAAGATGAGGTTAGTTGGATATGCTAAAATCTAGTAGATGTCAATAGAGGATAGACTTCAAAAAAAGCAGGCCAGCCACCAATTGCAAATTAGGATGAGATGAAGCTGAAGTTATCATAAAAAAAAAATTCTTAACATTTAATTATCAAGAAGATCTCCAAGATCAGTTCACATCCCTTAGACAAGGAATTATGTCTGTAACTGAACAACTACAAAACTTCTCAAGGAGCTGAACGCAAAATTATATCTGAGATTGGAACAAAAGGAGGCAGCAATGACAAGAAGTGTTTATGATGTAATAGGAGGAGTCAATTTGCTTATGAAAAAGAGAAGTAGGGATGGCAATGGGTCGGCCCATGGGCCTAGACTCAGGCGTTTTCAATGGCCAACTTATGGCCCAGGGTTAGGCCTAAACCGACTCGAGGTCCAATTTTTCTAAGCAAAAAGATGTCATTTTTCTTAGAAGAGTTGGACCTCATGTAGCTCAGGGCCTAGGCAACCCAGGCCCGGACTTAGTTAAAAAGAAGACATTTTACACTTAATTTGAACAAAAATTATTTTTAAAACATTGACAGGGTCGGTTGATTGTCATCCTTAAAGAAAAGAAAGAATCTAATGAATAAGTGAGTGAAAACGAAGCTAGAGAGGAGTTGGAAAGAGACATATAATTATAACCCTTAAGGTGGAAGAACAAGAAAGATGGCTTTATATTGCTATTTTTTCACTCAAGTTTGATGCAATGATAAAATATGCAAGCTTATAGCTACTATAGTAAGTAGTATGAATATAGTATTGGGGAATATAGTGAAGCAATTGAATTTAATTTTGGAGAGACATCCATAGATAAAGTTAATTGGGTGGATGATAGCTCTATACAAGTTGCTCGAAGGTGTTTGGTGTCTTTCAAATTAGGAATATATGAAGCCTCTATTTGGTGTGATGTTATTCCTATGAAGGTATCTCATATTTTACTTCATTATCGCTTTATGATCAAGATGTGTAGCATTTTGGAAAAGCTAACACCAATCAACTTATGTTTCCATATTTTAAAACCTATAAAGGTGGACAAGGTACGAAGGTAAAGAGAAAGCAATAAGGCAACCATAAATGCCAAGGAAAGCCTCTTAATATCCTAAAGGAGAGAGAATTTAAAGTTATTAGTAAGAGGAAGGGAATTATGTTTGCAATGGTAGTGAGAGAATTAACAGAAACAACATTCAAAATATCCCTTACATTACAAAAAGAAGTGGGTGAACTATCAACATTCTATAGTCGATTATTCGTAATTTTAGCACCATAATGGCACCTATTACTAATTGTATGAAGAAAGGACAATTTACTTGGTCAAACAGCAACAACTAAAGCCTTTGAAGAAATCAAGAAAAAGATGATTGAATCTCCTGTTTTGCAACTTCCAAAATTTTCATGTGAAAATTGAAGGCATACTCAACCAAGAGGGATACCCAGTTGGATACTTCAGTGAAAAGTTAAGAAGAATAACATTTCAGCTATGATAAAGAATTTTATGCAATGGTATCTTCTCTTTACAATTAGCATCGTTATCACAGATAATAAGGAATTTATTATATATTCGGATCATGAATATCTGAAGCACTTCAAGTCATAAAAGAACTTCAACAAAAGGCATACCTTATGGAATGAATTTTTGAAGCAACTTTGTTATTAAACATCAGGAAGGAAATGACAATAAGGTGACAGATGCATTAAGCAGAAAGAGCCATTTGCTTAACACTTTGGTAGTAAAAATTGTAGGATTTAAAATCCTAAAGGGAGAATATATTTTAGATCAAAATTTTGGAACAATTTACTCAAAAATTGCAACCAAACAAAGGGACAATCACTTCCTTTTTGTGATCCATGATGACTATCTTTTCAAAGAAAATCAACTTTGCCTACATGATAGTTTTATAAGTATGTGATTTGAGAACTAAATGGAAAAGGGGTAGCAAGTCACTTTGGAAGAAACAAAACCATAGCCGTGGTTGAAGATCGCTTTTATGGGCCCTCTTTAAAGCACGAGGTGTCTTTAAATCATACAACAATGTTGAACATATTAATTAGCTAAAGGAACGAAGCAAAATTTTGGATTATTCACATCCGCATGCCTCATGAACTATGGCAGGACATAAGTATGGATTTTATGTTGGAAATTCCTAAATCTATATGAGGTTATGATTCTATTCTTGTAGTGGTGGATAAATTTTCCTAGATGAGTCATTTTATTCCATGTTCCAAGACTAATGATGCTGTCTATATTGCTAAACTCTTCTTCAAAAAGGTTGTATGTCTCTATGGATCACCTTTAACCATCATCTAATATGAAGTTTATGAGTTATTTTTGAAGAACTCTATGAAAAATATTGAATACTAAGCTCCAATTTTCATGCTCTTTTTATCCCCAAATCGATAGACAAACAAAGGTGATAAATAGAAATTTGGGAGACTTGTGAAGATGTTTAGCTGGAGACAATATAAATAATTGAGACCGAATTCTTCCTATGGAAAAATTTGCATACGATAGTTCTAAAACTAGGTCAACTAGTAAGAGTCAATTTGACATAGTTTTGAGAGTTCAATCATGAAAACCTATTGATCTGGTTCCTTTACTACATACAACACAAGACAATGTTGAATTTAAAGGTTTCCACAACATATGAGGGATGCCTTTGATGAGGTAAAATGAAATATAACAACTAGCAACTTGACTTATAATGAACATAATGATCAACATCGCCAATTGGTGGAATTCAATTAATGGTGATGATAAGGATTCGCTTAGAGGGTCTTCTAAAAGGAAAATATAAGAAACTTCATTTGCAGAGCGTTAGACCTTATAAAATCTTCAAGAAGATAAGTTATACTGCTTATGTTTTGGAATTACCAAGTGACATGGAAATTAATTATATTTTTAATGTTGCGGACTTAACTATTTATCATTGGATATGATGATACACAATCTCTTACTGTAGCTGTAAGAAGTTCAGTAACTCCTCACCTTAAAGAGGAGACAAAGGATGCTCGTGATGAACAAATTGTTTAAGAATTAGAGGATATCGACAATTACTTATCAACTGCAAAGGAAGATCACTTTTGACAGCACTTAAAAGTTTAGAATCTGAATTTCATAAGCTGAATCCAAACTTATATAATTAGTATTTGTCACATTCTATGTCAAGGACAACTTCAAATAAGTCGAGAAGAATTAATGCAAAAGAGCTTAAAGTCTATAAAAAAATAAAAGAAGAAAAATTAGTTAACCACAAGCATTAATTTGGTGGGATGAACAATGAGAATTAATTTGGTAACAAAGATAATAAGGGCCAAAATTTAGATTATGCTAAGATTCCTTATTAGATAAGAAGTAGTAAGTTAGATATGTAATTCTCGTTTTAGATATATTATCATAGTTGTTTAGGACTTAAATTTATAGAATTTTTATTATAATAGTATTTAAATTTGTTATGAATCCTTTCACACTAGAATAAGGATCTAAGAACTTCTTTAAATAGTTGTACTCAGCCCTATAATAATAAAATATCCTAAATTTTTTCTATAAACTTGAGTTTTCAATTAAAATTTATGATTCTTCTAGGAGTGATTCTTAGACTCTAGGATTGATTCCTAGTTCCCTATCCTCCATTACTTATTCACCTAACTAAAATTCCAACAGACAAAACCTTGAAATCCTATCCTAAATTGCAATAATCAAACACTAAAAACTCAGCTATACTCAAATCTGAAATTCAACTATTCCAAACTGAAATTCAGACCAAAAACTTCATACTTCAGCAACCTAATATCAACCATATTTCATAATTTTTTTAAGTTTTAGCTATTAATTGATATTTCTTCTATTTGTCCTACGTCAATACGGCTGTCTACATTTTCCTCTTTGTGCCACCATTAGATGTGACTAAGCAGTTACATGAAAAGATGGATGTAGCTTTCCAATCCAGAAGTATCAGTGAAGCAAGTCTCATTCTTCATAAAAACTTCGTTATTAATATTTAATTATAGCCAACCGATGCAAAAATAAAGTCAACAAAACATCTAGAATCATCTTTCTAATTTTAAGGTAATATAATGACAAAAAATCACTTCATGTCATTCTCCAGAAGAAACATTCTTTACCTGCTCACCTGGTTGGTACGATCGGTCAGTTGTGAAGACAACTCCCAACGAGGACTTGTCATAATCCAAAAAAGTGTCCACCTGGCTCAGCCAATTGCAAGGTACGTCATTATAACGACCAAGCTCAAATTCTTTAACGCTAAATAAATAAAGAAAAACTAATTTACACACCTCACAACTATGATTCATCATGTCTGCCCAGGGAACCAAGGCAACTTTTCCATCCATCGAGGGTAAACGAACCTTTGCCGAGGAGACCGATCAAGTCAGATAACCACGAAAAACTAAATGTTCAATTCAATTCATGTAACCAAGGAGAAGACTTCTATAAAGTTGGAGGAAGTCAAGAAAATGCTAATAGTTATCTGCTTTCCTAATTAGTAAAACAAATGATAAGGGTATTTTTGTCCATTAATAGCAATTCAAACTAGTAATCTTTCATTTCCAGGAAATCAAAAGAAAATAAATAATTTCAAGAGTTTAGGAGCTAATTCCAATAAGAGATAAAGAAAAGAAACTATAATTGGACGTGAAAGACAAGCTGCCTTTGATTTTTCATCACTTCAAAATTATTTATCATTGTTTTGATTCATCAACCTGGTCAAAGCTTCATAACATGAAATTTTAACTTATGGATTTATGAGCAAAGCAGCCTAATTCCACTTAGTGTTAAAAGAAATTCATTGTAGTTTGATTATTACTGATAAATCAGGGAACAAGTTTACAAGACAATAATAAAACTTTACTCACCAATCGGGAGAAAAGAATGCCAAATGACCACATGAAAGTATCCAGATTGTATACCTGGAAGGGGGATGAAATTCAAGTTCGAACAAGATATGGGTTTAAGCAATAGTACATGCAACACTGGATAATCATTGGTTGTCTCATTGTGCCTCTTGCATCCCAAGAATAAAGGAGCAGAGGTCCAAAGTATATAAAATGCCTATCAAGTGTAATGTTCCTGGGTTGATTGGATAAAACTTACAACTACTTCGCAGAGCAGTTTTTAGGTTTAACAAGATGATATATAGATCTTTTTCTTTTTTTGAAAGCTGATGATATATAATCTTTACAAAAATTATATCACAAAAAGATCTGTAACTTGTGTTATCACAACCTAAAACAAAATATTTAAGGAATTTTCTCAATACCTCTTCAGGAAATAGGTGAGGATACTTTGAAAATATCCTTAGTCTTAAATCATTAAATCTGCAAGGGAGATGCATGTTCAAGTGAAAATCTTAAATCAAGATGAGCTAGTAATGTGACGAGAACATAAACCAAATCAGGCACATACGTTCCAATAACATTGGTAATCCGTTCAATTGCCCGCTCTCTGATTTGTGAAGCTTCTAAGTACCTATCTAGTTCTTCGCGTGTCCTGAAAGCATACAAAAAAGCTATAGGGAAAGAAACTGAGAGTAGACCCTTTCTGTTTACAGGTGAAGAAACGTGAACCAAATGAGAAGAGCTTACCAGTACAAAAGTGAATAGGGCTGTCTCGGTAGGGCTGAAATGTAATTGCACCATCTTGATGATTGCTGAAGACTCGCTTCACTGATCAGGTAGGTTGCGAGCAATGGCCAATCAGGCACAAAGTATCTTTTCAACACCTCACCAGCCTCAGGACAACTCCACTCCTAGCATTATAATTTTCAACGCCCAGCAATATTGAATGATACTTTTATAACAATAAAAACCAAGAAAACTTTAACTGCGATAATATTTTCTCTGAAGCAAGACAGATCAAACAACATTTTTCATGAACCACAGGTGTGACCAAATACATAATAATTGCTGGTTTGATTTAAGATATCCCAAATTGAGGGGAAAAAAGACAATTTTGATCTTCATACTGCATGATATAAATTCCCACTTCAGCTCTACCACTATAAATTTTTACTTCTCTAAAGTCATCATATATGTAATAACATTAAAAATATAGTCTTTATTGTGAATACAATAGCACTAGGAAAGTGAAAAACGACCAACCAACTTTATGAACAAGAACTTACGGAGTCAGCAGTAATAACAAGGGAGGGAGGCACAAAGAGCAACTTCTCACCCTTCCTGATATTCTTCAAAGCAACCAAACCTCTCTCACCAACTTCCACTTTCTGTATGGCCATTTTTTGCGAAGGTAGCCCAGACAGGGAAAGCCAATTCTGCAAAGCTTCCGCGTTCTCCAAAGAATCGATGTTGCAGCCCCATGGAACTATGTGGGTCCCGTTTTTCGTTTTGGTGGTGGTGTCTCCCATTGAAACTGATGAGGAGGAGCAGCGAACCCTTAAGTAGTATCGTTTTTGCATAGAAAATGACGGGTAACAAACAGCTAAGAACGGTCTATTGGGTTTTCGGAGAGGGGTGAACGAGGGAAGAAGAGAAGTGTGGAAATTTGTCGAAGTTGCCTCCGCCATGGCTGTGCAGAGAGAGACGGAGCCAGTGGAGAAGAACAGCAGATAAGGTGATGAAAGGACATTGATTGGCTGTGAATGGATTGTGATCGTTTTTACTGTAATCAAACGATGTCTTTTCTACTTCCTTGTCTCGCAGTGAAAGACGAATTTAATTTGAAAGTTTCCAAACATCCCGTTATTGTTTAACTCATCGTTATATTGCTAATTCTCTAGTTAATATTCAAAAATTTTTGCTTCAAAATTTATAGCTTGTTTGGAATAAGATAAATTGAATCTGTTTAATATAGAAAAGTACGCATGAATTGAATTCACAGTAGGAATTGAAACCTATTCTTTTTGTTAATTCAATTTAATTCAGCCAATAATTCACGCAATTTCAATTTTTTAGCGGCACTACTACTCTTCTTTAACTTAAAGAGAGTGCAAGTAACAGTCATATAAACCTACCTTATTCTTTTTAGCTACTTCCTTCGGCTTTTAAGCAAGTATTCAAAAACTAAGAGTATGTTTGGATGTGGGTAGATAGGTGGAAAGGCAAGGAATGAAATGGCCCAAATGGTTTAGGGTATGTTTGGGAGTTTAGGATGGAATGGAATGGAATGGCAATTAATGGAATGGAGTGGAATGGAATGGAATGGAATGGGCCATTCCATTGTTTGGAAGTTTTAATAAAATAAGAGAGGGG
>JAOSBP010000004.1:9768398-9779960 GCA_027563825.1 Erythroxylum mucronatum | reverse complement strand
ATCAATTCATAATTAAATGAACATCAAATAAATGAAATATGCCTTGCTTTATTTATTCATAAAGTCTGTACATGACTATGAACAAAATGCACTAAAGGGGATTGCCTTTAGGGCACTACTCTAACAATCTAACCGTACTGTACACATATAAGTCGACTTATCGCATTGGACAAGGCGACTTATCAGTACCATGCAAGTATAAGGCGACTTACACATGTACAAGTCGACTTATCACTTACATGATAAAGGGCAACCTTTCATCAAAGTTTTAGGAGCATTTCATTATAGAATAGGGGATATAGATCATAGATTCTTTTCTTTTTAATGCTTCTTCTAAATGTTTGATGTTTGTTTCATTTTTTATATTTAGGAACTAAGTTTGTTTAGTTCCTAGGTAACCTTAAATAGGGATGGATAGTGTGATTTGATCTTTTATTTAATGCAATTTGATTAATTAACTTATTGAGATTGAATTATGTATTTTTATTATTGAATTAATATGTCTGGGATATTGTTTAATGTTTGATTTCATATGATTGAGATTTATAAATCTATTTGTAAGAATAAATCTACCATAATTTGGAGTTATAGTCAAAATTAGAGATAGGTCGGTATAAATCATCTAGATTATAGTCAAACCTAATAGAGAAATTTATGGATCGAATAATGCAATCTTAGGGGTTTCAACTATAAAGAGGTTTTAGTTAATCAATAGAGGATTATTTATTAATAGTCTTAATAAAAATATTAACATAAGACAGGAATTTTCATGATTCAATGATCAATAATTGAATTGCATGAAAAAGAGTTAATATTTAAGAAATTTTAGGGGGATTCAGTACCTAGGTACTAGCTATTTGGTATTGATTAATCATGTTGCTATCTATGTTCTAGTTCATTATTATGTTGAACTTTAATCTACTTTAGTTTTATTACTAGTACTTGTATTCATTGTGGGATCAATCCATACTTGCTAGTATTAGCTACAACTACACCATACATTATATACACAATTAAGTTTTTAACACCATTATTAGGGACTAGAATATTAGGAAAACCTTGCTTTTGTTAATCTAGACATTTAAGGAGATGTTAAGTAAGTGCCCATATCATAGTCTACAATTATGGAGGCAAATTCGGACCTTTTATAATGGGATAAATCAAATGACAATAAAACATCATAAGCAACTCAGGACCTTATTTAAGACATGGAAATGAATAACTATCAGTAGTGGTCTTCTCGAGCAAAACTTAGCAAGCTAGCAAGAGCATATGATGTAGATGAAATTATGACATTGGCAAAGCTTTGAGCAAAAAGATGGATTAATGACAAATTCTCTACTATTCTAAGGGATGTAAGGTGAGGTATGTAGGCTAGAACATCTAGGTCAAGACTGTAAAGCACTATAGCCCAAGCATCTGGATTATATAGGGAATGCTCCTAAACCCTAGAATAATCCCTATAGTAATACATGCAATCCAGAATGGAGGAACTAACTAGACATAGGAGAAAAAAATGTTAAATAATGGGTCGCCATTTATCACAGGTTAGTCGATCCAATTAGCGGAAAACTAACTAGTCATCAGGCTATTAATAACTAGCTGATTGTTACAACAATGTTTTAGATAAAATGGGTGGATTATATCTAGTAAGGATATTAACTTATTGGTACCATAATCGAACATGTTTTGTCTAGTTGAAGACATGTGCTCTACTAGCCAATATTGCTTCAAACTAGTCATAATTTATGTGTTTGATGATAGTTTAAGATGGATTATTAATATACAAATCGCAATAAAATTTTGGGAAAGATCCTTAGCACTAAAAGGGGTCCAGGGAAGTTTTTATGAGAGTTTCATTATGCTCATGTATGCGCGAGTATGATAGAGACTCTATTGCATTGTGTGGTCAAGAGAGTTAAAACATTAGTAAAGCTTTATGCTTTAGTCTAAATGATTGTTTAGATTAAAAAAAAGAATAAATTTCTTTTTAACAATTGAAGACATTGAATTATAGAAGATTGACCTATTCATTACCCCTTCAAAAAAATTTAGATGATAAGAAAGTTCTTAAAAAAGAGGAAGAATGGGATCTTCGTAACATGAAACATCTTTCCTTAAATAACAAAACCACTTATATTCTATTTTGTCAATTCTGAAGGAATGAGTTTAATAAAATATGTATATATGCGATGGCATATGAAATTTGGCATACATGAAAAGTGACATAAGAGGAAATTAACCAATTTAAGGGAGAAAAGTGAGCACGCTTATACATTAATATGAATTGCTTCAAATGAAATAACAAAGATAAGTTCATTAGAAAATTGCTTAAATCTCTTTCAAAGACATAGGAAGCAAAAGTTTCAAAGACTTAGGAAGCAAAAGTGACGACCATTAGTGAGCATAAAATATATCCATATTTCACCATGTATTTTTTTTTATGTTTTCCATATAAATTACAATGGTATGATTGATTTATATTATGTTCTAGGTAATTATTAAAGAGGTTACTTTAGGATGATATTTTTCAAGAATAAAAAAAATTGAATTCTAAAACATAGAAAATTGCAATTCTTAGTTGAAAATGACCTAGTGCACACCTGTGTGCTAGCTTGTATGCATCAATGATTAAATGAAGAAGAAGATATAGCCTAGAACATGGCCTGGGGAGATACCACGTGATGATAAATAAAATTCATAGAGTAATATGTTCCAAACCATGTCTTGCCAGAAAATGTATAAAACTCATCAAAGAAATAGGAAGATCTATAGTCTAGAGCACAGGTGTGTCAAAACCAACATCCTTTCCCTAGAGGAACCAGAGAGATCCATAGTTTAGAAACACATATTTATTAGAGTCCATGATCCTTAGAAACACATATGTATTAGAGTCCATAATACTATCTAAAAGGATTTTCAAGACAACTTCTATACACTCATAAATTGGTTAACTTTCTTATCTAAACTCTAATTTAGGTGATTCAAGCAATTACAAATAGTTATGAGACTTGTATTAAGTTTAGTGAGTTGTTGAGAGATCCATGATCAGAACTATGAACATGGCTCAAAACATATTATAGGTAGATAATATGAACTTAAGATATAGGAAACCCTAATTTTATAATGGTCTTCACATTCTTTCACTCTAAAATTAGGTTTAGGCAATAAGAGCAGAAAAATGCCTAAGAGGATCAGAGATTAATTGTTTTTAAAGAAAAAATATTGAAATCATCTTAATAACACAGTTCAAATATCAAAAATATTAAGATTAATTATATAAATATTTTATTTTTGATTTATTTTATCTATTTATTATGTATAGTGGTTTAACTATGATGAGTGAATGATTATTTTCTATGTCTAGATAGGATAGAACCCTTTTTTTGTATAGATTGATTTATTTTGATTTATAAATGGGATATATTTCTTGAATTATCTTTAATCGAACTTAATGCATAATTTAGCTATGCTAGCAACAAAATTTAATCTAAACTAATGTGTAGATGTCTTGAGAGAGCCTCCTTAAAAGTGAACCATGATTTAGGTAACAGTGGTTGAGAGAGAACTACATGATCGTTCTAATGTTTGGGTGAAACCTTTAATGGGATGGTACATATCTTAATACATTTGAGAGGATGTTAGCTTGCTAATGATGTGACCTAGCAATTGGAGAGTAGGTGGTTATAGTTCAAGAGAGTGTTGTTTTAGTGTCTAAGAGATCCTTTAAGTCCAAATTAATATATCTATTCCAAGTTAATTAAATAATGACATCTAAGATGATAGTAGGGAGAGTTCTTATCTAGTTGATATTTTTATATGCTTTCTGCACTAAATTACATCCTTTGTTCTATCTTTTTCTATTATCTTATTATAATGTTCGAAACATTCATCTATTTTTTTTATAGATATCTAACGTAATGGCACCAGGTAAAATTAAAGGAAAGAAATCATTACTGTAAAAATTGTAGAATGTAGGAATGTATAACTTCAACCAGATCATTCAATTGATGCTAGAAATCCAATTCCTAGCCATTAACAACATTTTAACTCAAAAGACAATGAAATTAGTAAAGTTTGAAATTTCTCTATAACTTCAAGTATATATGTGTATATGCATATATATATAAATTCAAACATATATCTTTACAACTTAAAACTTTTTCTTATCATATTCTTTTGTTGATATAGGAAATAGAGCACATTCTAGCATAGTGCCACAACATAGTAACAATAATTTTCTGCCTTTAACTCATACATAACAACTTGATTCTGCCTCAAACAAAATGAAGCTACCAATGCAAGTTTGTGATTTTTTAATACCTTCAATTAGACTTATGCTTAAATATGTATTTATTATTCTAAATATTTTTCTTATCATATTTATTTGTTGTTAGATTCTAATGCTAGTACTAGAAAAATAGGTAAAGGTAAAACTAGAGTCTGTGAATTGTAACGAACTAATGTTGAAATGAATTTCAAGTTATGTATATATATTAATGTTCAATAAGGTCGTCCTCTAGACAAGGTCTAATTTGCGAAATTGTCAAGTGAGTTGGAAATTATTGCTAGAATAGAACTACCTTATCTAAAACATGTTAAGCACTTGAAGAAAGACATATTGCTTGAAAATTCTTTAGAAAAATTTTATGTAGCATAACCTAAAGAATGAACTGTTTCAATATGGTTGTATTCAAAGCTGGAAATTTTGATTTGTTAAAGGAATAAATGTGTTCTTTTAATGCAAACATGATCTTAAGAACATGAGAAATGTGTATAAGCTATGGATGAATGAGCATTGAAGAACATGGGGTAATTATGAATGAGAATTGGGTAAATGTATGGATATATATTGTTGGAAAAAGTTTGGCCAATGTATAGATCTAGCTTGTTGAAATTCCATATTTAAAGTAACAATTGTGTGTGTTATAAGCGGCTTTTTTATCATGAAAATGTACAAGGATAAGTGTAATGTATGGTTGATGAATTTGGAGTAAATCAAGCTAACTTAAAGTTATAAACCTGATTGCAAAATGGTAGTATACAAGTTGTAATGTTTGAATCGTATTAGGGTGTATAAGCACAAATTGAATAGTCAAAATCTATACATAAGAATACATACTCGAAAAGTCAATTGAGCATGCATTGAAACATGACACATATACATGTGCAAAATTGTATAGTTATATGATTAAACAACTGAGTGATTTGTGAACTATGTATGTATGTATTGCATGATGATAAATGTCGATTATAAAACAAACTACTCATTTAACGCTCAGAACTGCATATATACAGGTCTTAACTTGTAGTAAAAGGCAAATATCGATCCCAAAAGGATTGTGCTTAGGTACCACTTAATTTAAGTTGTTCTTTATTTATGAAACCAATTCATTCAAATTTAAATGGATAAGTAAAATAAAGAAAAACTAAAAGTAAAAGGAAACAATGCAACTGAAACCAAAATTGTAAACTAAAACTTGGAGAAAATCAAGATTAAGAATTAGGACTTGTCATTATCCCTATTTGCTCCCCTCTAGTTAATTGATTCAACTTATGTTTGGCCTAAGATTTCCTAAAATTTTAGCTACCCTCTCTCATGGTGCAACTAAATGTCACCAGTTAAATAAATTAAGATTAACTTTGGGATCTCTCGATATGCAAAGCCTTTCTTAAACATTCAACTAGATATGAAGCTATCCTTTAGGCAGTATATCAATATATTGAAATCTCTTCCTAATAAATCAATAACTTGTTATTTATAAGTTTTAAATGTCAACTCTTATTGCATATTTAACACAAATTACCAAGCTCACTCTCTCGATTTGTTGCAGGTTTAAGCTCAATAAATAACATAAACATTTATTATTGAATCAACAACCGAATGTTCATAAATAGTTCAAACAACAAACCCTAAAAAATGTTTTAGCCACTCATAATATCATTAACATCCCCAACAACCAAACAATCCATTTTAAAAATGATAAAAGAGAAAGAAATTGAAATAAGAACTAGATGGGGCAGCTCCTCGTCTTCTTTGCCCAAATATGGAAAATCTAGATGACGGGGTGCTATTTGCCTAATTGGGAATGAAAACTTTGATTCTCCACCTATCTCTAGGCTCTTAATTTGTCTTTTAGCTCCAGGATACAAGTTCCATGACAGACCTCCACCCTAGGGATTTTTTAACAATATATATATCTAGACAAGTCATAAGACCCTAAAAAAAGTGAAACCCGTGTGTCTCTTCTTGCTAAGCATCCCACGATCATTGTAATTATCCTTGTGTTTCCCACAATCGTGGGTTAATGTGATAGAAACTTTCTCCATAGATTTACCATGGTTATGGGTTCTTATTCTTCAGCAGCTCCATTTCTCTTCTTTTCTCTTGATCCCTTGCTCAATCACAAACGTGTCCATCCTCCATTCCTACACCAAAATGATCAATTCTTATCCTAAACCAACATCAAACACAAAAGAACAACCATGAAGATCAAATTAAACAAAAACACACAAAACAAGTCCTAAAACACAATAATACTAACCTATTATGCAAGAAACACATACCAAATACTTAGAAAAACACATACTAATGCACAACTATCAACTTCCCTACACTTAAATCTTTTTTTATCCTCAAGCAAAATCAAAGACAACCAATCAATCCATCAATTCATTTTCGTAAAGATCAAAGCATGCAATCCCTTAAAGTTTGGCCAACTCAAATGACAAGTTATTACACATATCATGACTACTTTTCATTAGTGTACATGAGCAAACTCAATTTTTGGCACCATCACTCAAAGATAAGTATAAATTCAAAATGAACCTTCCTCACAGTTTCACTCATTTCTCTCAAGTGTTTGATGGTTAGTGTTTCGCTCAAGCTCCCTATAGGAAACTACACTATTATAGGCTTGCTAATACACCAATTCTCCTCTACAATGATTACATGCATAAATAGATCAAAAGGACTTATTTCGAGTTGTAATGTGGTCAGGGTTAAGGTGGGTCAGAAAGGGTATAGGGTTTTTAACACAAGCATTCATAACATAATAAGTGAACAAAAGGATAAGAAAACATATTGATACAAAAATGTAGATATACTATTACTCCACACTTATTGATGCTACCAAAACATTCTCCGCTTTTTATATAATTGAAGAAACAATAAACAAAATAGCAACTAAATACAATGTGATCCAAGAGTAGAAGTATCACTTAACTCATATCAGAAACAAAAAATTATTGAAAAAATCCCAAACTAATGCATCACTTAATACTCTACTAAGCTTGTGAATAGGTAGGCTAACGAGGTTTCAAGTTTTAAAATATTGGGTGTTTTCAAGAAATAAAAAGGTTAAGGCTCAATAGGGGTAGCAAGGGATAATAAAAGGTATGTCATTCAAGCCAAATGTTAACATATAAAGGGCCTTAATCATCTCTATTAAGTATGCATCCAATAGGCTCAAACTGATTCAAAGCAAGTTATGAAGGTAGTAACCTAAGGAAGCATCACACAACCAAAGAAATAAAATGACTATAGATGGAGTCATATAGTCTCAATCCTCACATTGGCTCTAATGAAAATTCATTATGCATCTCTACCCTACCTTATTGATCAAGTGTCAAATTTTGAGTAAGCTTATGCAACCAACTACTTTTCATCACTCAACATGGTTCACTCTTTACTCAAGTAGCCTAATCTGAGTTCAAGCATACATTTAATCTCATTTGAACTAGCATGACAGAATCTCATGGCAAAACAAATCAAAATGATTCAAGTGTGGTTCCATTGCTTAACACAAAACAACATCAAACAATAACCTACTATGCCTAAAACATGCATCCTAATTAATAAAGTGCAAATAGTAAATAAAACAAACTTAAACGATACAATTGACAAGGAAAATGTGACCTTCCCACACTTGGACAACATATTGTCCTCAATGTGACAAGGTAACCAAAAAAGGAAAGCAAAACATAAAACACAACATCAAACAAACAAGCAAGTAAAACAACTAATAAAGTAAATAAAACAATGTAAAATGTAATGGGTAAGAAAGCTCATGGAGATTGAGGTGGCGAAGGCATAGGAGAGGGGACTTCAATGTTCTTCATCTGGATGAACTTGAGGAATTTCTTCTTGATTTACTGGTGCTCCTTATGTACTTGTCGCATTTGGTTGTCAAGCTTATTGATTTGCAGTGACATTTGTTGATGATTTGTGGCTATTTGGTTAAGAATTTGCTGAAACCTATCAACATTTGCTGCTACTATTGGTTCCTCTTTAACAACTTCTTCTTGAAGCTCTGGGGGCACCAGAGAGGTGGATGATTGAGGCGTAGTTATGTTCTTCATCTGGATGAACTTGAGGAATTTCTTCTTGATGTACCGCTGCTCCTTATGTACTTGTTGCATTTGGTTGCCAAGCTCATTGATTTGCAGCGACATTTGTTGATGATTTGTGGCTATTTGGTTAAGAATTTGCTGAAACCTATAAACATTTGCTGCTACTATTGGTTCCTCTTCAATAACTTCTTCTTGAAGCTTTGGGGGCGCCAGAGAGGTGGATGATTGAGGCATAGTTATGTTCTAACCCTTCCTATTCTTAACAATAGTACGCGTCTGATTTATTGAATTGCTTTAAAATTGTGAAATACAACTGAAGTCAATGGAGAATGTGTAGTGATATGCAATATTGGCTTATATGATATACTTGTTGAAGTGTAATAAATTGTGATATAACTTATGTGAGTGCATCGATGATGGTTTACTCATTGAGTTCGCAAAATCATCAAAATTGCAACATTTTTTTTCAAGTTCAGGGGAGTTCTAGCTACATAAGTAATCTAGTAGAAGTTTAGTACTTACATTTTGGGGAAGAAATTGGCTCAAAGGTCTGATCAGATGAATTTGCAAAGTCTAGTTAGAGTCTTTTACATCAACATCCCATATCATGATACATAATATCTCTAGTGTGTGACTTTTGTAATATATGTTTGTACTGAGATTGAACTCGAAGCTAATGTGTGATGTCTATAATGGATTATGATTTATATTGACATATGTGACCTTATATGTTTGTGAAAGAAATAGGAAGAAATGAATATTTTGAATGCTTATGATATGTTCGATGTCTAAGATCTAGTTAATTTGATTGTCCTAATGTATCATTTCCATAGAGTATGTCCTCGAATATCCTCTAGTATGTTCTAGATTATGCTTTATAGGAGTGGTGTGTTACAAATTTGGTATCAGAGTATGGATTGACATCCTTAGGGACATATGTGAGCATTTCAACATGGCATATAATAAGAGAGTCTTATAGTGAACACTATTATTGTTTGTTATAGGTCATCTGCCATAGGAGACCGTGTCACAGAATCAGTTGGTCTTGAGTCAATAGGAGTTAATAAAGAGTCTCTTATACCCCAGTCCAAGCAAAAACTTTAGAGAGTCCCTAAGAGAAGAGAAAGTAGGTAAAATAAACTTAGGAAGCAGGGGGTTATAGACTTCTATGGAAGTACAAATCCTGTCGAGGCAGAGAGTTGGCTGAAGAGAACAGAGATAGTGCTTGATCAGATGGACTGTGAGCTTGATGAGAGGTTCGACTACGCAGTCTCATTACTTCAAGATCTAGCCTATCAGTGGTGGAAGACTAGATAGTTCTGTCTGAACTTGCAGACTGACATAGGGGACTTTCTAAAGCTCTTTAAAGATAATTAAATGCCAAAGATCTATTTGGACAGGAAGATGAAAGAATTTTTTAATCTGAAACAAGGAAATCTCACTATAGCTAAGTATGCGGTACGATTGAATGAACTATTAGGGTATGCTACTCCTTTGATCCCGACTGAAGAAGATAAATGTAGGTAGTTTCAAGATGGTTTGAATATGGAGATCAAGACAAGATTGGCTATTACAAATCTGAATACTTTTACCAAGATACTAGCCGCTTCAATTCAGATTGAGTAGTTATTAGAGGATGAACAAGGAGATTATAGAGAAGAGCTCGGGTCTAAGAGGCATGGTGAGTTTCAAGCTGACTCTGGCAGAAAATTTAGTAAATGCCAGAATAGACCATCACAATCATAGTCTAGATCGAGGCAGTCAGGGTTTAGACCTATAGGCGGTTCTGCTCATTCTAGTGGTGGTAGAGGTCAGGCATCTGGAGAGCAGACTTATAGCAGATAAACACAACATATTTTTAGTTATGAACATTATGGAAAAAGATGTTGGCCCCTGAATTTTTTTATTTAGTTATTTAATTAAGCGTGATTAGATGATTTTGGAAGTATTGCAAGCTTTATGTGTGTTGGGATTAATTAGCAAGCTAGTATTAATAAGGTTAGGTGGCATTAATTAATTGAAGTAAAGATGAAGTGTTAAGATGGTAACTTAGGCATGAGGGGTAAGTTAGGAAGTTCACTTAAGTCTTTAATTGGTAAGGCTTTTCATTAAGGGCAAAATGGACTTTGGGCTTGCATTAATGATATAAAAGGCAAGGAAATGAGTTGGCTTTCATTTTAAAAGAGCAAGAAACGAAAATAGAGAGGGAGAAAGAGAGAAGGTGTCGTATGAGGGGAGAAAGAAGGAGAAAAGAAGAAACATTAGGGTTTTTGATTTTCTAAGAGTTCAAGGAGGCTTTTGAAGTAAATCCAAGAAGGAAAGAGGTAGGGGAGGATCCAAGCTTTCTTTTGATCCAAGAAACCCTTTGATTGGGTAAAGATTCAAGGTAAGTTATGTTTTCAATATTTAGCTCTTGAATGGGTTTTGGTTTAAAATGCTTTGAAATGGAATGGGTTTAGAGATTCTAAGGTCAATTTTGTGCATTAGGTTATTTAGGTTTTCCAATTTGAGTTATTTTGAATTAGGATTTTTGTGTTCTTGTTGAAGATACTCAAGGAAGAGAAGAAGAGCAAGAGGAGAGGCACTCTTGAGCCACTTGGCAAGCAAAGGATTTAAGGTGGGTGACATTTTTATATTTGACTAATAGGCTAATAAATGTTCTTCAATAAATGTAATTAATGATCTTTCCAACTACTTTTGAAATGAGCTATTATTATGCTTTAAATGCTTGAGAATTGCTCTATGTTTGTTGTTGTGTAAGAATTTGGAAATAACGTCAAGTTTCTCTATAATTGTGAAAATTGCTACTTTTGATGGAGTTGAAAGAAAATGGTTTTATGCTTGGTTTGGGAATGTGGTTGTTATATTGAGTAATATGTCATGTCCATGAAGGTCAAGTTTGTCAAGAATGTGTCATTTGGGCTAATTATTTTTAATGCATGAAATACATGTTATATGGGTTCGGTATAGTCCGTCTAAGAAATTGTCACGTGCACGCATGTTGACCAAGTAAGGCTTCTCCCGCCTGCCCGCTAGTGGCACGGAGCTCCTTTTAGGACTTCCTCAAGTTTACGACTACACGAGGCCATTTAATGGAATTGTGTAGTTCGTCATGATTATGGACTTGCCAAATCAATTTGTGATGTGTTTGTGTGTGTTTACATGCATTGACAAGTTTGAAAAATGCTAAATTTATGAGAATTGTGATTT
>JAOSBP010000004.1:9756887-9768298 GCA_027563825.1 Erythroxylum mucronatum | reverse complement strand
TGTAAATGGCTTGAAATGCCACTAAAGCATTGTAAGACATTTGATTTTGATGTAAATGAAATGCATTTGTATTATGGGTTATTATGGCTTTCCAAACCTTTGCATTATTATGTTTTGAATTTCCATAAAGATAGGAAAGTATGCAAGATTCAAGGAGAAAATCTGGAAAATCTGGGTAGAATTGTAAGTTTTGCCTTATTGAAAGTTGTAGAAGATCTCTTGATCTTTCCAATGGTATGAATATTGTGATTTTTGGATGTTAGAATGGGGAGTTATGAGTGTTACAAGATGAGATGCTGAATTGGTTTGATTATGGGATTGTTTTATGATGGCTTTAATAAATGATGTAAATTTTTGGTTGGGATGAACTTAATAATTGAGATTTGAGATCTTTGTAAGATGAATGTGATGTTGAGCTATTATGTTTTGGCATTGGAATAGATGAATTTTGGGAGATTGGAAGTGTTTATGGTGTTAGGATAGGTTTTGGAAAGTTTTGGGAAGGAATGGAGGGCTTGGGAAGCCCCCATGTCCGTTAAACAGACATGGATGTCCATTTAACGGACCTTCTCGGGTGAAAAACCCTCCTTGGCCAAACAATTTCCGTTAAACGGACGTGCATGTCCTTTTAACGGACCTTCTCGGGTCATTTTGGTCACCTTAGCTCAATACATGTCCGTTAAAACGAACATGTATGCCCGTTTAACGGACATCCTCGGGATAAATAGTAATTTTTCACCCTCTTAGAGGCAGAATCAGGTTTTGTGGTCTTCATAAAAGTTGTAGGTCTAGATGTCTTCTTTCTAATGGTCTAAAAACGAAAGCAATCCGACTTCTAATTTGAAAGTTATGGTGATCGCGCCAAGAGAGGTTCAAATTGATTTTGGGTATGAACATAGTCTACTCTTTTGGGCATAACTCCCTCACCCGACCTCCAATTAAGGTGATTCTTAAACCAATAGATTTCTAAGATATGCATCTTTCTCCCCATAAAAATTGGTATCATTTGGAGTTGAATTGAGAAAGTTTGCATTAAAACAAGTGAGAGGTTGGTTAGGAGAGCATGATTGGAGTGTGTGCACTTTTTGGTATTTTGAGGACATCTTGAGCTATACAACTCCGATTGAGGTGATTCTTGCTTCTAAATGAACTAGAGACTTAAAGTTACAATTTCTAAGAAGAAGTCAAGTTGTGATTTTGATGTTTGGCTAATGTATGCTCACCACCATTGTGGAATGACAGCAAGTAACCCTTCAGGGTTTTCAGCACAAGGCTTATGTCTCAGGACGTTGGGCTCCGAAAATGGGGTCTAACAAAAGACATGGTGGAGTATATTGGAATGTATAGGGATCTTGTTTACGTTATGGATCCTTTGATCATCATATTAGAGACTATCTGGTAACTTTGGGAGCACAATTTGGAGTGAGAGAAGAACCGATGATGGAGATGACTTTCCACAGAGCAAAGCCAATAGACTAAGACAGAGAGGCAAAGGTAGGGGTGGAGGCACAGAGTTCCCTAGATGTTGTTGCAGGTGTGTTACATGTCTTTGATATTGATGCATTTGCATTGTTAAATCCAAGATCTACGCATTCTTTTATTACCCCACATCTAGTATCTCAATTGCATTGTAAGAGAGAGATGTTGGGATTTGGCTTAGAGGTGAGTACTCTAGTAGGTAGTGCTACAGTGATTGGAGAAGTATGTAAAGGGTGTATTATTCAGGTTGACCAGGCTGAATTGAAAGCCAATTTGATAGTGCTATAGTTGAAAGAGATAGACCTTACTTTAGTTATGGACTGGATTACTGCTCATATGGTTGTGATGAATTGTTACACTAAGGAAGTTATTCTTGATTCTCCTACTCAACCAAGAGTAATATTTAGAGGTGTTAGTCAACCAGTGTCAGCCAGTTTGATTTCATCAATGAGCTTTTTTAGACTGATTCAAAGTGGATGTGAGACTTATTTAGCTTATGTGACCGATACCAGAGTTGAGCAGGCATTACAGGATAGTCCTGTTGTTAGAGATTTTCTAGATGTCTTTCCTACTAAATTACCGAGATTACCACCAGATAGGGAAACGGAGTTCACCATTGACCTTATCCTAGGTACTGCCATATATCTATTCCTCCTTATATGATGGCACTTGTGGAACTTAAAGAACTTAAAATTCAGTTGTAGGAGTTGCTAGATAAGGGTTTTATCAGACCTTGGGAGCTCCAATTTTTTTTGTAAAGAAGCATAGGACTTTGAAATTGTGCATTGATTATTGGCAATTAAATCGGGTGATAGTAAAGAACAAGTATCCCCTACCGAGAATAGATGATTTGCTTGATCAATTATAGGGAGCTCAGGTATTTACTAAGCTAGATTTGAGTTCAAGGTATTATCAATTGAAAATAGTAGAAGCTGATGTACCAAAAAGTACATTTAGGACCAGATATGAACACCTAAAGGTTTTTGGTGATGCCTTTTAGATTGAAAAATGCTCTAGCTACCTTTATGGAACTGATGAATAAAGAATTCCAACCTTATTTAGATCACTTTGGTATTGTATTTATAGACGATATCTTGGTGTATTCAAGGGGTAGAGGGGAACATTCTGAGCATTTGAGGTTAATTTTACAGATAATGAGAGAGAAGAAATTGTATGTAAGGTTCAATAAGTGTGAATTCTGGCTTGATCTGGTGGTGTTTTTAGGTCATATAGTATCTAGACAAGGCATATAGGTAGACCCAAAGAAAGTTGAGGCAGTGATGAAGTAGGAAGCACCTAGAAATGTGTCAGAGATTTGGAGTTTTCTTATAACAACAGGTTATTACAAGAGGTTTATTGAGGGGTTTTCATTTATCTCAGCCCCTTTGACAAAGCTTTTGAGGAAGAACGTACCTTTTCAATGGATTGATGAATGTCAAAAGAGCTTTGAGGAGTTAAAACATCAATTAACTACAACACCAGTGTTGACTATTCCATCTGGATATAAAGGGTATGTTATTTATAATGATGCTACATACCAAAGGTTAGAGTGTGTTTTGATGTAGTATAGTAGAGTGGTTGCTTATGCTTTGAGAGAATTAAGGTCTCATTAGTTCAATTATCTAGTTCATGATCTAGAGCTTGCTGCAATAGTATTTACTCTAAAAAATTTGGAGACATTATTTATATGGTGAAATGTTTTAGATTTTTACAGATCATCAAAGTTTGAGATATTTGTTGAGTCAAAAGGAACTTAATATGAGACAAAGGATATGGATTGAGTTGCTTAAGGATTATGAATGCACAATAGAGTACCATCCAGGCTAATGTTGTAGCATATGCATTAAGTAGGAAATCCAATAGCAATGTAGCACAAATTCAAGCATCAAGGTTACTAACTCTAGATCAACTGAGAGCACTAAATGTTGGGCTAAGTTTGGGGCAAAGTGAAACATTATTAGCTACATTTATACTTAGACTAGTATTACATGATAGGATCAACTCAAAGCAAGGACCTAAAATTAGTGAAAATTATAGAGAAGTTAACATAGAATCCAAGTTTTGACTTTGAGTTAAGAAATAGTACATTGTGGTTGAATCAAAGATTATGTGTACCAGATGTTGATGGTCTAAGAAAAGAAATCTTGGAGGAAGCACACATAGCAGCCTATGTTATGCATCTTGGTACTACCAAGATGTACAATACTCTGAAACAACATTTTTGGTGGCTAAGGATGAAGAAGCAAGTGGTTGAGTATGTTGCCAGATGTTTGACATGCCAACAAGTTAAGGTAGAGCATCAGGCACCATATGGGAAACTGCAGTCATTACGTATTTTAGAGTGGAAATGGGAGAGGATGAAAATGGATTTTATTATGGGTTTTCTGAGAACTCTTAGGCAGCATGATGCTATATGGGTCATTGTTGACAGATTGACAAAATCAGCTCTTTTCTTACCTATTAGAGAGAATAATACACTAGACAAGTTAGCTCGAAGATATGTAAATGAGATAGTGAGGTTATATGGAGTTCCAGTGTCTATTGTATCAGATCGAGATCCCAGATTTACTTCTAGATTTTAGAGTAGCCTACAGACAGCATTGGGTACAAAGTTAAATTTTAGTACAACGTTTCATCCTCAAACAAACCGACAAAGTGAGAGGACTATTCAGACTATTGAGGACATGCTTAGGGCATGTGTTTTGGAGTTTCAAGGAGCATGGGATGAGTATATAGCTCTCATTGAATTTGCATACAATAATCATTATCATAGTAGTATTAGTATGGCTCCATATGAGTCGTTATATGGCAGAAGGTGTCGAGCACCTTTATACTGGGATGAAGAAGGCCTACGGATTGTTGAAGGCCCATAGTTGATTCAAAATACTGTTGATAAGGTAAAATTAATCTGCAGTAGGATTAAGGAGTCTTAAGACAGGTAAAAGAGTTATGAAAATTAGCACCAGAGGGAGGTTGCCCTAGCAAGGAGTGCTAAGGTTCGGTAAAAAAGGAAAGTTAAGCCCTAAGTATATTAGTCCATGTGAGATTACTAGGAAAGTAGGTCCATTGGCTTACAAATTATCATTACCACCAGAAATGGCTCAGATTTTTAATGTAATTCATGTTAGTATGCTTAGGAGATATCATTCAGATCCAACACATGTATTACTAGCACAAAAGGTTGAGATTGCAACTAACTTGAGTTAAGTAGAGGAACCAGTTAAAATAATTGGATATCAAACTAAGCAATTAAGGAACCGTGTAATTCCTTTGGTTAAAATCCTTTGGAGAAATCATTCAAGAGAGGAAGCTACGTGGGAGAATAAGGAGAACATAAGAAAACATTATCCCCGTCTATTTGATCAATCAAGTAAGAATTTCGAAGACAAAATTTTTTAAGGAGGGGAGAATTGTAATAGTCGGTCTCCAAAACTACTGAGGCAAAAAATTTTAAGCGATGGTTTTATGATTTCATTCATATGCATAATATTAGCATACACATATGAATTATGATTTAGAAAAAAAAAGCAAAGATTTTATGTGCACTCAATCAACATGTTCCGGGGTATGAAAGTTTCAAAATGATTGTGACACAATTGTGCATTTCTAATGTCTTGTATTTTGGTTTACCATTAAAATTGATGGATTATATTAGTAATTTGGAGTTAATTGTCACGATTGGAAGATTGATGAATTAATTTGTACATTTAGCCTAAGAAAAATTCCAAGTGGCAAGATAAGTTAACATGTGAAAATTTAAGATGACGAAGCCTATCAAATGAGTGACAAATGGCTTGGAGAATTAAGTGGCAAATTTAGGAATTAAGTGACATTTGGCAGCCAAAAAGGAGGACATGTAGCTTACTTAATTACATGACAAGTGTCTTTAAAGAAAGACCACTCATTTCACACCATATATATAGAAGTCATGGTCATTTTCTTCGCCTTTGAAATTTCAGTTGTTGTATACTCTCTCCTTCTTCTCCCTCTCATTTTCGAAACCTTCATCTCACCCACACCTTTGAATTTCAGCCTTAGTTCTGTCCATCACAACCACAAAACCATGCAAAATCTTCATAAAGAGAGCTAGAGAAGCTGAATGTTGATACATATCTTGTTGTCAAAATTTTGTCTTCATTTTCTAGTCATGGACGAACCTACCATACTCCCTCAATGTTCTTGAATTGTTCTTGCATGTGAGGGTAAGAAAGCTTGACATTTGAGGTAGCATTCAAGCTAATCAAGTAAGTGAAATACTGACCTATTATGGTATATGTTCGCTGAATTTTATTATGGCTAATTAGGGGTGGACTGAATGTGGTGTTGGTGTTAAAAATGTGCTAAAAAATGAAGAATGAATGGGTACTTTTCTGTTATGTTTTTGCATGTATGAAAACAATAGTTTATGGTGCAAGGACTCAAATTACACCCTAGTATGAATATTACATGTCCATCAAAGTATATGTGGAAGGAGATAATGATTATGATTTGATTTTAAATTGCATATGTCTTGAATTTTGGTTTGATAGATTATAATTAGTAACTTGGAATTTATTGTTACAATTGGAAAAAAAATTGATGAATGAAAATGTACAAATGGACTAGGAAAAATATCAAGTGTCAAGATATGTTGACACTTGGAAAAATTAGGATGACTAAGCCTATAAGTGAGTGACAAATGGCTTAGCCTAATGGTGACACTTGGTTGTACAAAGTGAAGACATGTAGGTTACTCCATGGAAGGACATGTGTCCTTTTTAAATTAGGACACCTTGCAAAGCAAGTGCAGAATCACTCCTTCACACTCGATGTTTCTATTGTCTTCTCTCTACACCTTTCTCCTCACCATTGAAACCTTCACACACACTCATAACTCTTGGATTTTTTGCTTTAATTGGATCATCATCACTTAAAATCCTTGCAAGATACTACATTAAGGAAGTTAGATCCTGTTATCTTCTATGCTATTGTCTTCTTGGTGTGACGATCATCCTACTTTCGCTTAGATCTTGGAATTGTGCTTGTTACATGGAAGTCTAGTTTGGCTTGTTCATTGAATTAGGAGTTTAAGTTAAACATGTAAGTGGAATTCTAAACTTGATGGCATGTAGTAATACAAATGCTTTGATGCTTGAATTGGAATAGAATATGAGTTGTGTTGATGATACAATGAGGTCTGGAAAATGATGCTTGTATGACAGACTTTGCTTTGGTTTTTAATGCATGCATGATAATGATTTGTGAGCTACTAAATGAATGATTTTGAATTGGAATTGGATATGAAGTTAAAGAACAATTGAAGCATAATTAAGGTATAATTGAGGTGTAGTAATCGGATTATGATGAAGGCATATTGAATTTGGTATAAAGACGTGGAAATCTAGAAAATTTTTGAAGGAAATGGATGGTGAACTTTCAGTTCACCCATCCCATGATCATGGGAACTACATTAGCTCCT
Organism: Erythroxylum mucronatum; assembly: GCA_027563825.1. Lineage (NCBI taxonomy): Eukaryota > Viridiplantae > Streptophyta > Magnoliopsida > Malpighiales > Erythroxylaceae > Erythroxylum > Erythroxylum mucronatum. The sequence continues at coordinate 9,761,361 of JAOSBP010000004.1, read as the reverse complement.
TCCCACGGTAATGGGAAATACTTTGAAATGAGAAAAGTTTGGTTTTGCGTAATTGTTGAACCATATAAGGTTTTATAATGGTATATTTGGACTTAATTGGGCTTGAAATGAACCTAATTTGATGTGGAATTAATTAATTAAAGGTTGAATAAGGTTTGGATTGAAAACTTAAGGAATAGAATATTTGACACCAATGTATCTAATGTTGGAATATATGATTTTGTTCAAGGATGAAGGTGTTCTTATAAACACAAATGTGATCCAAAGAATATAAGTAATGTGAATATGAATGTTTGTGAATTAGAAATTTGTGTGAACATATATAATGTGTAATCACTTAAGGCTGTCATTGGTGCATTGTTGCACATGCTTAAATTCATAAGGCATATTGAATTGGTTTGAGTACGAATTAATGCATTCAATTTAAGCATAAGGAAATAAATTCATACGATGCAGTATTTCACCATCATGTGATTCTAAAATGTGATATGTTTTGTTTTAAACCTGTCAAGTCCTAGTTGTGGGTAAACAGACATGCCTAGAAGGTTATGCAGCTACTCCTATACTTTGACTCTACGATGTCTTCTATTCTTAGACACTACAGTGTCTTCTATTTCTGAGACATAAGTCCCTTATGTTTCTGTTGATACCAAACATTAGTATCTCCTGTTTTGTTCCCATTATCCACTTCTGTCAAAAGGATTAGCAGGCTATTTTATTTGTGTTTTGATATATGTTCAGCTCTGATGCAACTATTTTGATACTTTTATGTTCTATTATGATGTAAGTATGTTCTATTCTAAAGCATTTATATTCTATTATGAGATACTTACATTGTGTTCTGATATAATTATGTTATATTCTGATGCTATTAATAGTTTGTCATTCTCCAAGTTGAACAATTAAAGATTACTTCTGATATGACATGATTCAGGACATGTGAGTGCTAGACGACTATTAGAAGTAGTTGCAATTTTATATCTTGTTTAGTTATTCCCCACTAAGCTATATGCTTAGCACTGTGGTTTTGCCTCTGTGTTTTAATATGAAGACCTAAGGCCGGGACAATCACAGTGGCTAATGAAGGATGTGATATGTTTTGAAAGATGTTTCGTTTGAGTTGTTTTTAAGTTGTAACCAATGTTATGAGTCATATTTATATTTCATATAAATGGTATGTAATAACTATAATACAAGATGGATCTATACTTAAGGCATGTATTCAATAAATACAATGTGTATAATGTATTCTGTTTATTTATGTTAATAATCGATGAATGTGAAGTACGTTGCCTTATTTTCAAGGAATTTCTAGAATATCTTGGTATGTTTTGTGTGGTATCCGTATAACCTCCTAGGGGGTATTTGGGTGTTACATATGGGCTGTTGTATAGACGATTTAAGTTGGAATTTGAAGAATAATTGATTAGGAATTCATGCTAAAGATAGGTGTTATTAAGGTATTTTCGAATATGGAAAATTAGAGTTGTAGGTGTGTTTGTAAAAAGTGACTGTTAATGACATAAGTGAGCATAATTTTGTAATCCTTAGTGTAACCAATGTGGAAGTTATATTAACTTGAAATGAAGTAACTTTAAAGGACATGAAATCTGGAAATTTTCAGGTGTTAGTAATGTTTCTAAGCTTGTAAAATTCGTGAAGTATTGAAGGTAGTAAAGTTACACACATTAGTAATGTTGATGAAAAATTCTGGAATTTTAATTTTAACTTTGTGTACATGTCAAACCAGCTGAGAAAATTCACTCTAAATTGGTATATTTGGACTTGGTTAAGTCTAGTTATGAGCCCAGATTGTTGCTTGATTAATTGGTTAAGAGCTTGATAAGTTTATGTAGTTAATTGATATTATAATCTAAAGAATTGACTGTTTTGATGTGATTGTATTCAAAGCTGGAAATTATGATTGTTAAAGGAATAAATGTGTTCTTTTAATGCAAACATGATCTTAAGGACATGAGTAATGTGTATATGCTCTGGATGAATGAGCATTGAAGAACATGGGGTAATTATGAATGAGAATTGGGTAAATGTATGAATATATATTGCTAGAAAAAGTTTGGTCAATGTATATATTTAGCTTGTTGAAATTCCAGATTTAAAGTAACAATTATGTGTGTGTTATAAGAGGCTTTTTTATCATGAAAATGTACAAGGATAAGTGTAATGTATGGTTGATGAATTTGTAGTAAATCAAGCTAACTTAAAGGTATAAACTTGATTGCAAAATGTAGTATACAAGTTGTAATGTTTGAATGGTCTCAGGATGTATAAGCACAAATTGAATAGTCAAGATCTATGCATAAGAATACATACCCGGAAAGACAATTGAGCATGTATTGAAACATGACGCATATACATATGCATGATTATATATTTATATGATTAAACAACTTAGTGATTTATGAACTATGTGTGTATGTATTGCATGATAATAGATGCGCAAGGTGATCGTCAACATCCAGACATTACTGGAACATCAAAACAATAACATTTTTGGAGTGTATTGTGAGTCAACTTAGATGTGTAAACTCACTTATATGGGCTTCTGTGTGAATTGTATGTTTAATATGAAATGTGTACAACTGATTGATAAATGCCAGACTTAGGTCCGAGGAGTCAGTTATATGGCATAAGCACATCGAAATGAAAGGTAATAAAAGCATAGCATATGAGATGATACATCTCATCATATTGAAATGCATGTTCAGATAAAGGAGTTGTGACCAGAGTGACCACTGTGTAAAAAAGAGCTTGAGGTCAGAATTATGAAAAAAAAGGCCTGAGGCTCCATTAGCATGGACTCGGAATCCATAATGGGTACAGGCCAGCCATGAACTCGGTACCCACAAAGGGAATGGGACAGCAAACTGTGTTAATAGGCACTTGGTCACAACAAAACAAAATGAGAATGAAAATGGAAATACATGTGCATTTGCATATGCATCCCTACATGCATCGTATGATTATATTAAAATGATTTATTGAATTGCTTTGAAATAGTAAAATACAACTAAAGCAATGGATAATGTGATGTGATATGCAATACTGGCTTATACGATATACTTATTAAAGTGTAATAAATTGTAATATGACTTGTGAGAGTGCATCGATGATGGTTCACTCACTGAGTTTGCAAACCATCAAAATTGCAACATTTTTTTCAAGTTCAGGGGAGTTCTAGCTACTAAAGCGATCTAATAGAAGTTTAGTACTTACATCTTGGGGACGAAAATAGCTCAAAAGTTTGATCAGATGCATCTGTGGAGTCTAGTTAGAGTCTTTTGCATTAGCATTAGACATCATGATACACAATATCTCTAGTGTGTAACTTTTGTAATATATGTTTCTACTGATATTAAGCTCGAAACTGATGTATGATGTCTATGATGGATTATGATTTATGTTGACATATGTGACCTTCTATGTTTGTGAAAGAAATGGGAAGAAGTGAATATTTTGAATGCTTATGATATGTTCGATGTCTAAGATGTAGTTAATTTGATTATCCTAATGTATCATTTCTGTCGAGTATGTCCTCGAATATCCTCTGGTATGTTCGAGATTATACTCTATGGGAGTGGTATGTTACAATTTGTAATTCTAATTAAAGTTTAATTGAAATTATAATTTAATTCTAATTAAAGTTTAATTGAAATTATAATTTAATTTCAATTAACTTACTAATACGTCCAAAGTTTATTACAAGTAAGTTTAAATTCTATGGAGTTAGCATTTCTTGCTTAATCCTCTATGTAAGAGTTATAGAGTTTTCTCAACTCATTATGTTGATACCGTTAGAGGCCGGACATTTATGCGTCGACAGTGGTTGAGACGAAACAGTTTTGGAAATAGTTTGAGGGATACTACAAGATAGAGATCAAACTTCAGAATAAGGTATGAATTACGATTCATGTTTTGTTATGATTTATGTGTTAATTATTTTATAAAATTAAATTGATTTTGATTTTTAGGAAATTAAAAGTTACGAAAAGTTTCGTAATCATTCAGGTCAGGATTGATTCTCAACCCGATTTCCCAACAAGTAACAATTCTGTTGTAGGTTCCACAACTCTGGAAACTTACGAGGATACCTTAGAAATGAAATACAGAAATCCTAGAAAACAATAGCAGCTCCAATCCGAATGGTGGGGGACAAAACAAGAAAGCATAACAGAACAGAAACAAAGAAGAAAAACATAGAAGGAAAAAAAGAGTAGCTTCTGAAATGTGAACCAACAACTACACATAAAGCAAAATAAGAGGCAAACTGTAGCGGTCTCAGTACCAAAAGTATAATTGGGAACACACAATTGATAGTTTAGGGGTCGTTTGGTTCTACTTCTGTTTTTCTGTTGTAGTTTTCGGTTTCCGTTTTTAGTTTTTTTGTTTCTGTTTTTCTTTCAAATACAAACAAAAACCTGTTTGGTTGTTAATATTAATATAGTTGTATTTT
>JAOSBP010000004.1:9734267-9745459 GCA_027563825.1 Erythroxylum mucronatum | reverse complement strand
GGGTTTAATGGAATAACCCTTCAAGGTAAGATGATCATGTTTCAATGCTTTATGGTTCAAGAGTTGGGTTCCAGTAATGGGATCCAACAGTAGTAGTCTAGCTTTTATTTTGACTAGTGTAACGAAGCGTGGTCAGTAATATTAGTAGTTAATGTTTTATTCAAAGTTACATTTGATAGGGATTGTTCTTTTAGGACTCCAGTTATTTTTTGCATTTAGGATTCTACTTCCTAGGGATTTTATGCCTATAAATGACTATCTTATTGATGTGATTCAGGATCATCAATATAAAAATTATATTGAGTTTTCTTCACCTTGTTATAATTTTCTCTTTGTACTTAAACAAGAACTTAATATAATCTTATCAAGGCAATTTGTGGTAATAAAAATCATTATATCTTTATTTCTAATCAGCGGGTTTGGTTAAGGCCAAGTTTCCTTGATTTAAATACGATCATAGGGTCTTGTGATTCAGGTTTTAAGTAATTTCTAGTTTAAGGTTTGCATTATTTGGTATCATACCTTTGGCTCTTGAAATCAGGTGTTATCTAGTCTTTTGTTTCCTTTCTTTTTTATGTGTAATTGTTTTTTTCATCAATCTATCCAATTCTTATCTTTAATTTATATTTAATTAAGCATTTGCTTTGAACATTTTTCTTCAATCAAAGTTATTCCATTCTCTTTTGTCTTGTATTTTTTTAGTTAGTTCACATAATATATACATAAAATAAAAAATTAACATTGTGCATACATAAGAATCAGAATGAAAAGAAAAGAAGAAAAAAGGAGAAAAAGAAAAAAAGAATGAAGAAAAAAGAAAAAAGAAAGAAAGAATCAAATCAAAAGCATATAAAAACTTGAATTTTAATCATTTTCCTCGGTTAAAAAGATTATTAATTTTGATATATTCTTGTTATCTTCTTATTGATTTTTCTTCCTTTGTTCTTTCTTATTAATCCAAATTTTTGCTATCCAAAGTTATAAATCATGTTGTTGCTTAATGTTTTGGATTGAACATTGATAAAGTTCTTCTGAAAATGCTTAAAAGGGGAAATTAAATGGTTAAAGGCAAGAGTGGTGAGGACATAATAAGACAATCCAAAATTGAATGAAACATAGGTGATTAAGTGACCTAATCTCGAGTGTAAATACATAAGGGAGTAGTGAGAAAAAACCAATCTTTGTTACTAACTTTCTCTACATATTTAAACACCAGTAATGGTGGAGATAATATAAAACTTAATCTCAAGTCATTCATGAAGGTTAGCCAAGACCAAATCAAGGTTCTAACTATGAGGTTGGATAGTTTAGAGTCCCTGTCCAACCCTAAATTATCTAGGAAACATATATTTAAGGAGGAGGAAGAGGAGGAATTTTATTATGATGAGACTAGTTTTGGGAAGGGAAAAAGGGTTGTTTAAAAATGAGATAACAATTTGTGAAGTATTAAGTTGAAAAGCCCTACCTTCTAAATAAGAAAGATCCAAAACTATATTTAGATTAGGAAAATGTAGAACATATATATGATTTTCATAATTACTTCAAGGAGAAGAAGGTTAGACAACCAATGGTTGATTAGTTTATGATTAAAAGGCATAGGAATGGCGAGAGACCTATTTGGTCATAGAAAGACATGAAGATAGTAAAACCTACCTATTATTACAGGGACTTGTGTAGAAAGTTACAAAGCCTAACTAAAGTTTCTATAAGCATAGAGGATTATAGTTGTGATTAAGGAAATTGAAGAGGAAGACTGTGAGGTGACCATGGTTAGATTCATTAATGTTTTAAATAAAGAAATAGTCGATGTGGTAGAATTGCAACATTAAATGGATGGGGAGGATTTATTGTATAAAGTTACCTAGATAGAAAGGCAACTTAAATATAATAACGCTTCCAAATATGGTTTAGCTTTGGCTCTTTATGAAAGTCAAATTGTAAGGACAACAAAAATATTTCAAAACTTAGAGAAGATATCAAAGCAAAGGATATAGTTACTATTTCAAAAGGTAAAAACTAAAAGTCAATCAACTTCTAAGTCATATAATGTAACACCTACATATCCCTTGGAAGGATAGAACGACCACTTCTAGACATTGCCGAGACTTCAAGGCAATAAGCAAACGGGAGCAATTGTAAGTAATTTAGACGGTAAATTTTATGAGTAACCTAAGATGGTCTTACCTTGAATTGTTTTATTTATTACTGAATTAAAATTTGGGTATATTGCTTCTTAATTTCCAAATAAAAGAGCTTTGATTGGGAGTGTTAGCTCAAGTGACGATGAGATACCATCACTAGAGAATTATAGTAATGTCAATATAGAGGGATCTATTATTAAAGATATGATGGTTAATAGGCATGCTCTTAACATACAGACAAAGGAGGATGGTATTGAGGTCCAATATGAGCACATGTTTCATAATAAGTGTCGTGTGAAGAACAAGGTATATAACATTATTATTGATAGAAATATTTGTATTAATATTGCTAGTTCTTTATTATTGGAAAGGCTTAATTTTGCTACATTCAAGCATCTTATTTCTAACAATTCTTCTAATCCTTTAAAGTAGCACCTATTTCCAACCATTTTTACGATCCTTTGAAAAAATAGGAGGTCTAATGACTAGGGAAAAGGCCAAATGCATGAATATATCTTTGCAAAGATTAATCATAGAGATGTAATAAAAGGAGGCTATTTAAGGTGAATTAAATGCATTGGTAAGATTACTCACTTTTGAACTTATTGTTGAAGATGGAATATGCTTAATACATTATGAATAAGGCTTGGAGAATTTCTAACGACCTAGTCCCCTTTTTTTAAAAGTTAAATGGAGAACAACTTGCATAATGAAGATGTATTTAAGGGCTTTAGTTTGTTTTTGTTATTATTCAATATGTATTATTGTAATTGAGATATAACTTACTTAATTTTAAAGCCTTAACCTTGTTAATATTATTTTGTAGTTGTTTTTCTAGTTTCTAATTTAGTTAGGACCTATTATGGGCTTAATTTCTAATCTGATTAAGATTCCTTAAAACATTAAGCATATAAATTGAAATAGGATTCCTAAAGTCCTAGTTAAAGTAATAATAGTAGTTAGTATTTTTAATCCATGTTACAATCGATAAGGATTGTTCTTTTAAGACTCCAATTTTCTTTTCCTTTTAGGATTTTAGTTCTTAGGGAGTTTATGCTTATAAAAGGTTTTCTTATTCATGTAATTCGGGATCTTCAATATAGAAATTAAATCTAAAGTTTTCTTAACTTTGTGAAAATTTCCTCTTTTTTCTTTAACAAGAACTTAAATTTGTATAACTTTGGTTCTAATCAATGGGATTATTTAGGGTCAAGTTTCCTTACTTAATTTAAAGATGATCCTACAATTCTAATTCCTTAGGATTCAATTTTTAGGTGGTTTTTAGCCTAATTTTCACTTTAAGTTCTCTCTTGAGTAACCCACTCAACCTTTCATTATTCATGTTACGGTCTAAATAGACACATCATCTCTGGATCTCAATGTATGAATCCAATTATTGAATCTTCAATTTTCGTTCTTTTAATTTAAACCAATATAAGAATATGGATTAATCTCAGGAAATTGAAATTTTCATTAAATCAAACTTCACATCCTAGGTTCCATCATACCTATATTTATATCCAATTAGTCCATGAATAATAGGGAAAACAACACAAAATAGAGAAGAACAAAAGATAAAGGAAACATCTTCATAGTTCCAAGATCTTTAAATTCTTGTTGAATAGTGTTGAATAGCTTGCTTCTCTTTTAAGAATGTCTTTCCTTTTGATCTTTATAGGTTTTGATTTGTTTCTAATTCAATCCTTTTGCTCCAAAACTTGTTTGTGCAAAAAAGCTCCCTTCTTTTTCAGTTGTTTTCTTTTAATAAAGCAAACCCTAATTATTTTGCCCAATAAAATCCCAATACGAGACTATGTTAGGCTACGAGTTGCTTTACCTCCTTTCTAGAACTTTTACATGATTGATCATAGCTAACATGGGGTTAAACATTGGTTTGTGTAATCATCATGTTGGTAAAATTGGAGGAACATGGGGATATATTCGTTTCACTTGAAGAAATAGAATACCCCTACTTTGAACATAGCCTAGACATGATAAGGTGTTGGTGCCATGTTCCCTAGGTAAAAGATCTCCTTAAGAGACATAATAGGGCATGTTAGGACATGTATGAAATACATTACCATATGATGGGTCCTTTATTTATATCTTCTAAGGTTGTTATAAATTGACTCAATTATTCTCTAATTTATTACTTTTCTTTAAAGAGACTAAAACGATAGCTAAAATAAAATATAACTCATTACGAGTATCAAATCATATAAGAATATCCAAAAAACAAGCACAATGCTCTTAAAAATCATGTTAAAAGCAAAGTCTATTAAATACATATCATTTAGCTTAAAAATGACCTAGTAAGAGAGTACAAATACAAGAACCAAAAAGAGAGCAAATTGGGAGGGAACCCAATGATTTAGTTTACAGAATAATATCTTTGATTCATATGGTCATTAGTTGTTAGATTTTTTGTAATTTAGTTTTACATGTTTCTTTTTATTTTTATTTAGTATATCTTTTTCATTTTGATTGCTTATGTCGTTTATTTATTTTATGTGCAAGTAGTCAATTATGAAATGATTCTTATGGACTTAAATGGATGAAACATCCAATATTTGGGTTAGAGAAGTTTCTCTATCTTTAGTTTCATTCCTCTTTCTCCACTTTTGCAGACTGCTTATTTGTTATATGCTTAATAATGAGAATAATGTACAATTTAAATATGAGCTTGCTTAATAATGATGCGTTGAGAATAATATACAATTTAAATATGAGCATAATATTTGTCTATTAAGGATATGTACAATTAGTCTTTGTTCATTTTCTATTGATTATTGATAATGCGTAGTGAGTGTGCGAATAACCCATACCACACCATTTTTATTGAGTAAGTAATTATTGCTAACAATTTGATATCGTTCGACACTATTTTATTTTTTGCTACTGTTGTTGTCATCTTAATTGTTGTTTCACTTGAAACCAAATCAAATTTTAATATTTTATACAATTGTTCAAAATAATTATCAATCAAGGGATAAGGAAATCATCATGGTTGTTAAGACTGACTGACTTCTTTGGCCAAAATTCGCTTCAATTTATTTTTTCTTATTGTCTTGTAATAACAATCTACTAATGTTTAACCCTAGCCAATTAATTAATTATAATGTTAGATTTTCATATATTTTTTGGTCTTAGACTAGGGCATCTCTCAGTGAAAATTTTCATATAGTTACAGTCAGCGACGAATCCAGGATTTTAGTCTTGGAGAGGCTGACGCCTATATATGTATATATTCTGAAAAAATTTTAGTCTGGAGGCTGACACCTATATATATATGTATATATTCTGAAAACTTTTTACTCCTGGATCCATCCCTGGTTACAGTGCATTGCATCAAACTTAATTTAAATTGTGACCAAGGTTTTCATTTATTTACATTTGGTTGTATTTTATCATTGTCCATTTTGAGTGAGAAATGGATCGAGGAATTCTAAAAATCGAACGTTGGCCCAAATAACAATTTTTTTTTAACAAAAAGTTTTTATTGGAAGTCCCATAATAATTATGACAATCAGTTTATTTGTCAGGAACATAGATGCGAGTCGACGGTTGTTCTCCAACTCATTTCTTCCTTAGCTCTACCAAAAGACCAAGACCTGGAAACAGAGAAGGAGATCGTTTCTCTGGTCAAAAGATGCCCCAGCGCCCGCGTTCTTCGCCAAATCCATTCACGTGTCCTTACAACCCTCCGCCCTTTCTCTTCTTTATCTTTTCTGCTATCCAAAATCCTCTCCTTTTATGCTCTATCGCCCCTCGGTGACATCAATTATGCCTGCAAAGTTCTTGTTCAAATCCCTACTCCCGCCATTTATGCCTACAATTCTATTTTAAGGGGCTTTTTGATTGCTCAAAACCCATCAAGGCAACCCATTTATTTGTTTAGAAAGATAGTGAAGAGAGGATACCCAAAACCTAACACGTTTACATTGGCTTTTGCACTCAAAGCCTGTTCCATCCTACCAGCTTCTGAAGAAGGCAGGCAGGTACACGCCTGTGCTATACGATCTGGGTTTGGGTCAAATGCTTATGTTCAGACCGCATTGTTGAATTTTTATGTCAAATGTGAGGAGATAGAGCATGCTAAGAAGGTGTTTGAAGAAATTACTGACAGGAATTTGGTTTCTTGGAGTGCCATGATAAGTGGGTATGCGAGAGTGGGAATGGTCAATGAGGCTTTAGGTTTGTTCAGAGAAATGCAGAAGGTAGGTGTTGAACCGGATGCAGTTTCACTTGTTAGCGTGATTTCTGCGTGTGCTGTTGCTGGGGCGCTGGATATAGGGAGGTGGATTCACGCATTTATCAAGAGAAGGATGATCAATATGGATCTGGAGCTTAGTACATCATTGGTTAACATGTATGCCAAGTGTGGTTGTATTGAAAAAGCAAAAGAAATTTTTGATGAAATGCCGGTCAAAGACAGTAAAGCTTGGAGCTCAATGATCAACGCATTTGCCATTCATGGTCTTGGAGGGGATGCAGTGGAGGAGTATAATAGAATGGAGGAAGCAAAGGTAAAGTATTACAGAAGAGTAAGTCTAACATCGTTTATACGTGTTTGTAGGCTGGATAATTTGGACGTTTGAACATTTTTTGAGATTTTTCAGTCGGCAATCTGTGTTAAAGAATTTCTAAGATCATAATTTTTGGTTAAGCGTAAACATGCAAGTGGTGAAAAGTTTTAATGAAATAATGGAATAACGTTACTGGATTTTGGATGTGAATGAGATTAGATGTGCTTCTTTTCCTATTCATGGGAACTTGTTTAAGCTGACTGGGTGATTAACTCAAACAGATGATACTGTGAATGATGTTATAAGCGTGTCAGCTTATTTATCTTAATCTTAAATTTAAAATTTGAGTTGCATTGCTTACTAAAATTCATGATGTGTTCAATTCTTCTCAGGTCAAGCCCAATCATGTAACCTTCCTTGGCCTATTATCTGCATGCGCCCGTGGTGGATTAATTTCTGAGGGTCAAAGATTTTGGTCAGCCATGCTTGAGTTCGGAATAGAACCATCTTTGGAGCACTACGGTTGTATGATTGATTTACTATGCCGAGTTGGGCTTGTTGACGAGGCTTTCAGATTTGTTGAAACCATAACAGTTCCAGCAGATCCAGCAATTTGCCGAACATTAATTTTGGGCTGCAAGAAAAATGGATTGTTGCAGCAAGCTCAAATAGTTTCCAATCACCTTCTAAAACTAGAACCGCTAAATCCCGAAAATTATATAATTGTTGCAAACGTTTATGCTTCAGCTTCAGAATGGGAGATGATGAGCCATGTGAGGAAACAAGGAGACAGGCATCAAGGCTGTGCCAGGGTGCAGCTCCATTGAGGTTGGTTTAGTGCATCAGTTTGTACGGGGTGGCTGGTCACATCCTGAGGCACAAGAAATAAAAGAATTTTTGAAAGATGCTTATGTGGCAATTCATGACACTGGGCACAAACCAATGGTATCTTCTGAATTGCCCAATGTGGGTGAAGAAGTGAAAGAGGATGCGCTATATGAGCATAGTGAGAGGTTGGCAATTGCTTATGGCCTGTTAAAGACCAAAGCACCAGCTGTAATTAGGATAATGAAGAATCTAAGATTGTGTGAGGACTGTCATGAAGTTGCACAGTTTCTCAGTAAAATTTATGAGCGAGAAATTATTGTTAGAGATCGTTTTCGTCTCCACAAATTTTTTAATGGCAAATGCTCATGCGCAGAATATTGGTAATGTATATCTTGTATTCTCATTGCACCTTAGTCATATCTTTCAAGCCTGTGGTTGTCCACCAAATCTTAGGCTGGAATGGAGTTAAAGCTATAATTTTAACCTTTGATTGAAGATCTTCAATGCAGCAGTTTTTCATATTCAGACTTGTGGGCGCACATAAAGTCTCACCATTTTCATATCATCTGTATCTTAGAACTCGTATAAGAACATAGGGTGCCGTACAGCTCTGAGAAACTTAATTTGTTTCAAAGGCAAACAACTTCATTATTCATTAATAACTAAAGTGATCAATATCATTGTAGCTTTCTGGAATAGGGAATGGGAGAGCTTCCTGTTTCTAGTCTGATAATTAGCCCAAGTTAAACCCTCTAGACACGTACCTTTCCGTCAGATCATCCACCAAGGCACCAAGGACCTTACTATATTAGAGATAATTCTTCAGAGTATTATGAGTTATTGTAAATAATGTCCTATTATATTCTCCAAACCGTAATGAGGAAGACATAATTTTATGGGATACCAATTCTTTGAACAATTTTACTAATAAATCTACCAATAAGGTTCTATTCTACCTCCATTTAATAGCTCAATTATTGCATTTCTAAGACAAGCTTAACTATGTGATTTGGCTGTCAAGCAGAAGTATAAAACTAAGCATAAGCTTCACTTCTTGAACTTGTCCTCTTTATATCCCCTGTAATAATAACGTGAAAAGTCATGATCATATTTTACACGAGTGTAGCTATTGTAAAGACATCTATAAATAACTAATTCACCTTTGCCTTATAGACTGGAACGGCCTTTCATGGCAAGAAACCATTCAATGGGCTCTTATTCTTCTACAGGAATCTTGTTATTGCAGCCATTCTCAAGTTATCTCTCGGTTATTGCATTTATGGCTTACGGTATGAGAGAAACAAGTAGGATATTTTAGATGACATATAAAATATTGGAAAATCGAGATATGATCTTTTAATTACGTGTTGAGCAAGTTTTATATATAATAAAATTCTCAATACCTGCAAGTATACGAATCATATCTTATAGAATAAGAGGATATCGTTACCATAAGAATTATGTAAGAGTTAACAATTTGAACATAACTTTGTCTAAGGTATTTAGAAATTAACTTAGAATTAAATTTAAATAATATAAATTGAAACACATAAATAAACAAAACAAGTAATTAAATAAAACAGTGGGTTGCCAATAAAAATCAAGGTTTGATCAAGATTGAATACTTAGGAACTATTCTTTCCTTATTTTGATTCCTTTAATCATGTTGATCAATTTATGTGTTTGATCGTAGATTTTCTAATGTTTTGATTACTCTCTTTCAAGATCTAATTAACTAACCCTAATTGAATTCGAAATTCTCATATTTGCAGTCTCCTTACAAAACTATTCATAACTTATTCAATTAGATCTAAAGAATCTATTAGATAATTAATTTCACAACTAAGATCTCTCTTTGATTGATCATTAATTTGATAATTGTAGGTCTATTAAATTGCCAACTCTTATTGTACAACCTAACACTAATTACTTTGAATTACTCTCTCGATTTATTGTCAAATTTATGCATGAACAATTATCACAAACATGTAATTATGTATTGAAATCAACAATGAATAAAGTCAAAAATAAATCTAGAATAATTCCTAATATGAGTTTAGAACCCCCGTAGAAATGTTTAACATCTAGGAAGTCAAATTATGCATCAAAGATTATGAAAGAAATAAAGGAAGAGAATAAAAACTCTGTTGATTGATCTCCCACTTTTGATTCACTTCGCTGCAATAGTTGCTGTGTCTTTTGTTATATTTCACGTTCTTAAATAGTGCTTTAGGGTTTTGGGGATGTGTCTCGGGCTTTCCCTTTTTTCAATTCCAAAAATAGCCCTGAACCCTAAAAAACACAAAAAAAACTTACGCTTAAAAAAGCCTTTGTCACAATCGTTGTTACCCCCATATTTTTTTTATGATTATTAAGCATGATTAGTGAAATTAAAACATTAATGAACTTAATGTTGTATGATAGCATTAAATGAAGATTAAATGGCATGTGCTAATGAGTTAAATGAGTTAAATGAACATGTATTAAATATGATATTAATGAGTTAGGTAACATGCATTAATGTTATTAAATGGGTTAGTTAGAATTAAATGTGTTAGAGGAGTTAAATGTGTTAGTTGGGCTTGAGTAAGTTTTGGGCCCTAAAGAAATGAAGAAAGAAGAAGAGAAGATAGATTGGGCTTAAGTGTAGTAGGAAGAATAGGAATGAAAGAATGAGATGGGCTTGAGCCTAATGGGCTTAAGTAAATGAAGAGAAGTATAAAAGAGATGAGATTAAGTGAATTAGAAGGGAGAAAGAAGGAAGATGTCGAAAATTGGAGGAGAAAAGAGAGAGTGAGCCGTGAGAGGGAGAGAGAAGAAGAAGAAAAGAAAAGACTTGGTGCTAGGGTTGAGTTTCTAAGGAGATTCAAGAAGATTTGGAAGAAAATCCAAGAGTTAAAAAGGTGGGAAATCACTAGAGCTTCACTTTGATACAAGAAAGTCAAAGTTTGGTGAAAGGTTTAAGGTAAGCCTTGGTTTTAATGTTGAGTTTTGTTTGGATTTTTGGTTAGAAAGACTAGAAATGGAATGGGTATAGTAAATCTAGGGTTAATTTCATGAAAGATGTTCTATGGTTTTTCAAATTGAAGTTAAGTAATGTTGAGTTATTGATTCTCATGAAGTTGGTCAAGAGAGAGAAGAAGAGGAAGAGGAAGAGCATTCATTAGCAAGGATTTAGCAAGTTGTTAAGGTGGGTTTCTCATTTATCTTTATATTTATGAGCAATTAATGCAAATGGATTAATGATATTAATGATTGTTTTACAATGTGTCAAGTGTGTATTAAATGTGATTATTAATGAAGGTTTGTTGCTTGAGTATTAATGATTGTTGTAAATGCTGTTGTAGTTGTTGGTTGTGTGACATTTATTATGAGTTATGAATGAATGATGATGGTAAATGTTATTAATTGATGATGGTTGAGTTAGTTTGAAACACTAGCTTAAATGAACACGATGAAGAAAATGAATTATGCATGAAAAAGCAGATTTTTGAGAAACAGCGAATTGGACAAGAACAGTCCGATTTTCTTGTTATGCATGAAGGTTGTGTTATGTGGGTAAGGTAATGTCCCAAGAATCGTCACGTGCACGTCGACCATGAAAAGGCTTCGCCCGCCTACCCGATTGCGGCATAGGATGATCCATTTTTGGACTCCTCAAGATTTGCCCACATAAGCTCATTTAATGAAATTATGT
>JAOSBP010000004.1:9702991-9727673 GCA_027563825.1 Erythroxylum mucronatum | reverse complement strand
GATATATAATGCTCATACAAATAAAACCAAACTCTTTTGTTTTATTAATAATAAATATTTTCATTACAAAAGTAACTAAAAGAAAATTAAGTTATAAGTAAATACACTTGCTTTCCAGGGCACTATATTTACATAACTTCAACACTCACCCTTTTACCAAACAAACTGCTAGAATTAATGGAAGATTCAGGGAGTTTCGTTATTCCCTATTTTATTGATAGTTTGTTACTGAAAAGGACATTACTGAGCTTAATCTATTTCAAAATTTTATCAATATTGTCCTTCTGCTCATTTTACAATTTGTAGCTTACTTATAGGCTACAAAATTGACTTTGAACAAAAAAGGTGGAAGCAAGCCGCTCATAATTGATCCCAACTGAGTTTCCAATGATACAAGGTCAAGCTAATAACCATAAATAAGCATGTTTAGTAGTTAGATTTAAATTGTTGTGTTTAGTTAGAGTTGTTTTCAATTTTAAATAAAACTTTAATAATTTGAATTGATTTAGGATCACTAATTCTCTTACTCTCTTTAAGCAAATCCCAGTTAAAACAACAATCTTAGGTGTCTAGCAGATTTGTTCTTTGTTTGCGACACCATCCCCACCTCAATCACCCTAATGAGTTCGTGTTTTAACCCTTCTCTTTTCATTTTTGTTAGTATTTTCTTCTTATGTTTATGGTATATTTTGTTTTTTCCCCTTTTGTTTGTGTTCTTCTCACATTGAGGACAATGTGTTGTTCAAGTATGGGGAGGGTTGTGTGTTTTGCTTTGAGTGTGAATTTTGCATATTGTTATGTTAGTGTATTTAGGTTACATATTGTGAATTGTGTGAATGAATCGATGGTTTAGAAGGATTGAAATCAATTTAATTTTGAACATAATCTATTAGGTTATGAATAGTCGTTAGCTCACAAAATTAGTGATCTGGGTTCTTTGGCTAAAATATTCAAGTTAATTAAGATTGAATGTTAGTTTATTTCCCAATAATTTGTCACACTCATTCATAATTTTAGGTCTTCAACTAAGTAGCTTTGATAGTATTTTTTTCATGAAAACTTGTAGCTAAAGCAACAAGGTAGGCATTAATTTAGAAAATGTGTGTGCTTGTAAATTTTAAATAAATAACTATTCCGTTGGCCTTCGGGTTGTGAATAGTGATAGTAGCCAGTTAAGAACATGATGTGGTTGAGTAATTAGATCAACACGCACCACAAATGTGTGCCTTTGTGTCGAAAGGCTATAATGACGTTCCAACTAAGCAACTTAATGAAAACATGACTTAGTCGAGTAACTGGATCGACATTCATCACCAATGTTTGCCTCTGTGTAAAAAGACTAGGTCTTTGTCTACAAAAGGTAACAATAAAAAGAATGTTTCTAATAAAAACCTACCAAACTTGTAAGTAGCTTAACTTTTCATAAAAATGTACTTAGGACTAGTTACAAAGTTTAAATGACCAAATAATTATAATGTGTGTGTACAATTGAAAAGGGTCAATAAACTTGACATTTAGGTCTTGATTAACATGTATATTTAGTCTAGAGCTCCTAGATGCAGATTTTGCATATTAATGATTTCGAATAATTTGAAGGACTATGTTTAGAGTTAAATTTGTTTTATAAAGTTAAAGCCATTGTCTTATTATTGCGTTATGCGCTTTGTGATTTTGTGTTGTTTGCTTAAGGACAAGAAAACATTTAAGTGTGAGGATGTTGATAAGTGTAAATTGTATTGTGTTTTAGGGCATAGTTTGATATGTGTGTAGCAATTAATTCGATCATTCAGTATCTGTTTAGGTTAGAATTGTGTTAGTTTGTTAATTATTTGTGTTTTAAGTGTTTTATGGGTTAGTACAAGCTTTTGAGCTTAAATATGATGTTTTTAAGGTACCTCAATGTGTTTGTTAGTGTTTCAGGGTCACTATTGAAGAAAGAAGGAGTTTCGGAAGACATTTGGGCTGAAACAATGGCCCATAATCGTGGCCTATTCACGATCGTGACAGAAGGCTCAGATGGCATGTATTGGACAGATGCGTAGTCGCTTATAAACTTCATATTTTGAGGGACCTTTTTGGAACTTTCAGACCTTGAAAAGACCCTAGGGTTACCCAAAACATAAAGGGCTATTTAAAGAACATTAAGAGGAGCACAAAAGAGCTTTTGCATCAGCCACACTTGAAACCTTAAAGAGAGAATATTGAGAGAGAGAAAGAAGAAGAAAGACGAAGACGAAGCTTACTCGACGTGCTTCCTAGGAGGTTTCCTTACGTCGCTACTTTCCGTTGTTTATTTTAAGTTATTATTTCCTTTTCATTTCAATTTTATTTACATGTAGAATTGAGATGGATAGTATGATGATAGGATTTGGAGTATTGATGATGTTCTAAACTCTCCTTTGGGATTTTATTTTGATTTAATGATAATTTAGTCGATTGTGTTTATTGGATGAATGTCGTGATTTGATTACATTCTTTCATAATTCGGTAATAAACTGAGAGGGTGAACTGAATGATAAAAAATTAAATCAGATTAATGAGAGTTAAGCGACTTAATAGAAATCGTGACAAATCATATTGGTAATTATACGGAAAGAGATCCCATGTGATGTTCTGATAGTTTATTAGAGTGCTTCATATCTAATTAACATTTTTGATAATTTGTGAATTGAGGGATTGCAAATTTCATAATTTGATTAGGGTTTATAATTTAGGGTTTAATGGTTATAACTCGAGAGAGAGTAATTAGCCCTAGGATAGTCTAGAACCGACACTCCATTAACACATAATCAGCTAGGTTAGCATTACTGATAAGTAAAGTCCCCATTCTCGTAAATTGGTAAATTCCTTAGGTTGATTTCTATTGTGATTACATATTGCTCACTTGTTAATACTTTTGTGTTTAATTTCTGATTTGATTGGTGGAACTCAATTCTCGTAATTAATTTCTGTTACATCTTTTATTTTCAATTTTATATTTTTTCTGGTCTTATATTTTAGGATTAGATTACTCTCCTTCTTTATGGGATCGACACCTTTAATACTACACTACGAATATAAGATTAAAACTTAACCCGATCAATGTCAAACCTTGTTGTAGGTCTCATTTTATTTAAAACTCTCCAAATGTCTATTTGCGCAATATAGAGTGACTTACTTGGGGTATAATGTTTAAGGTAAGGGTGTTCAACCAGATCCTTCAAAGATCCAATCCATGCTTGATTGGCTAGTCCCTCGTTCCATAAACGTTCTTCGAGGATTTTTAGGCCTCACCTGCTTTTATGAACGATTTATCAAAGGTTATGCGACGTTGGCTGCCTCACTGACACAACTCTTAAAAAAAAGACCAATTTTATTGGTCAGATGCATCTCAATGCCCTTTTCAGAATCTGAAATTGGCTATGACTCAAGCTCTAGTTCTCGCTCTTCCAAATTTTAGTAAACTATTTCTGATCAAAACTTATGCATCCATGTCTGGATTAGGTGGGGTCCTTATGCAAAACAATCATCCATTTTCTTGTTTCAGTAAGCAATTTTGTCCCAAGTTATCTCGTGCTCCGACATGTATTCGTAAGCTACATGCCATCACAACCATAGTTAAAAAATGGTGGCACTATTTTCTTAGTCGCCATTTCATTGGCCTTACTGATCATCACAGCTTAAAGGAATTGATGTGTCAAGCCATTCACACACCAGAACAACAATCTTGCCTGGTTAAACTTATCGGCTACGATTTTGAAATACAATATAAAAAGGTTACTGCAAATAAGGTAACAAATGGACTCTAGTGTATTCATGATGATGCGACGTACTATAGCCTTTCCATCCCTTACCATTTAATCTTAGATCAATTGCAGGCTGAACTTTTAGAAAATCAAGATTTGTAATGCCTTATTCACTCTATCCAGCTTCAATCGCATTTATATGAGAATTACTAGTATCATAATGGTCTAATTCTTTATAAGAATAAAATTTGGCTGAGCCCCACTAGTAAGCTTATACATGCTATTTTGCAGGAGTATCATGCTTCTCTTATAGGAGGCCATACGGCGTTGCCAAAACATTGAGTCGTCTTTAAGAGAATTTTTAATGGGATTCAATTCGTCAAGATGTCAAGGACTTTTTCCGGCAATGTATTATTTGCCAACAGACAAAGTATGATACTAAAAAAACAGGGGGCTTGTTACAGTCGCTGCCTAATTGCAGCTCCATTGGAGGACTTAGGCTTTAATTTTATCATTAGACTTCCTCTTTCAAATGACTACTCGACCATCCTTGTTGTTGTGGATAGATTTTCCAAGGTGCCCCTTTTGGTCCGTTACCTCCTCATTACACTGCCTACAAAGTGGCTCAGTTATTTGTGGAAATGGTTTGCAAACTTCACGACTTCCCTCGGAGTCTAGTTTCAGATCATAATACAATTTTTCTTAGTGAATTTTGGTGTGAGGATTTCAAATTGAGTGGCACTACATTAAAAATGAGCACTGCCTACCATTCGCAAACTGACGGCCAGAATGAGGTTCTCAATCGAATTCTAGAACAATATCTTTGAGCATTTGTTCATCACAAACTATATCTTTGGCAGAAATTCTTACCTTGGGCTCAGTGGTCCTATAACACATCGATTCATTCTACTATTGGGTTCTCTCCCTTTTAAATCACTAAGTAAGTCCCCACCTTCTTTACCCAGATATGTGATGGTTCCTCTGCAACTAAAGTAGTCAACCAACTTTTAAGTTCTCGAGAAGAATTGTTACAATTCCTACACAAGAAACTTTCTAAGGCTCAAGCTCAAATGAAGTAGTAGGCTGATTCGAAAAGACAAGATCTTCATTTTTTAGTTGATGAATGGGTCTACGAAAAACTTCAACCACATATATAGATTTCTTTACATGACCCTTCTTACCCAAAACTTTGTAAAAGATTTTATGGACCATTTCAGGTTGTTGAAAAAAATTAAAGGGTCTATTATCATCTTTACCTTTCGAAAAATGCTAAAATTCATTCGATTTTTCACTATTCATTATTAAAGAAACATCATGGTCCAATTCCTGTTAACACCTTTTCCACCCTTACTCCATCCTTTGAGGGTCATCCTCTCATGGAACCATTGGTTGTTTTTTACACCAAAATTGAAGACGACACTTGGGAGGATTCGAACATTCTTTAACAAACTTAACATCTTGAGGACAAGATGGATTTCGAACTGGGTAGGAATGATACGAGTGGAGAAACTAGTACTCATTTAAAATCCAATAATGTCGTATCAATAGAAATGTGAAGGACTTGGTGGAATATAGCCCGGAGCAACAAGCATCAACTCATCCAGTGAGGATCAAACGATGTCCAGCAAATTAGGACAAGTTTGTGCATTAAGATGATATATAGCCCATGAGGGAAATTTGTTGGACCCCGAACTTGTTTTAGAATTGTGAGTTAAAAATTTGACAGGAAAGGAGAAATTAGTGGTGAATTAGTCATGTGAGAATGTGAATGGTTTTATGAGATTACGATAGGTAAAATGTGTGTATACCTTTGTTAGTGATGGTTATGATTAATAATAGCCTAAAATAATGTTTTGAGTTATATGGAATTAGAAATGAATAAATTGTTTTGAATGGAATTGAAAAGCAAGAAATGATTAGTGAAATAATAATAATAATAATAATAGAAATAATAATAATAATAATAATAATAATAATAATAATAAGCATAGAAATAATATTAATAATAAAAATAAAATTGAAAATAATAATAAGCGTAGAATAAGAATAGAAATAATAATAATAATAATAATAATAATAATAATAATAATAATAATAATTGCATAGACAAAAATTTCATAAATACAAAAAGTTAATAATTCTAATTTCCTTCTAATTTTCTATTTTACAAATTATTGCCACAATTATTATAAGTTGTGCTAAGTTTATATTTCTTATTATTATTCACCATTAGATTATTTTTAGATTTTATTATGGTTATTTAATTATTTTTATTAATTTAATTATGATATATGCATTTAGTCATAATAAGGAATTTAATAATAATAATACTAAATATAATAACAAAGTTTTATAAGTTTTATAATAATAAGTACATATCCTCAGGTCGGAAATTAAAAATAATATTATTTATAGATTTTAAGGAATATAAACTTTGATCGAATAATAAAGAAAATTATTAATTATAACAACATTCATAATAATAATAATAATTAAAGTAATTAATAAATTTAATAATCATAGCAAATATTGTAATAATAATAATAATACTATTACTAATAATAGTATTATAATAATAAATATAACAAAAAGATTAATAAATTTATTAAAAAGGAATTTAATGATAATGACAATAAATTTAATAATTACTCTGAAATAAATTTAATTATAATAACTATTTTAATAATAATATCTAACAGCATTTACAATAATGGAAATAACAATAATTCATAAATATTAATAATAATAATAAGCATAAGAACTTAACAAAGAAATAATAAACATGTTTTCAAAATGTGTAAATACTGTATAAGAACGGTAGAATAAAAATTTGGCTTTGGAATTCTAAAGCTGGCTTGTGTCTGGCTTGAAAATGGTGGCTATGGGTGGGTCTCACAGTTGTCTGTGCTCTGTCCTCTACCTTTGTCAAATTTTTATCATAAAATGACGTCGTTCTGTCATTAGACAGAATAGACTTAGACAAAGGATCTGAAATCCTACTGCTGCTCAACCGGCACCAACACCGATGTCAATATTGTTCTAGAGCTTTTAAGCATAGTCATGTCTAATTAAAGCTTGACACAAAGTTGTAATCAGAACTGATTTTGTACTATTTCTCCTTATAAATTTAAGAGAAATAGTGTAAAATATTAATAAACTAAATATAGAAAATATAATAAAATTGATATAAAACTTATTGCAAAACAGCAAAAGTGCCAAATACCGATTCAAGTATATTTGAATATTAGTTAATTAATTAAACAAGCTTTTATAAAATAAATAAAAATCTTTAATTAATTATATTTCAAATATAGAATTAACTGATTGAGCATAAAATATAAACCAACATAAACACAACTATAGCATCTAGCTTTTCTTTTTCAAAATAAAAGAATTATATTTTTCATAAGAAGAAAATATGCGGATGTTATTTTTTAAGTATATATTAAATAAATTTCCAAATACAATTCAAAAATTAAATATTTTTAATAAATTATTTAATTAGTTTAAAATAGGTCTATATCGCACTTTAATATGATGTAACCTCGGCGGCGTGATTCCTGGTAATGCAGCTTACCAGTGTAAACGCCATTAATTAATTATTCACGTCTGAAAAGGAGGATAATTGTTGTCAACAACTTGTATGATCTCTCATCATCGCACCAGCGTCATGCCAATAAGGTCACTAGCACCGTCAAGAATTTTATATGTGCAGTTCTAGTTGTGGTCTCCAGCTTCAACTTTCATCCCCTATAATACGTAGTCATTTTATGAGATTATGTCAATATCACACCAAAACTCTATGCTTTAGACGGAAGGAAAGCAAGGAAAAAAAGAAAGGGAATTGTATTTTTCTTGGTTTTTATTGTTTGGATAAAATTAAGCAAAAGGAAAGGGAAAGAATGGAGGGGAATAGGAGAAAAATTTGGCCTAAAAATATTTCCCACTAAATTGGTGGGAAAGGAGAGGAAATAGAAGACAAGATAATCTTATTATAAGTAAATTATCATTATATCCTTATTAAATCTAACAAATAAAGATAAACAAGTTCTATAATCAGGGCATAAAGGTCTTACAAAATTCTCTTCCATTCAATTCACTTTTTTGATAAATTAAGAAAACAAACAAGAGAAAGGAAATCGCATTTCTCTTCCATTCTTTTCCCTTCTTTTTCCCTCAATATTTCATTTCCTTTCCCGTAGATCCAAACAAAGACTAAAAGAAAAAAAAAGTTAATTCTAAATTTTTTAATTTGATTACTTTAAAAAGTTATATTTAATAGAACTTAATTTAATTTATTTATAATAAACTCTACCGCTAAGTCTACGCGAGTGCACTAACTCTATCAGCAAAAATACTATTATGAAGACTTTTGAGCAAGTCATCAACACGTAATTGAGGTTCAATCTTGAGCTTGACCGGAGGCATCAAATGTAGAAAGTTTTTGATGACTTCACTTTCATGATGTTTGTAATATAGCATGAGATATTGATAAAATTACAAGAACACCCCCTACGCTACATTTTCTAATTCTGCCGGTAGAAAAGGAATAAGAGAACTAAAAATGCGGGTGACGTGGACAGGTGGGGGTTAGGAAGGAGCATCCGTGGTCTTTGGGTTGGGGACTTGACCACCCGAAGTTTCCGTTACAAGCATTGCATTTGCTTGTTACTTGGTAGCCAAACCCACCCATTGCAGGCTAATTCTAACCCAAATCAGATAAATTTATAAAAGACAAGAGTTATTTTATGTTCTCATCTTTAAACTTGCCACTTTCTCTTTTCTTTCTAACCAAGGTACGTTCTCGATTCTGTTTTGGATTGTCAAGTGTGAGGTTCTTTTCATATTTATTTGAGAGTTTCCATCATTGCGAGTATTGCTTGCAGGGAATGGCGGTTGTTTGGCTGATCATAAGGACCGAGATATGATTTTCTGATCTGGTGCATCCGAGGATGACGGCGAACAAGAACACCGATTCTTCTCAGGTACGTACATTTCGCTTTGCATTGCGATTTTCTTGTCAATGTGTAGTGATCACGTCTAGACTTGTGTATGATTTTGATATTCATGTTGTTTGCTTGTTCTTTGTAGGGAGATGGTGGCGGCGGTCCTACACCTCCGTCACCGTCGTGGCAGGCCGATCAGCCGCACTCTCGTAATAACAATACAGTAACTAATTTCTCTCTTTTTCTTTCACTATTCATCTCTTCTGTTTTTATTCTCTTTTTTCTTGATGCATTGTAACCGCCGAAAGTCAGAGTCACCAACCATTGATTGATCGAGTCATTTCAGAATAATCTTCCGTTATCTTTTAAACTTTAGCAAATTTGTACAGAATGTGCTAGTTCTTGTGGCGACATAAACACAACTGAAATGAAATAGTACGAGATTATCTGTTATTTTTGTCGTAATTACAGGACAGAAGCGAAATCTATAGTTATTGGAGGCTATTGATGTGTAGAACCGCTATATCATCTGCTTTTATTAAGTTTGACTATGATTTTAAAGGTTAATTGCTTCACGTGGTTTCTGTTTGCTGCTTATATCAATTGGTAGTTTCTGTTGTTAAGTTTCTTGTCATTTGTTGCCTGATGGACTATAATCTGTCTCGCAGGTTTTGAAAAGTGGACCTCTTTTCTTATCATCCAAAGGTGTGTTTTCAGTATTATGGTTTTTTTTTTTTTTCTTATAGTGAACGATTTGTTGCAAGAAAATGAATGCACAAGCCTTGAATGCCCTTGCGTCGGAGTTTTTATGATAAAGCCATTGTTAAGTCACTTTTTAGAATCAGTAGTTAGTTGGTATAAAGTAATTCCTTGATTTTTTTTAATGTAGGGATTGGATGGACATCATGGAAAAAGAGGTGGTTTATTTTGACACGAACTTCACTTGTTTTCTTCAGAGGCGACCCGGTATGTAACATAAAGTATTTATGCAGCGGATGATCAACTTTTCTTATGTGATTAATATATTAATCTTTTAAGAGTGCTATTCTTTGTGAATCATTGAGGTTTTACTAGCTGTCGTTGATTAATTTTCTCAGAATGTTGCTCCTCAAAAGGGGAGTGAAGTAAATTTAACTCTTGGTGGCATTGACCTCAACAATTCAGGCAGGTTGGCCTTCTTTTTCAGATTCGACATTTATAATTTCTAACTCTATTTTCATGGTTGACGCTGTCTTGGAGTTTGCACTACTTTACTAACTTTACAATGTCTTTGAATAATCCCTAGTGTTGTCGTCAAAGCAGATAAAAAACTCTTGACTGTTCTCTTTCCTGATGGCCGTGATGGAAGAGCTTTCACTCTTAAGGTGTTTCTTTGTTTCTTCCCTCCAATATGTTCCTTCTGATATTGTGCTTGGCATCATAGTTGCTTACTCTCTGTAGACTGTTCTAAAGTTGCAAAAGGAATGGACCAAAAGATAATTCATTTGGCTTGACCTTGATTCAGGTCAAGTTAATGCATCACTTGACACAAGACTTGAACTTGACTCAGTTAGATCCTTACAAGCTAGATTTTGTGTAGTTATCTTGCTTGAATTTGCTTTATGAAGTGATCATCTTCCCACCTTTTTTATTTCTTTGAAAGGATGTGCAAAAATTACTACAACAAAACAAAATAAATTAGGGGTTGAGACAGTCTGAAGATGAGCTTTTACATTCTGATTTCATTTCTTCGTGTCTGAGCTCCTAAGTTCCAGGCTTTGCTCATTGAATTAACAAAACTAGATATTGTGATTTGAGTGTGTTTCATCGTGATCCAAGTAAGGAGGCTTGTTTAGATATTTGAGAAAGTTGCGTTTTCCAAATGGGAAAAGTCTAGGGAGAAACAAACTGAAAAATGCTATGTTAAAAACCCATGCGTAAAATTTACTAAGTTTTTTCTTGATGTTGGATTACCGTCTCAGTCTAATGCGATACTGTTGTTGACAGGCTGAAACTATGGAAGATTTGTATGAGTGGAAAACTGCACTTGAGAATGCTCTCGCACAGGCACCAAATACTGCAATTGTCATGGGGCAAAATGGTATCTTAAAAAATGAGCAGATTGATGGGACTGATGGTTCAACTGAAAAGCGTATGTTTATATCTACTTTTTTCTTTGACACCCATGTTTGTAAGTATGTGATGGAGTATTCATATGCAAGTTTCTGTATAACCTCAGGGAAAAAACACTAATTTCTTTTGTGGTCATTTAGATACTACGAGTAATCAGCGGCGAAGATGCCTAGGAGACTATTGATGAAATCTGTATAAGCAACTCTAATTTTTGCATGAAAACAACAAATGGTTTTCTTGTTAGTTTTCTGGGTCCTGTATTTTCAATTCCTTTTTTCTGACTTTCCTCAGATCATAACATGAAAATTGTTTTCTTCTTGGTCTACATTATCAAGTATGGCAATCTCTGTAAGTTGTCTTTTGCTGTAGTTTCTGCGGCATGAGATCTTACATGAAACTTTATTAAGATTCTGGACTTGGAAAATTGAATTCAATTTTAACTTCAGTGAGATGATGACATGTTGGCCTTTCCACTCCCTGCCCCCTTTTGTAGCAAAGGAGAAGCCACCTCCAAAGTCGTTGATTATTGGCAGACCAGTCCTACTTGCCCTAGAGGATGTTGATGGGTCTCCATCTTTCCTGGAAAAGGCTCTAACATTTATAGAAGAGCACGGTGGGTATTCTTTTCATTATCAATGTTTAAATTTCATTTTAAACAACCAAGATGGTTTCTTGCACACTTGTCTTCTCAAGGAAAAGGTTTTCCTATTGAATCAAGGAGATGCTGGTCTTTATGTTCCAATTTCATGCCTGCAACTAGAGACTGCATGATACTAACTCTTTTTCTGCAATGCATAATTGATTTGTTTCTGTAATAGTAGAAGTAAAGTGCCCAAAGATGTGATTTTGAGCTAGTTGCTATTTTCTAAATTTATTTGTTTGTCTAGTGTGAGTTGAAAGAAAGTTTTTCAATTTTTGTACGTTCTTGAGTGGTATCTGTATTAAGCTCCTGAAAGGCATTTTTTTGAACCTGCCTTTTGCATAATTCTATTGATTGGGATGTTCATGTTTCCATGTCCTTTGGCCTATAATACCCTCTTATAACCAGATATGGACAGATAATTTTCTTCTTTATATTTGAAGTTATGAATCGTTTATTTTTATCACTTCGAAACAAACATCTTGCTCAAAATTAATAACTTCAACTATTGTAGTCTCTATGACCTTGAATTAATTTCCCAGGGTGTGTAGGAATCTGCACTTGCACTCTTGTGCAGTTATAGTTAGGAAGGAATCACGCATGGGATTAAACCTTCTGTTATTGATCTAACTCATCTTACCCATGTATATCTCACAAATAAACCTTCGCACAAACTATGCTTGCTGAAGTACCATGACCAGTTGTAAGTCTATAGGAGCACCATTTTATTTATGCAGCAACTTTCAAAAGTTGCTTAGATCTCATCAGCTGAAAATAATTAACAGGTACCAAAGTGGAAGGCATCTTGCGGCAAGCTGCAGATGTCGATGATGTTGAATGTCGAATTCGAGAATATGAACAGGGTTGGTCTATTGAAATGATTTTGTTTCTTTGATTACCATTTAGTTTCTTCTACTTTTTAATGCAGTTACTGCACGCTGTCCTATATCAAATTTCATATGTATGAATTTTGAAGATTTGGTATCAAGTGTAACGTTAATTAATGGTTTAGAATTGATGATAATCAATTGTTGAGATACTGTACAAGTGATGAGGTCCTATCAACTCACAAGTCCATCTTCTGACAAGTTTGGGTTGTGAAATATGATTTGCAGGGAAAACAGAATTTCTCCAGGGTGAAGATGCACATGTTATTGGTGATTGTATCAAGGTATTTTTTGTTTTTATTTTTAATCACAAAAAGTGTTAATCCCTTCCAATGAGTTACGGCATTATTTGGAGCCAAAGATTTCTTTTTAATGTTCTTATAAATTTTCAGTATTTCCTGCGGGAGTTACCTTCATCACCAGTACCTGCTTCTTGCTGCAATGCTCTGCTAGAAGCATGCCGTAAGTGTAATGGAGAATTTCTTATGTTGACATTGTGTCCTGTCCCTCTGTTTTCTTATGCACTTCATATGTGGTCTACTTGAAAACTACTTTAAAGTGTAGCAATTGCATCATAGTTTAAACCTTGCTGCTACATTTTTTCAATCTTAAACAATTATCCTATATTACAACCCTTCTGTTTGGTTGGTGTGGAAAATTTTCATTTACCATCTTTGAACCGGAATTATCAATTAAAAGAAGGGCTACTTCTGTTTAGTTGCTTAATTATGTAAATACTTCTACAAATGTTGCAGAGCATGTGAAATTTATTTCTCCAAAATCTCCTGATTTACACTGACTGTTTCAACTCCTCATAAATCATCTATGCAGTTCTAAATTTTATTAATTGGTGTAGCAAATGAACGCCCTGTTTCTCATGTTACATGTTACCTGGCACATTTGTTCAGTTTTCTTATAACATCAAGATAATGTTCATTGCTTAAAATGGTTGTATCACTAAATTCTTCTGTAAGTTCTTTTTTTATGTTAAATCAAGAAAATGCTTTTTGTCTGTGGGATAACTCTTTAAGGTAATGATGAATCAGGTCTCTTTTAAATCTATCAGAATCTTGGTTTGTAATTTTTGTTGAATTTATTAATCGCCTTTCATGTTAATTATTATTAGAATAACATCAAAGATAGAATGTTTTGAATTCCTTTATCTTTGACAACAAGATGACAAAAGGCACCATAGAATGACCAAGTACGTTGCTGAAATTTTTTGATGATATTCCCTAGGCATCTATGAGTACATTTTGTTTGTCTATGCAGTACAACAAGCAATTAACTACTTGAGTGACTCCTAAAAATCTGGATATGACATTCTTGTTTTGTAAACTATTAGGCTCCTTGGATAATTTATTCAGATACAAGTGCAAGGAATTTGATCCACTTTTCATAACAAAGAGTTTCTCTTTTTTATTGCTTTATTTCTTCTGATCCCTGGCTGAATTTCAAATTTTCAGGAACTGAACGTAGCAAGAGAGTGAATGCTATGCGTACAGCAATATGTGAAACTTTCCCTGAGCCAAACCGTCGATTGTTGCAAAGGTAGTTCGTATAACTTTTTCCAGTACTCAAATATGTGAAATTTTAGGATGAACTCAACTTTTTCTTGTGATATATGCAAGCAATGATGCTTTAAATGTGTTGCCTTTGGACCTGAATTCGTACTTGCTGTTGTTTGGGAAAGAGGAGAGGTTAAAAACAAGAAACATATACAGTTAAAAGCACCAAAATTTGAAAAAGATGTATGTATTTTGTAACTGGCTGTTCTTTCCTATACCCATAATGAGAGCACATGCTCCTCCCTGTACTTCCAAGTATATCATTCACCAGATTTTAAAATTGTAGTGCGTACTTGTGCCAACCTTGTGCATGATGTCGTATATTAGAAGCCTATAATTCTGGCAAAATATTGATTCACAGGATGTAATTCTCTGCTTTGTCTAGAATGACTGCTGGCCTCAATGTATTAACTTTTTGCTATCAGCTAGAGGCAGAATGTGGAACAGATAACTGCTTTTGAATTGAGACTTTTAGTTCTAGATTGAACATTCAAGTAGGGATGCTGAGGTGACAAATGGTTGTAAAGGTTTATGTATTATGCAAGTTTTGTCGTACGAAAGAAAATTCTCTTTCCTATCAAAATGATGCCTTTTCTGCTTGTGGCACTAATTACGGATCAATTGCTCAATTTTTTCTGTTATTCAGAATTCTTTTAATGATGCAAGCTGTGGCTTCTAACAAAGCCGTGAACCGAATGAGCACTTCAGCTGTAGCTGCTTGCATGGCACCATTACTTCTTCGTCCTCTTCTGGCTGGAGACTGTGAAATTGAAACTAATATTGATGTAGGTGGTGATAGTTCTATTCAACTTCTAAAAGCTGCTGCTGCAGCTAATCATGCTCAGGCCATTATTATCACATTACTGGAAGAGTATAGCACCATATTCAGCGTAAGCAGTTGTCATGCCCATGCTTTCAGTATGAATTTTATTGTTAGGCTGTCACACCTAGAGCTTGCATTGGAAGTTTTTTCTTTTGTATTGGTGAGTGCAATTGAAGTTGGATTGGTAAGCCTGTAACTTTGCATGAAATATTTTGTCATAGTTTTGGAGTCTATATTTGCGATAGCAAGATGTCTATAATGAAATTAATAGTCAAGAGATTTTTTTTTTAAAGAAAGAGATGCCCTTGTCTTCCTGATTTTTTCTCATAGCAGCACTTACCAAGAGTTTCACTTCAACTACTTGGGGAACACAGTAAGATAGACAACTAATATGATGCTGGCAATAGAATGACAATGATTTGGTCATATTGCTTGACGCTAAATGGGAAACAAAATGTCCAAGTTTGAGAATTTAGCTGTGATTTTGTTTAGTGTGTTTACATAGTCTGGAATCAGCTTTTACCTTGTGCTTTCTTTAAGTTAGTATGCTAACTACAGGAAGGTTCTACATCTCCTGGACTATATACGGACTCGGAGGAGTGCGAAAGTGAGGAAGCAGAGTTAACAGATGATGACCAATACTATGAAGATGATGCAACACAAGGTTCCGATAATTACACAGATGATGATCTTGACAATGTCTCAACTGGAACCTACACCGGGAGTGATGGCTCTGGTGAAGATGATCTGTCTGTCGATAAGGTTTATGCACTTTTCTTTCCATATTCTTTCTGTTTTTCTCGTGTCTATGCTATACCTTTGCTTTTTGTTAATTAAAATTATATTATCAGCATATGTTTATTGTTCTTCAGTGGATATTGTTTGAGCATCAACTTTAAAACGTCAATGAAAAATATTAAAAGTTTGGTCTTCTCTTCCCTTACTTCCCTCATTTTCTCAAGGTCAGAAGCTTATGTGGCAAACCTTGAAAGGTTTAATCTCTTCAAATTTTCTACTACTCAAGCCAGTAACTGGTGGCCCCTCTTACTCCAGTCCCCATAAGCCCTCTTGTACGTGTTTGAACCTTTTCCTCCTTTTTTCTCTTGTAGTGGCTGGGACCTTGAAAGGCTTAATATCCTCAAAGTTTATGTTACTCAAAGCCATTCAAAATGGCATTATATATCACTTCCCAATTTTCTTCCTTTTATTCATGTTTAGTTCCATGTTTTGGCTGTCGGATTATATATCATCGTTCAAGGTCACAAATTTACCTTTCCATACTTCTGATGGATTAAAACCTTCTGCTTTTTGTTTCCTTTCTTTTGTATATGTATATGTGTGCAAGTTTTACTTGTTTGTGGGTAGTTTGTTGATAGAAACAAGGAAGAGCTATGTTTAACTAGTTTAGAGGTGCAGGATCGTGATGATCATAGCTCTGGTTCCAAGTCTTCCGATGTGGATAATGACTCTAGACCTGAGCAGAAGTTATCAAGTTCAGTTCAAACCATGCTGCTCCCACACAATGATGGTAAAAGAAGAGATAATTTCACAGATCGCAGTAAGACTACATATGTTTATGGTCAACTATTGGAAGATGTTTCCGACGAAACAAACTTGGAGAATAAGCAAACTAGTCGTAATGCACCAGAATGTTTTCAGAAATTGGCGATTGTAGAAAATGGACCAGCTCAAAGCATCAAGCATACAACTGTTTGGGGACTTGCCCCTGTAAGTATATGACTCATGCATTCTTTATATGTGGTTACGCATTTCCATTTTATTATATGCTTTTCTCAAATTGATGTCTTCCTATCATGTCTCTCTCTTGCAATTGGGGGAAAAGATGCATGTTTTTAGTTCTTTTTGTTTATTGATTGTACATAAAAATTGTTGTTCCTCTTGTAATTGAGGGTTTCCCAACTTTTTGGCATGAGTTCAGGCACAGAAGAACGTTTCAATGGAATCCATTGATTTTCCTATTGAAGAGGAGTAAGTATCAAAGATATTCTGCACAAAAATGTGGTTCCTTTTGAATGACTTTAATTTTTGCAACATTAGTGTTATGTGCTGCTGCATGCAGTTATTATTCTTAGAATTCTTTGCAAAAGGATGCTGATTCTTTCATCTCTAAATTGCTTATGGACATGTGAAGTCTTTGATCGACTTGTGTAGATGATACATATGATTTGGTAGTTTAAGTGCAAGGGCAATACTTTTGTTTGTTCTTGGGTCACTGGGTGGATGGTTACATGTGTGTGTATGAGTGAAACAGGATTGGGAGTGGGGGTTGTGGGCTAGAGGGAGGAGTTAGAAAACTCTGTTATGGTGCTTTTGGTTATGCAGCATAGCAGGGGGAAGCTTTTTGCCCAGTCTGATGTTTATATAAAGTGGAATTGAAGATATATTTGTGAACATAATGTGAAGATACCAAAACATACTGAGAAGCTAAACAGTAATTGTGCTCCACTCAATTTGTTTTACGACTTTTAAATGGAGAAATCTTATGTATGGACCGGACAATTAATTTCAACAATAAAGTAATGCAAAGTCTGGTGATCACCCTATTCCTTTCAATATTGATGTAATTTGCTTTCTTACATAACGCCACTACTTTTGCTGTCAATTAGTATGTTGAAAGTGGAGTATTTTGAAGGTTTGGATATAAGATTAAAAGGAGCCCCTGTTTAATCCAACTAATCCTTCTCTTTTTTAGCCTCGTTTCATGTTATTGCCTAGTTTTACTTCCCCAATTAATTTTCTTCCTATTAGTCTCTTTCTAAAAATTTTTGATATGGTTTAGTTTCTCCTCACTCTTTTTTTTCATTGGTTTGACATCATTAATTATTGCTCCATGCACTCCCATTATCATTAAGTCTTCTTGATGGATTTACCTATGTAGAGGCTATGGAACTGACCCTTATTTCTTGTTTTGCATTTGAATTCACATTTTTAAAATAATCCTAATCCAATGTATTTTTAATCATCGAATATTTTGGTTGAGTTGAGAATCAATTATAATGCCTTGACTAGTTTAGTATGTTCTGCTAACAGCGTGCGCTGTTCATAATTGGCTCCAGCGATGTTCTTTTTGTCAGTGCATGGTTGAAATTTTCCTTTTTGTTGCAACAAGTACTATCAAACCAACCATATTTTTCTTTACTGTTTCTTATGTAAACGCAGAGTTAATTTTGAACGAAATAATTTTCCGATCCAGTATGAAACATTTCTTTCTGTAGGCATCGATTGTTCATAATGCACTCCAATTGTGCTACTAATTTGACTTTCTAATCCATATCCAGAGCTGAACTTCAGAAGCTCGAAACAGCTAAACTGGAGTTGCAAAACAAAATTTCTGAAGAGGTTAGTCATTAAAGAATGCTCCTCTTTCTTATCGATATAAGAAGGTTCATTTTCATGATAGCATCGTCTTAATAAGTCAGTTATATTTTCAATTATAGGTTAAAGGTAATGCAGCTCTTCAAGCCAACTTGGAACAGCGAAAAAGGGCCTTTGATGAGCGTCGCTTAGCTCTTGAGCGGGATGTATGTTCAACACTTGAAAATCACTTCTCTTTTACTTTCTTCCGATTCTCTTTTTCTTGCTTTGTCATTTATATGGTCTACGAAAGCATTGGTGGATCTCAAGATTGCGGTGATGCAGTATGCTGGCTGCAGTTCTATGTTTATGCTGTTGAAAGAAGCACAATTGATGTGCTTATGCCATTGACATCCCAAAATGCAATAAAGAATTTAAAAAACTTGCAGTTTCGTGTCAAATTCATTGCTGGATTTTCTACTCTTTGGATCTGTGTGAGAGAAAGAGAAAGGGACTAGACATGCTGTTTGTGTAGTTTTGAAGGCAATGTTGGTTTTTCTAGCTTAAATGTTTTTTATTCCTAAAGCAGTTAGTTGATCACATGAGGAAGATATGTCTGCCTGACTCTGGGTTTTGATCTATATATTTACAGGTTGCAAGATTGCAGGAACAACTGCAGGAGGAGAGGGATAAAAGGAAAGCTCTTGAAGCCGCACTTAGTGCAACTGAGAAACCCTTGTCTGTTCCAGCCAGGATTGATGAAAAAGTTAGTTTGTCTCTGCTCTAGTAGATGTAATTGTTGAAATAGCATATCAAGTTGTTAACTTGTGCCACAGTTGAAGGCAGATATTGAAGAAGTAAATCAAACTGAAGCAGACATAACCAAGTTGGAGAAGAAGGTTGATGATCTGAGTGTGCAACTCAATCAACGGCATGGACCAGTTAATTTTTCTTTGCCTGACTCCTGTAAAAAGCCCATAGACTCAAACAATCAAGCAGAAAAGCCGTAAGCCCCTTGTTAGTTTCTATCAATGTTTTATTCTATTAGTTTGTCCTCCTCTATTTGCAGCAACTGGAAAGAAAAAGATATGAAGCTTCTAAAATTTGATTATGTGGTTAATGTCAATTTTTGCAGGGAAGACAAACAAAAAGATGCTGCAGGAAAGTCTACAAGTAAGGTAAAATAAACTGGCACTTCCAACATACTGTTGATGAATCAGTGCTAGAATTTTGTCAGTTTCTTGGATAAGAAGTCCCTAGATCTCTAAGTGCCTTGATTCCCTAGTAGATCACAATGCGTGTACTGTTCTAAGCCTATTTATTATTCGATATGTACTGAATAAGCTAGATGTTTTTGACATTGCTTGATTATCTTATGTAATGCATGTTAACAAACTCCATGTGTGTGTTAATTGTTGGAGAATTTTGTTGTGCTCACTCACATAATCTACCATATTTTGAGCATGATGGAGTTGGATTATCAAGTACATATGGTAAAATTAGAGGTGCAAACTACTTTAATCTATATTTAAGGTCAGGTGGAATTTTCCAGTAGAACTTTTCTGATATTCTTATGTATGTTTCAAGCTGACATTATTATGCACAGTTGCGGCTAGCATGAACCAGCAGAAATTTGTGGGAATCTAAGAAATGGATGTGTTAACTTGTCAGCTCATTAGCCTAGTTAATCAATTATTTCTGTACTGTCTAACTTAATTAGTGAATGTAAAAAAATACATTACAATGGCTTTTTCCTTTAGCTATTTTCGGTTGCCTTAATTTGAGACCTAATCAAGTCAGCAGCTTTTACGATTTTTGTCTTTGACGAATAATTCATGATAGGATATTTCCGTTGATGGGGCTGAAAGTGAGGATAAGCATGAATCACATTTAAGCAACAAGCATCCACCTCAAAATCAACAGTTGGATCACACGTGTAGCAGCAGTCCCAATTCTGTTTCAACTCATTCCAAGAAATCTGGTATAAAGAACGAGGTAGGCAATAGATTTTGGGTTGTTTGATGATTTAGTTCATTGAAAATGACTTCCCAATCTTGTCGGATATCGTGATACCATGTAGGCTTCATTTTGCTCCAGTAACAATAGTTGCTTCTCGAAGGATCTGTTTGCAATAGCTCCGTAATAGATATCTGCCAACAAATGTCCTAACTTATTTGTGCTGCCAACCATAGGGAGCAAATTCTACAGCTTCTGCACTCACAAAGTTGACGACCAGACTCAACTTTCTCAAGGAGAGACGCAACCAGATAGCAAATGAACTCCAAAATCTGGACAAAACGCGTGCACCAAGTAAACCAGCCTTGAACCAAGAAATGGGGAGAGGATCGGAGGATTCTCAATCAGCCTATGTCCCTGATAAACGAGTGGAAATTGAAGGCCCATTACTCCCTAATACTGACAAGTTGCAGAAATCAGC
Source organism: Erythroxylum mucronatum (assembly GCA_027563825.1). Classification (NCBI taxonomy): domain Eukaryota; kingdom Viridiplantae; phylum Streptophyta; class Magnoliopsida; order Malpighiales; family Erythroxylaceae; genus Erythroxylum; species Erythroxylum mucronatum. The sequence goes on along the minus strand of JAOSBP010000004.1, from coordinate 9,707,220 downwards.
CATGATGCCAGAAACAGAAAGCCAGGATCCTCGAATTATTGAGAGAAGAAAATAGGACAAGGCAAGGCAATGTTAGTTAAAGTTGCAGGAGAGGTCCACCTCAAGGGACCCCAAGAGCCAAAATTAGATGATTCATTGTCTATTGTAATGTTAAACGGTATGCGTCGGGGAGATAGTAAAAGGTACTACTGATGCTCGTTCCAGCACCAGCAGCAGTGATCAAATTTGTGACACCCCCCCTAAGCCCATCATGTACATATCAAGTATCAAAATGATCTCCTTTGTTATTAAATCCTTTTAATGGGAAAATGCAACTGCAGTTGCGTGACCCCACCGATCAACCTTCCACCTATTGAGGTCAAAGTTAATTTGGAACTAGTGATTGCTGACTAGACGAGTATAACCCTTTAATCTTTACTAGCTGTTTCCATCTTCGTTGCAACCAATCAAATTCGTGGAACTCATAAACTTGTATAGTGAATGCTGTGGAGCTGATGAAATAAGAATCGTCATATTCCCGGCATAATTCATGTATCTGGTCCTGAAAAGACCAGAGGAATAGAGTGGAATTGTCGAATGGAGTGGTTAAAAGCATGACATGATTGAGATTCATTTCAAACCAATGAATGAATGAATGAAGGCTGTCCACGTGGCCGGCCCAATTCGTGTCATTCCATTCAAAGTGCTAGGTTTTGTCGAACGGAGTGCGACATAAACAAGATTCATTTCAAACCAAGGAATGAATGAAGGGTGTATGTCCCGCACTACGTGGCCGCCACAATTCGTGTCATTCCATTGAAAGCGCTAGTTCTTGTTTCGTTCGATGACAGATGGTGGTAGAGTTGGGACTCTTAATCCTCACCAATAAACTAGTGCTCAGCACAGGACGATCATAGAACATAAATGAAAGAAAAGAAGGAATAACAGGAACTTCCATGATTAAATATCATATTCATACCAGACATCAATTTGAGCAATCTACAACTCAAGTTGTAACAATAAAGTTGACCCAGTAACCTTGAGATAATAGCAATAATAGAAATAGTTGTGAATAATAATAAACTGGTCGTCATCATCAAATCAAAGAATTAGAAATCCTTGAGCAATTTCCTAACTTGCTCAAGCGTCACGAAGAGAACCACCGTGAAAGGACCCTGCCTCGAAATTGTTGGAATGAACCCTTTGTAGAGTGCCATAAGCCCTTCGGCTCTCACTGTCTTCACCGCACAATCAATGGCACCATTGTACGGCGCACCGCTTCCAGCCTCCATCTTCATGTTCATAACCCTCGTCTTTATCACGTCCACCGGATTCGACGCCACCGCCGCCACAAACCCTGCCGAAAAGCTCGCTGTTACGTGGGTCCCAAGCCCATCAGCCATCACCCCATTCTTCAAAATCGCCTCCTTTATTTGATCATACGAGGCCAACTGTGACGCAGTTACTATCATTGCACGGTTCACCGTCAATGAAGACCCACGCCACAAGCTTGTTATACCTTCCTGTTTCGACATCTTCGTAATAGCATCAATAACGCTGCCGTAGTTACGACGTTGGGCGGGTGGCAGCCGGCCGTCGGCCTGCATCCTCACCATCGCCACATCGGCAGGGTTCCCGACTGCGGCTCCGATCCCACCAGCGATTAATCCGGCAGCGATTTTCCTCGCTAACGGCATGCTACCCGTGTCTTTATTAGTCCACTTTTGTTTGAGCACATCGTACAGACCCATGCGAGTGGTGGAGTAGAGTGTTTGTCGGAGAACGGTGGCGGAGACCCCAGAGAACAACGCGGCGACGCCTTCACTCTGAACTATCCGCATACCGACAGCAACAGGTCCGACTCGGGGTGGTGGGTGGTGGATGGCGGCGGCGGCGGCGGATGAAGAGTTGAACGTAAAAGCTGGCCGGAGCTTGTGGATTTGTTGGGGATTAGGCAAGTTTTCACCTTGCAGTTGCATGCGGACCTTAATGAGGTCTAGTGGATGTGTGGAGCAACCTGCAACAATTGAAGCAATGCCTCCTTCGACAAAACTCTTGACACCCATGATTACAAGGAGTTACTTTTCAGACAATTTAGTGTCTTCAACAACGTTAGATACAGCAAAATGAGAAAAGGGATCAGATCCAGTTGGGAGAAAGATCACTAGAGACTAAAAGATGGGAGTGTAAGCTAAAAGCTACGGCAGAAGCGTGAGGGACGAAAGGCCTTTGAGACATATGCTAGTAGGAAACCTAGGTGTGCAGAGGAGCGTGTGTTGAGAGATGGGTTTTGGGAAAAGAGAAGGTAGAAAGTATTTATAGTGCTGTCAACGAAAGGAGTAGTGAACATGAGAGGAAAAGGGCAAAACGCGGTTGGTGGGGTCCATTTTCTGATGCTCATTCTTTATTCTGTGCTTTGTGGACCATAATAAATGAATAATATAACATACGTCTTTCTAAAACTTACAACTGTCTGTCATACAGGATATGTTACCTCCCCCAGCAGACCTTGACTTTTAGTTTTAGTTCTACGCTGCTTCAGGTTTTATCTGTTACTTTCCACTCTTTTATTTGCATGAATGGAGAAAGTCGCCAAATTACTTGGAGTTGGCGTTGAAAACTCGCCAGTCCAGTCGCCACATAAATTTGAAGCTACGAATTGTTTGTTTGTTTGCGTCTCTGCAAACGAGTGGACTTGGAAAGTTTCAGTGGCAGAGATGAGAAGTAAGCTGTAAGCCGCGTCTTTTAACGTTTTAGTTGTATTTTCTTTATCAACTTGACCTGGTTTTTCCCACACAGCTGGAAATGAAAATCGCTTTTCCGCGTTCAGTCGATTCTCATTAAGACCAACCTATTTGTTCACCCAATTCATAACCATAACATTTAATAAACCACACACACACACACACACACAAAGACTTGCAGCATCTACGTGGGCTGCATCAAACGGCTCCCTTTCGCGTTCTCCTGCTTCATGAACAACCATTTGCGAGAATCTGTCTTGTATTTTTTTGTACGATAATGTTCAAATGTGTTTGGATATCAAACGATACATATCACTAGTAGTATGCAAAAGGAATTAACTAAGTGCATGGAAGTAAGACGGAACATCGTCATATCTTGAATTGAGTACTCTTTGGTAATGCTTGCTTTGAAATATGTCTTAATTAAGACTCTTTGCGTCGCACATGTCATTCAGGATATGTTATTTGCCTACTGCTATTTTTAGTTAGGATCACAAGAAATCCGAAATTTGGTTAACTTGAAATTCAAATTTTTTAAATGTGCAAATTTCAGGTTTGTTTGGTTCAATAGTACAAACATTTTATAATATCTAAAATGACATCATTATATTTAATATAATAAAATAACGTTATTTTGATTATTGATGACTAAATAGTATAACAAAATGATGATAACAATCCTCTCCTTCCCTATTATGTGCTAGCTAGACCAACCTACAAAAACGAAATGGTGCTTTTGTAACCAGTTGTCTATAATATCAAATAAATCATTTTCGTTGTCGGTAAATTTACCAAGGGCTATAGTATTTAACTACTTGAACTATTTCTGAGCACTGTATAACATTTTCAGGGCCTTTGAAAATTATATCATTTTGTATGATTTAATTTCCTATATATTAACCCTTCTAATATCTTCAGGATTTTGGAGATAAAAAATTCAAATTTGATGTTTCCTAAGAAAAAATTAAAAAAAGGAACTAAGGAAAAAGAATAATTTTTTTATTCAATGTTTTTGCTCAGTTTGCCAGCTTAATCTTATTCTCATCATATTTTAGCATACTAATTTCTATTCTTCTTTCCTTGAATTTATTCTCTAGTAAAGTTCATGTAAAAGAATTGGATGGCTTCCATCCAATTTCCTTATTTTTCTTTATAATGTCATTTAAAATCATATAAAAACAATTTCTATATAATATAGCTATTTATGAAAGCATTTTACGATTAAGAAGCAACTCTCATATATAGATTGTTTATTATTTTAATATAACTATAACAGTCAGATACCTTATTCGTTCTAATTCTTGCATTTATTCAAGGTACCTACAAATGGGGGAAAAATATTTTTTGACTATCTCTATCCCGATAAGCTAAAGCTAAAGCTCTTATCATTATGTTGAATACTAATTCAAGTAAGTTTAGAATGAGCCTTGTGAAAGATTAAGGCGGATAAAGGAAACTTTAATGAATAACTAATTGAGCTATATATCCTTGTTTAATTCTGGTCAT
>JAOSBP010000004.1:9671284-9685102 GCA_027563825.1 Erythroxylum mucronatum | reverse complement strand
GCAAACAGAAAAAGGAACAAATAGCTGACAAGTCTTCAAAATAACAACATAAAGTAGCAATGGAGGTACATTAGCAACTCTTCTCTCTAGCTAAAAGTTTTTCTTTCAAACCACTAATTAGATTGTGTAACACCTGTTCTTCAAATTAGAACTCGCTAATGTCATCACCCAGCAGACAAAGAGCACATGACAAAACATTTTCCACTAACCAAATTCCAGAAAGCAAACTCCAAAATCTGTACTTGGCAATTTGGGAAGAATATCAATTACGTACTCAAAAAATTCATTCGAGAAAACATTTCCCACCACAATAAAAAATTCATTCGAGAAAACATTTCCCACCACAATAAAGTTATTTACAGGTCTATCAGACAAACTACCAATTGAAGTAAAAGGCAAAGGCATTCTCAGTAAAGAGAAAGTTCTTATCCATACTATCAAAGCTTTTCTGGCTGAATCAAAACAATAAGTTGCGAGGAAAAAGAAAACAATTCTCAGACTCAAGAAATTCTATGCATCGTATTAATTTTGCTGCTAGCGATTACAGTTTAATGTTTAGCTTTAATCCAAGAAACAGCTGATAAGATGCATCATCCTGCATCCATGGTCAGCATTGCTACTAGAAGCAAGACAAAACTACTATAACTCCCTACAAGTGACATAGAGATCAAACAAGAGACAAAGAAAAAAGCAGTTGAAATTCAAAACCAGTAACTGGGATCGATCAGATGCAGCTTAAAACACAAATCCCAGACAGCACTGGAGAAAATCAATCAGCAAAAAAAAACAAATCAGAAACCAATGTTTGTTTCAACAAAAAGGGACCGACCCATCAACTAAAACTCTAAAAGAAACAAACTTTAACTGATTCCCAGAAGTATAATCAGATCTAACCCAAAAAGCATCAATTTCTGGAAACTTCAATCATAAACCCAACCATGCAAAAGAAACAAAGAACAAAACGAAAACAAGCCAAACACAGACAAATCGCCACCAAAAAGGGGTAACAAAATTGAGATCGGGATGACTGTTGCTTTTAACGCATGTTGAAAAAGGAAAGAAAAGGGATTACAAAAAGTTGGCCTCACCTTCAAACCCATTCTTCGGAATCTCGATTTGCAGTCCCAGTTGAGAAACGTTATACAAACAATAGCGTGATGACGTCGACATTTATAGTCCATTGTGTATGTGTAGTGAAGATGTCGTGACAGGTACGAAGGACGATGAGATAGAGACAGAGGATGGTACGAGAAGCACATACAAGACGAGACGCACACATGGAGGAAGACGGAGCAGATATGGAGGAGGAAGAAAATGAAGGAAACAGCGCGCAGAATGAAGTTGGGGGTCGGGGGGAAAGGACGATGGAGCAGATCTGGAGGACGAAGAAAACGAAGGAACAGAGCGCCAAATGAAATCGGGGGCGGGTTGGGCGGGTTTTTAAAAAAACCAAACGTTTTTGCTCGACGTCAACCTGAATAAAACGTCGACGATTTTATTTCGTGACATTTTATCACTTAAACGTCGCAAAAAAGCTTACACATTTGCTACGTTTTCTTAAACGTCGCGAAAAATTAACACTTTTAGTGACGTTTATTAAACGTCACGAAAAGTATTCACAATCCGTGACGTTTTATTGATAAAACGTCGCAGATAATCTTATTTTCTTGTAGTGTAGGTTTTTTTGATAAATGAATAAATTGCATTAACTATAGGTGAAACTAATATAATATTACAATGAGTTCTAGGCTATTCAGCCCTTAATTAAGTACAATACAATTGTAAAAGCATTACAAAAAATACGATCTAGACTTATAATATTGTTATCTAACTTATAATTTCCATTTATGCTTCGTGATCTTGAAAAAGTGTTTTGAACATTCTTAGCAGCAATAGTAGATTTGATTCAATTAATAATCTTGTCTACTGGTTGGTACTACTCTTCTTCCCTATGTTTAAAGATTCTTCTATTTCACTCCTTCCAAAGTTCATAAATGGTGGTAGTGAAAGTCACTTTAAGAATTATTCCATTAGACATATTTTGCTTTGAATGGCTAATAACCTAATTCAATGTTTGTTCCCAGTTATACATGTAGTTGTTACTTGTAATTAAGTGTAGAATCTTGCCCCAGAATGCTTTAGAAAATCTACATAGAAAAAAGAGGCGGTCTTTATCTTTCACTATCATTTTACATAATACACAAGTAGAGTCCACATTGTCAGGCCATTAACTTTTGGTCTTAAGCCTATTTCTAATTGCTAGCCAAGTGATTAGAGAGGTTTTGGATTCGAAGTGTTTCTCCACAGAAAATTAAACCAAGGAACTTCATATAGTCCATTGGTAAGTAGTTGATGATATGATTTGTTTGAGAATTTACCATTTGGATTGAGTGTACAAATGATTTCATCCTCATTCATCACATCATTCAATTGAGGAGGTATTATGTAATTATTGAAATTATTATATATAATTATTAGCTTAATTGGTGAGCTTTAGATGCTCCCGCTTCTTTGCCTTTTTGTTTTTCTTTTTTAATGAACCTTAACATCTGAAGAGTTAGCCATGCAAGCTGGTCCCCCAGTCATGTGCTACAAGGGTTTCATACTCTTTTTGGATCACAACTGATGTTTACGTTATTAATGAAGAGAGAGACGAAAGGTAATCCAACAAAAGCTATAAAGGTCCTCAGGATATAGAGAAACTCTAACTAACCTGTTGCATGTGGAGGGGTGAGCTTGACATTATTTAATTTTCCTTTTTTGGGACCACATTCCGTCTTTTCATATTTTCCCTGCACTGGATTTTGCTTCTGTTACTTTCTTAGTTTCAGGTTTTTCTCCCTAACAGCATCGTAAATTACCATACTCACTTGACTTAAATCCTGCAAATCCTTACTCTATGTTTCGTTCGATATGTAATTTCCCACCACAGCTTGTAAAATCTCTATTCATGGACATATTTGTCAGTAGGTTAAATAGTTGTCCACTGTCTTACATGAACATTCATGACAACCTAGTCCACATGAGACAAAGCTTTTATGAGACTATTGCCAGCAAAAGTATGGCTGGAGAAAATAAAGAAAAGAAAAACTCTTTCTGGTCCCTATTTCATTTTATATCCTCTCATCCTTTCTTATCTATAAAGCCTTCACTTTGAAGAGAAAAAAAGAAGAACAAAGAAGAAGACTTCGAGGTCCAATCAAGTGGGTCGCTTCTCATATTCACTATGCATACAGATATATGGTAACAGTTTCATACATCACTGAAAGTTGAAGCTGCCAGCATGATCTGGGCTTTCTTTAAATTTCCTAGCTTGGAGAGATCAGATCATGTGGCAGTTTCAACTGTTGATGGTAGCATGAAAAACCCTAATCAAATAAACCTAATCTCCTGAAGGGATCGGTTTTGGATAATTCCGTTAGGGTTTTCGTCGAGGTATCGTACATGAGGTATGCCTCCTTCTTCCATGAAATATGCTTTTTCTCTCTTCTTCTTCTCTTTTCAATTTTCACAGAATTTCCAGAATTTATTTCTAGCATAGTCCTATATGGTGAACTTTCTGATGGTTGCGTTCCGTTTTTGTATGTGAAGATTTTAGAGAATCTTTTGGCAAGTGCATCGATGATGTCGTTAGGGTTTTAAGTGATAGAAATTCTGTTTTAGCAATTTTTTGGTCCTTTTTGAGATCCATATCTTCTGGCCGTGAAGAAAGTGCTGTATGCTTCTTCATCTATTTTTCCTGTTAAAGTTAAAAGTCTATGATGATCTCTGCCGCTAATAAATTAAGGATGGGGATCCCGAGTGAGTCATTCAATATATCTTTAAAGAGAATTCCTTAATCCCAAGAACAAAGAAGAATGAGTCTACCAAGGTTGGTATTCCTCTTTCTTTACCCCTCCGCGACAGCCAATACCAGCATACTTCTCAGAAGGAGATAATACGATTTAAAAACCAGGTTTTCTACCTGAAATTGGGACTGGTCTTGAAAAAAAGTTTAATTGCATGCCGGTTTTTCCTTTTTTTTTTTAAAAAAAAATCTATTGAATAATGACAATAAAGATGTGAATTGTCGAATCCATACATGAATGTCCTAGGAGAGGAAATTGAGCCACATGGTAATGAAACGTTTACTAGCTGATTCAAGTAATGAATAGCTGGGGAAGGGGGGGATGTCAGATTTGGCTGAGAATCGGGCAGCTTTTTCTTTAGTACATCTTCATCACAATTTTCGCATCATAAAGGCTGAAATGATAAAATAGACCCATTTGTAGATGTAAGATAGAAGATTATGACATTTCTCGATTTTGCTAGAATCAAGTCAATGTCATCCCTCTCTAACAAACAAACTATGTACAATGACTGACAAAAGGTTTTTATTGCTACCATAAACTTCCATCTATGGTCTGCTATTCGGCATTTCTACTTGATTAATGTCTATTTTGCAAGCTAAAACTAGCTTTCAATGAGACTCTTATTACGTCGTCAATTTTTTACATAAACACCAATTGCCTTCTTGCTTGCTTCCTTTTTCTTTTCTTCTTTGCCAATAGTTTGCAACAGAAAAGACACAAGACTGAAGTCACAAGATAGGCAAACAGTTTAAGTGGGTTCCCAATCATTACAACCATCTACCTGACCAAATTAATCCCCCCATTTACCAGGTCCAGAGGGATGAACATATAAGTTTGTCACCCTCTCTTTGCCGTGTAATCTTAATTTCAATGTCTTTGTATATAGTGGAGAAATCAACAAAAACCTATCAAAAGTTCATCCCCCACAACCTAAAATTTAAGGGCCAGGAACTTCTAACGTAAATTAATATCGCTATATAAAATAAAGCTAGGTTATGAAATTTAGATTGATGTTATAAATATTTAACCCTCAATGATGGTTTTGATTGGTAAGACATTTTAGTTACATTGAGAAGATATTATGTTTGTGATACAAAATTATGAGCAAAATTTATAAACATGATTGAAATCTTAATAAGAAAACTAAATTAAGCAACTAGAGATGATCCTTTGGCTATAGTGAATCATCTAGTAATTCTATAAAAAAAAATTTGTAAGTGCCATAAAGAAGACTTTGATTAGGTTTGAGTTAATGCAATGAATAATAAGGATGAGAAATACTCTCATAATTGAAATAAAACCAAGAAATTTCAACAAATTCTCTATCTCATTGATGAAATTTATCCCTTTTTAAATAGAGTTAAATATGATTTCTACTTAAAATGAATCAACTACTAACAATGCTTCAATTAGGAGCTTAAAACTATTAATACAACATCAAATTTGAACTTTAAAATGTTAATTTATTCATAACTCTATATAACATTTATACTGGCATTATTCTTTATATCCCTAAGGGAATTCGACCTTAAATCATCACCAGGATCAAATTAAGATTATATGCCACCTCTCTTTATTAGCCAACAAGACAAGTAACTGATTTGTTGTCTTTCCTGAAGGTTTATATGTTCTTTCAGTCATCATGGATGGCTTTTCTATTATATTGGTAGGGCTTCTTTGATAAAATATGGCTAGCTTACATAGACATAACATCACAAAGAACATTATCTTTATACCTTTCAATGGAGAATACAATCAATACCGATATAATCACCTTAATTATTCCTTCACGTTCACAACCCCCTACAACCTATGTGGACTTGAATGTTTTAATATGGGTAAACTTCATCTTCTTTATAAGTATTATAATAATTACATCATTGAAACTTCCTCCATCAATGATTATGCTGGACTCCTTATTTCTTATATGACATCTTGTGTGAAAGAAAATTTTCCTTTATGGTCTGATCATATTATCATCATTGGTAGTGCGCTCAAGTGGTGGCATATACTTATTATCATCAAAGTCACCATTTGTATCCTTCATATTATCATGTCTCAGTACTAGAACCCTCTTACTAAGGCATTACGAAGTGTTTACTATCATGATATCTAAAGGGTTGAAAATTAAAATTTACCTTTGCCTATACTACAAGGATCCTTTTTAGGCTTGATATGGTAAACTTTATTCTTAGATGAATTCTTATGCTCCTTGATTCTACCTTTATAAAGAGTTTGGTTTTGTAGAGTACATAGCTACTTCCTTCTTCTTAAGTTGTGGTGGGAGATATCAAAGATGCCATCAATTATATATAAGCTGCAATATTGTATTTTCTCCTCTTTATGTTTCTTGAAAGTTAGTCCTTTTATTATGGAGATTGAGACTGATCCCATTTTAAATATATTAGATCTGATTTTTTTAGCTGACCTCTCTTGATTATATAGTTTTACTATTTTATTTATACATATTATTACTATTAAAATGTAATTTCTTTGTGATTATAAATAATATGTAATTTCTTTGTGATTATAACTTTTTTCGTACTTTTACATTTATTATTAGCTTGGGATATTACTGTAGACCGATTTATTTTCTTCTCTTAACTTCAAACTAGCGATGGATTGTTTCCAATTTTTCTAGACTCTTTATCTAGAAAGTGGTGTCAAAGTTAGGCTACTAACATGCCTATAGTAATTTTAAAAAATAAAAATCTTTCGTTTAATAGTGTAATTTATTAAAATGGAAAAAAATATTGCATATAAAAGAACAAGATAAAAGACTTATTATTTATGAAATAAATCCCATCATTAGTATTATAACTTAAAAAGATCAAAATTAAAAAAAGAATAAGATTTTAGACATGAGAAAATATGTAAATTTATTCCTCAACTAATTGATGGTAAATTAACAATCATGTTTAAAGATTTTATGGATAAAGGTTAGATTTTTATGTTGATCTAAGTAAGTTTCTAACTTATTGTTTTTATTATCAGGGACGGATTCAGAATTTTTTTTGAGTGGGGGCAAAATTTCACTGAAGGCAAAAAAAAATTTAGCGGGGGCAAAATTTTAATTTTTTTATGAGTTAAAAATTTAAAATAATAATTTTTTCATGTATAATTTTTTTGAGCCAGTGGGGCAAGTTGGTTTAAGTTTAAACAAATATACTCTAAAAAACAAAAAGCTGCCATCTAATCAATCTTCTTTGATTATGATTAGCTTTAATATTGTATTTTAAACGACTAGAAGCTGATCCTATAAAAATCAGATACAAACTAAACAAAACATTAACATTAACATATATGCAGGGACGGAGCCAGTGGGGGCAAGTGCCCCAACTTGCCCCCACTGTGGCTCCGTCAATAAACTATGTTGTTATTTATAATAAACTATGTTGTTATTAATGACACAAGTTTTAGTGATATTTTATAGATGAATGTTAGATTTTTGTGAAGATCTAAGTGAGTTTCTAACTTATAGTTTTTATTAAAATAAAATATGTTGTCATTAATGACTTACGTTTTCGTGATATTAGTAATTCCATCATTACATGATTAAGCATTATATGAAAAATCAAGAATGAAGGTAAAATGATCCAAAGAAGTCCATAGAATCAATCATACATCAAGGATCAAGAATGAGTTATCAACAAGTAAAAGTCATAAAACATGATTAAGTGAAGAATAATAAGTTGTAAGAAAAAGTTTGAATCAAGATCATGGATGAGTTAAGAGTATAATGCTGTCAAGAGTAATGTAATCTTTCACATAGCCCTCAACTTACTTATCATAATGCACTTAGGGACTCAGTATTGTATTATCATTCTAATGAAAGTGTTAATGATTTTTAAAATACTTTTGGAGGAACACTTGAGTTTGTTTGATTCAAAATTCAACTAAATGGATGGGTTTTGATATTTAAAAAAATTGAAATGTTTCAAAAATCTGGGTTTTTTAAGGAGTTATGTCAATTTATATGAGGTTAAGTCAAACAAATCAGTGTTAAATGTTGGACCCCAAATTTATTTATTTATTTTAGAATTTAGCCCATTAATTTAGCAAGTATGAATAGAAATTAGAATTATTAAATAGAAATGTTAGAATTAAGCTAGAGTGTAATAAGCATAATAGACTAAAGGAGTAAGTAGGCATTACATTAAATGTGGAAGGGTAAATTTGGAAAGACAAGACAAAAATTGGTCTTGATTTAATGAGAAAGGGAAAAAACATGGAAAGAAGAAAGAAAGAAGAGAAAGAAAACATGGAAGCTAGGAAAGAAAGAAGAAAAACATGGAGAAGGAGAAGGAAGAAGAAGGAAGAGGAATCAACTTGTTTTAAGTAATCTCCGTCATCTTTTCTTCTTGCTTTGGTAGAAAAGGAATTAGACAAATTAGTTTTGTGTTGTAAATAAAGGGAGAAAGAAGAGAACCAAGAAACCCATTTTAATTTTCATGGATTTCTAAACTAGGTTTTAGTTTTTCTAGCTTAGATAAACTATGGGTAGATTAAGTCTAAGCTCATTTATTTATTTATTTTATTTTTGATTATTGAAGCTTTATGGATTTTCTATTGGAATATTGGTTTGAATGAAAATTGGTTTGTTTGAAGGAAAATAAGAAAATCCCATGCAAAAGCAAGAAGAAAGGCAAACTTGAGTTTGGATTTATAAGCAATTTAGGTAGGTAATATGTTTATAGTTATTGTGGAAGATGGGCTAATTTTCTTACCTGTGTATGTGTGCTAAGTTGCTTGACTTAAAGTGTTGTGGTTGTTGGAGAATGTTCTAAGATTTATTAACATGTTATGCCTTGAAAGATGTTATGACATTTTGTATAATCAAAAGAGGAAATAGCATAAGAAGCATGAAAGTATGAACATGTGATGACATGAATTGAGAATAAAAGTTTGCTTGCGTTTGGGCAAGAGAGATACCATTTTTTTTCGTCACGTGCACATTAACTTAAAGCCTTCTCCTAGTTGCCCTCTTGTGGCATACGAGCTCCTAAGTAATGGACTCATTTAGTTTATAATGTAAACTTCAGTTTTTTCATTTCGATCCATGGGACTCTCAAGTCATTATGTTTGTGCATTTCTTTTAGATTTGTTGAGCATGATACAAAATTGAGTGTTATGTTTTGATGGTTAAATATACACGATATGCTTTATGTGATAACATCATTAACTATGAGTCTTGGATCTAGAATTGTTGATGATTTAATTGCTAGATTAAAATGAGATATAAATATACATATATACTTGATTGTGTGCTTGTTACTAAAGGCTATAAATATATTAGCCACTGAGCTTTATAGCTCAACCCATTATTTTTCACTCCTCGGGTGCAGAACAAGAAGGTTATTGATCTTTGTAAGGCTTTGGCAAACTCCAAGATAGCTATCTTTTTTCACTAAATTAGTCCGACTATATTGTTGAGTAGCTTTGTAAACATATCAAACATGAGCATTCATTTGTATTTTGTATTAAGCTATTGATGTGGCTGTTGATATGTAATTAAAGCTATGCTCAAACTCCGTTTTGTTTTAGTAATGAGATTAAGAATTGAAGAAGTTCCCTTTGTATATGTTTATATCTATCTTCTTCGTTGAGTTGTCAATTTGTTGTTGGAAATAGAATTGCATGTTGTTGGATGTTCAGGTCTGGTTTGTTGAATCGAAGGCTTCGTCGCGGCGAAGGAATGACTTTGGCCGCGGTAAACCTTTCCCGAGAGGTGTTTTTGCTTGATCTCGAAACTTTGCCATGGCGAAGCTAGACTTTGGCCTCGACGAACCTTTCCCCGAAAGGTGCTTCTGTTTGATCTTATAACTTTGCCGCGGCAAAGCTAGAATTTGGTCGCGTTGAACTTTTCCCGAAAGATACTTGGTAATATTCCTAGTTTCGCTGCGGCAAAACATTTACTTTGCCACGGCGAAGTCTACCATTGCTAACACTGTTATTCTCATTATAATTTGAAGCTTTCAGCCTTCCTCTCACATGATCCTTACCTAATCGTCTCGTATTGTAGCCTTGTAATAAGTACCGAGACCCGGGCCCAACATTAAATATATGAAATATTTTATTTGTAATAGTTAGGTCTACTTATAAGGGAATTATTTGACAAATGCTCAGCGTTGCACAAATCATTTTGATCATACTATGGATATAAGTCAAACAAACTCTTAAGAAGAAACAAAAGTGACAATCTAGCAAGTTGTATTATATTTCAGTAAAGGGTAAAATGAGTGACAGATTGATCAAATTTTAGCTTAAGTCAAATTTGTGCTAAGATTGTTATTTGAAATTGAAATTATTGGCTTTTGAAATGATACATGGAATTATATATTATCATAAGGTTAACAAATTGAATTCACGTAATAAAATATAAAATAATAATAAAAGAGATGTAAATTCACTAGTTGGTCTTCTTTTGAAGTTCATTGGTAGATAAAGAAAGATCTCCATATCCTTTAAGCATTGGAAAAAGGTACATCATATGTTGTATTAAGAAATCCCTCTACTTTGGGCCAACTTATCTATCTGATAGATGATATTTAACTATATTTTTACACTTGTTTTTGATGCATTTTACTTGATATTTTATACCTTTATCATATGTTTAGTACTTAATTTACTCAAATTATGTTTACAGAGTACAATTGCCTTCATGGACTTAAAGGAGAAGAATTCGAAGAAAAAAAGGTATAGAAAGAAGATTCAATGCAAAGAAAAGATGCACGACCATGCATATCGTAAAACGTTAAATTTTGTGATAAAAAGGAAAAAGTGGCAGGCATCTTAACATGGTTGTTGAATATTGGAACAAAGTCTGATGAGGAATATGTTCTAAATGTGAATATGCATATGAATGAAAAAGTGATTCTTAACGTAAATGTTAAATGCCGGACTAAGGTTCGTTGACATGTGAAAGTGACTGATTGATCATATGTTTAACCTAAATTCTGTTATAATAGACACAAGTAATTATAACATCTAGGTGACTTTCATGTTATGATTAAGTGCATCTAACTTGGAGTTTGCGATCAAGGCAACTCATAGTTAATAATCACATCTGCTATCTAATATTTTTTAGTTTCAAGTCCTTTATATAATCTCCTGTTTATCTCACAAGCGGCGGCTGCGGAGGCCGCGTTGTTGGCGGTGGATGATGAATGGTACACGAGCAAAACGATAACGTTAAGAAGAAGAAAAATGTAGAACTCCGATGTCGGAAGAATAAAACTAGTGGACGCTATTCCTAGTATTTGAGGGATGGACATGAAGTGCCACGAAAGGAAGACTAGAGCTGCTGCAACTCGTAAACAACAGCTAAAGTTTCTTTTGATCTTGTACTTTCTAATAGCATCAGCTTTCTCTGCCTTGACTTTGTCCAAAACGAATGAAGACATTTTGGAGATCTGATTTTAGTTTCTACTGATCTGATCTCTACTTTTGTAGGTGTTCTTCTTGGCTTGCTTGAGGGTCTTCTGAGACGAAAGAGGAAGTCTACGGGACGTGTATGGAGGTTTTTTTCCTTTTTATAATAGAATTGGAGTACATATATTTTCATGGGAATTGTTTTTTTTTTCAAATATTATTTATTTAATAATAATTCCTATTTTTTTATTACGAAGCAGAAATTTGAAGCAATCCATAAAAGTTACTTTTTTGTGATAAGAAGATCACAAGTTCAAATCACTGAAATAGTCCGAAGGCATTAGTCAATAAATGAAAAGTACAATTCAAATATAAATAGTACAATTCAACCCCCCCTTCTTGTAAATTTTGTATATCAAATATAAAGTCTATACTTACGCGTGATTTACTTTAATTGGTATCAGAGCTCGATATCCAAGAACCACCATTACAAAGTGTGGATAAAGATCCATGGCATAATCACACGTATATATAACTGAAGGTGCCTCCGTCACTAGACCACCTGCATTCAATGGTGAAGATTACTATTATTGGAAAGACAGGATGTAACTCTTCAATGAATCTACTCATATTGAGCTTTGGGAGATTATAGAGAATGGACCGTATATACCGGTAGATGACAAGGGAAATGCTATTCCACGAATTAGATGGACAGCGGATCAAAAAGCGAGATTCCAACTAAATTCAAAGGCCAAATTCTTTCTAAGTTGTGCCCTAAGCAGACGGATGCGACACTGCGAAGGAAATGTGGGATACTCTATCAATCGCACACGAAGGCACCAGTCAAGTAAAGGAATCCAAGATAAGTATTCTTGTACACCAATATGATCTGTTCAAGATGAAGGACGAAGAATCTATAGATCAGATGTTTGGACGATTTTAAACCATCTTCAATGGACTAAAAGCTCTTGGCAAAACATATGATAATCAAGATCTTGTTTGGAAGATTTTCAGAAGTCTACAGAAAAGATGGGGACCAAAAGTCACCGCTGGACAAGAAGCCAAGGACTTGAGCGTGTTGAAGCTTGATGAATTGCTTGGATCCTTAAAGATACATAAAGTAGAACTCGATGCAGTAGATAAACCCAGACGGGAGAAATCTATAACATTGAAGGCTAGACAAAAGAATCACAAGATTCTAAGGAAGAGAAGTTCATCGTCGAAAGCATTGAAGATTGAGGAAGTCAAGAATGACGACTCTAGTGAAGCAGATCAAGATTCGAGCGAAGACGATAATGAACTATCCTTTATCTCAAGAAAGATCAGACGCATGTGGAAGAAAAAGGCAAAAGGAAACAAATAGTTCTCCTTCAAGAAGAATAGCAAGGATGAAGGCAAGAATGAGAAAACATCGGTCATCTGCTACGAATGCAATAAACCGGGATATTACAAGTCTAAATGTCCATTACTGAAAAGAAAACCCAAGAAGAATAAAGAAAATAAGAATAGCATGATGGAAACCTGGAAAGATCTAGATTCGTCTAAATCAGATACTGACTCAGAGGCATCGGTACAAGCCAACATTTTCCTAGTAGCCGAAAAAGAAAGTGACAAGGAGGTAACTTCAAAATTTAGTAAACTACAAGATGCATACTCAGAATTACTAGAAGATTCTCATGCAATACTTAAGCAATATAAGTTGCTAAAAAGAAAGTACGTAGAAAACTTAAAAAATGCGCAAGCGTTAGAGCTGAAAAACGTCTGCCTGAAGAAACAAGTAGACAAGATAAAGGAAAAGGTAACTGTAGATAGATTTAAGGAGATCAGTAAGCTGAAACAAAGGATCAATAGTCTTTCAGCTGATCTATCGACATTCATGGAGAGTACGAGAAAAATGAATGATATGCGAGGGAGATACAGATACCCTAATGATAAAATTGGATTAGGGTTTGCTCAAAACAATAATCAGCATAAAAAGAATTTTGTTCCTTATAGGAAGAAATTTCATCATTCTCATTATCATCATCCTATAGATCATGTTAAAACTAACCCTAAAGGACCCAAGAAAATCTGGTTACCTAAGAGATACATATTATCTCCTGCAGATATCCTTCCTTGGAAGAACCAGCCAGCACTAATGGTATTTAGACAGTGGATGCTCACGGCATATGACGGGAAGAAGGTCTATGTTCCTAGATCTTTAGTATAAGAAGGGAGAGTCGGTAACTTTTAGAGACAACCAGGAGGGCAAAATAATTGGAATCTATAAAATTGGTAAAGATTCTTTTGCTACTATTGATAATGTGCTACTAGTTGGTGGTTTAAAACACAATTTGATTAGTTTCAGTCAATTATGTGATTCTGGTTTTGAAGTGTCTTTCAATCAAAATTTTTGTATAGTAAAAAACAAGGATGGTTCCATATTCTTTTATGCCAAAAGATGAAACAATCTTTACAAAATTAATTTAGAAGATTTACAAAATCAAAATATTTCTTGTTTTATATCAACTGATGAAGAGAAACTGATTTGGCATAAAAAGCTAGGTCATGTTAGTTTTAAACATATTTCTAAGTTGATTAAACATGATTTGGTAAG
>JAOSBP010000004.1:9624800-9639329 GCA_027563825.1 Erythroxylum mucronatum | reverse complement strand
AGGAGTAGCAGTTGATCCTGTTAAGGTATCCTGTGTGGTGAATTGGCCGGTGCCACATAATGTGAAGGGGGTGAGAGGTTTTCTAGGGTTAACGGGATATTACCGCAAGTTCATTATGAACTATGGAAAAATAGCCAAGCCCCTTACAGAATTGACAAAGAAGGAAGGTTTTTTGTGGAACGCAGCAGCATTAGAGTCTTTTAACACCCTAAAGAGGGCCCTTACTTCATCCCCGGCATTAGCTCTTCCGGATTTTTCTCGGACTTTTGAGGTGGAATGCGATGCTTCGGGCAAGGGGGTTGGTGCGGTGTTGATGCAAAACAGGAGACCGATTGCCTATTTCAGCAAGGCTCTATCGGAGGGTAATCTGTCCAAGTCTGCTTATGAGAAGGAATTGATGGCTTTGGTGTTGGCGGTACATCATTGGCGTCATTACTTGTTGGGACGGCCTTTTGTTGTCTATTCTGATCAAAAGAGCCTTCGTTATTTGCTTCAACAGAGAGTTTCCACCACGGACCAACAATGTTGGATGGCTAAGTTGCTCGGGTATCATTTTGAGGTAATTTATAAGCCGGGACCGGACAATAAAGCTGCTGATGCTTTGTCCAGAATTTATGACGAGGCTGAATTGGGAAGTATCGCCTCATACCCATTGTGGGCCGATGTCCAGACTCTTCAACAAGAGGTGGAAAAAGACCCGGTGCTAGGTGTAATTATAAAAGCCTTGCAGCAAAATCCAGCTGCAAAGAGAGGGTTTGTGTGGCATCAAGGAGTTCTCTTACATAAGGGAAGGTTAGTGATTTCAGCCCAATCTACCTTCATTCCTGCTCTGTTACAGGAGTTTCACTCATCACCTATAGGAGGTCACTTGGGATTCCTTCGGACATACAAGAGGATTGCTCAGAATCTTTATTGGATTGGCATGAAGAAGTCTATTCAAGACTATGTTCAGTCTTGTGACACTTGCCAGCGGCAAAAATATGCTGCAACTTCTTCAGGGGGTCTTTTGCAGCCCTTACCGATTCCTAATCAGATTTAGGAGGACATCTCTATGGACTTCATCACGGGACTCCCGAAATCTAAAGGATATGAAGCTATATTGGTTGTGGTGGATAGGTTATCTAAATATGGCCATTTTATTCTTTTGAAGCACCCTTATACGGCTAGAAGTGTGGCTGAAGTGTTTATTAAAGAAGTTGTTCGTTTACATGGAGTCCCAGCCTCAATCATAAGCGATCGTGATCCTTTGTTTGTGAGTTATTTATGGAAAGAATTGTTTTGACTTCAAGGCACTATGCTCAAAATGAGCTCCTCCTATCATCCGTCAAACCGAAGTTCTCAATCGATGCTTGGAAACTTATTTGCGGTGTTTTGCTTCTGAACAGCCTAAACATTCGTCCCATTGGATTTCTTGGGCTGAACTTTGGTATAATACTACTTTTCATGTTTCCACAGGTTCCACTCCATTTGAGATGGTTTATGGCAAAAAACCTCCTTCCATAGTTCGATATATTCAAGGGGAAACCAAGGTTAAGGCGGTGGCAAGGGAGTTGTTTGATAGGGATGAGGCGTTGCTTCAGCTGAAACATAATCTTCAGCGTGCACAAGACCAGATGAAGAAATTTGCAGATCGGAAAAGGACTCCTCTATCATTCATGGTGGGAGAATGGGTATTTCTTAAGCTCCGCCCTCATAAACAACTTTCGGTAGCCCGGCGGATCAACCAGAAATTAGCAGCCAGGTACTTTGGCCCATTCCAAATTGTGGAGAAACTAGGGGCTGTTGCTTACAAACTTCGCCTTCCTCAACATTCAAGGATTCACCCGGTTTTTCATGTGTCTCAATTGAAGAAGGCAACTGGTAATTACACGGTGGAGGCAACCTTGCCAGAAGGAATGGAGGTCGAAATGGAGGATGTGGAAGAACCAGAAGCTGTCCTTGCTAGCCGAATTATTACCAAGGAGGGTCATTCTATTCGGCAATGTTTAGTTCAGTGGAATGGTAAACCTATGGAGAGTGCGACGTGGGAAGATGAATGTGTTCTTCGTGGCCAATTTCCTCATTTCAGCCTTGGGGACAAGGCTGCTCTTATAGGAGGAGGCAATGTTAGGACCAATGACAATGATAATACTAAGCCCAGGATATGGAGGGTATATTCACGTAGGAAGCAAGAGGGGGCTGCAGGGAATGATGCCAGAGTTGCAGGGAATGATGTCAGAGTTAGTTAGAGTGAGGAGGGTCGATGTGCTGATGTGGCACAGGAGGGAATAACCGAATGTACTAGGGCCAGCTAGGAGAAAATAGGCAGGGGGGCATGAGAGAGAGGGTATTCTGGAAAAGTGAGAAGTTCAGTGTGACAGAGGAAGGAGCTATTCTTCCCCTGAGGAGCAACCCTTGCTCTGGTGTGTTGAGTGATCGTCGGATTCAGTGTAATAGCTATAGGTCACTGATTTTCTATCTTCTATATATATAAATCTCTAGTCTGTCAAGCTAGAGTCCTACCAGAATCTTGTATCTTGGAAAAGTAAGAATCAAAGTGTCATTAATGGAAGTGATCAAGGTGGGATTGAACAATTGAAGACACATCTGTTTTGTCATTTTCAGACAAAAGATTTGGGTTTACTTCAATACTTCCTTGGTATAGAAGTTTTGGTATTGTACTCTCTCAGAGAAAGTATGCATTGGATATTCTAGAAGAAACAGGGATGTCAAACTGTAGACTAATAGACTCTCCTATGGATCTTAATTCAAAGCTTTTACTTGATCAGGTGGGAGCCAAGCCACTTGCTAATCCTGCCCGATATTGGAGATTGGTAGGAAAACTTAATTATCTCACCATCACACGACCTGATATTTCTTTCTCTGATAGTGTTGTTAGTCAATTCCTACAATCTCCATGTGATAGTCATTGGGATGCAGTTATTCGAATTTTGACGTACATTAAAGGTCCACAAGGAAAAAGATTATTATATGAAAATTGGGGTCATTCACAAATTATTGGATACTTTAATGCTGATTGGGTAGGTTCTCTATTTGATAGTTATTCTACTTCAGGCTATTGTGTTCTTTTTGGTGGAAATCCTGTGTCTTGGAAAAGTAAGAAGCGAGATGTTGCCAGACTGAGTGCAAAAGCAGAATATTTGTGCATTGGCTCTAACAACTTGTGAGCTTATTTGGTTGAAGTAATTAGTTCAAGAGTTAAAATTTGCAGAAGTATCATAAATGAAGCTATTGTGTGATAATCAAGCTGCTCTTCATATTGCTTCTAACCTAGTATTTCATGAAAGAACCAAACATAGAGAAATTGATTGCCACTTCATTCGACACTACTTGTCATGTCAGTTCAAACAGTCAACTAGCAGACATCTTGACCAAATCTCTCAAAGGTTCTCGTATTGCATTTATATGTAACAAGCTTGGTGCATATGATTTATTTGCCCCAGCTTGAGGGGGAGTGCTGAGTTGTATATAGCTGTATAGTGATAAATAGGAAGTTATTTTACTGTTATTGATTGTATTTCCTATTATAGGGCTAGGTATCAACTATTTATGCATGTATTTTCATCAAAGTATATATGATAATAAAAAGAGTTCTGTAAGTTTCACATGGTATTAGTGCTAGGATTTTTGGATTTTCCGATTCCTTTCTGATCAATTTCTGATGAAGTTCAGACTTCATTAATCTGGTGTTAGATCAAAGATCTAACATCACTAGGTTGTTCCTATTATAGGGCTAGGTATCAACTATTTATGCATGTATTTTAATCAAAGTATATACGCTAATAAGAAGAGTTCTCTAAGTTTCACACAGTATCAGTGCTAGGGTTTTAGGATTTTTTGACTCGTTTCCTATCAATTTCTGATGAAATTCAGACTTCATTAATCTGATGTTAGATCCAGTCTTTTCCTCTCTCACTCGCCATCAAAACCCCAGAATCACATCGTCGATCGCTGCCCCATGCGTTGTCACGCGCCACTTGTTGCTTCGGTGTTTGGTTTTCCGATCTCCCTCTCTGATGCATGTCTCATCTCACCGCCACCACTCATTTGATCAGACAACTCCCCTCGATTGATTTTGTCGTGGGAAAAAGTCGTCGGAAGTTGCCAGGAAGTTGCCCTCTTACATATCTCTTTCTCTAGCGAGTGTGACTTATCATTGCTGGTGCCAACAAACTCAGCGTCCACCGTTGAGCTGATTCCCTCGAGTTTCCCTTTTGTTCGCCTTCAGGTCACTGAAAACAAGCTTGGTGCATATGATTTATATGCTCTAGCTTGAGGGGGGAGTGTTGAGTTTTATATAGCTATATAGTGATAAATAGGAAGTTATTTTATTGTTGTTGGTTGTGTTTCCTATTATAGGGCTGTATCAACTATTTATGCATGTATTTTCATCAAAGTATATACGATAATAAGAAGAGTTCTAAGAGTTTCACAATCTGAATATAGAATAAACTCCTTGTATGAGAGATAATGACGCCAATTTTAGAGAGAAGGTACTACTGCATAAAATTCCTTGTCATAAGTCGAATATCGTTGCTTCTCTTCACTTGACTTCTCACTGAAGTAAGCAATTTGGTGTCCCTCTTTGCTGAGTATGCCTCCAATTCCTACATGAGATGCGTCACAAGCAACTCCAAATACCTCAGAAAAATTTGGAAGTTGTAAAATAGGAGGTTAGTCATTTTTTTCTTGATTTCTTCAAATGCTTTAGTTACTGCCTTTGACCAAGTAAATTGTCCTTCATAAAATTAGTAATAGGTGCCATTATGGTGCTGAAATTACGAACAAATGGCCTATAGAATGTTGCTAGGCCATGAAAACTCCTTGTCTTGTGCACATCTTTTGGAATAGGCCAATCAAGAATGACCCTAATCTTCTCGGGATCCATCTCCACTCCACGTTAGGATATAATAAAACCCAAAAGTACAACACTTGATTGCATGAAAGAACACTTCTTTAAGTTGATATAAAGCTATTCTTGCCTCAAAACTCCAAAACTCTAAAGACTTGTTGATGTAATAGGTGATCTTCTTTAGTCTTGCTATATATTAATATATCATCGTAATATACCACCAAAAATTTGCCCATAAATGGTTGAAACATTCGAGTCATCACTCTCATAAAAGTGCTAGGTGCATTAGAGAGTCCAAATGACTTCACCAACCATTCATAAAGTCCCTCTTTAGTCTTGGAAGTGATTTTCCATTCATCTCTAGGTCTAATTCTAATTTGAGGTGCCCACTTGGTAAGTCTATCTTGGTAAAGATAGTAGCTTTAGTCAACATATCTAACATGCCATCAAGGCGAGGTATTAGAAATCTTTATCTTATTGTGATCTTATTTATCTCCCGATAATCAATACACATTTTCCAACTTCCATCCTTTTTAGGAGTCAAAAGTGTTGGAACTGCACACAGACTAAAACTTTCTTGAATAAATCACTTTTTAGTAACTCCCCTACTTGTCTCTTCAACTCTTCATTCTCAATAGGATTCAGGTGATAGGATGGAAGATTTGGTAGGGTAGTCCCAGGAACCAAGTCAATAGCATGTTGAATATCTCGTACCAGAGGCAATTCACCTGGTAAATCATTCGGTGTAAGGTCTGAAAAATCAGCTAACAATTCTCCCACTTCTTTTGGTAAAGTTAAGGGTGTTTCAGGTGTTGTTTCTGTTGCTTCCCTTACTACCATTGCAAACACAATCCCTTTTTCCTTGCTAACAGCTTGAAATTCTCTCCCCTTAAGGATGTTAAGAGGCTTTTTCTTGGCATTTATAGCTGTCTTGCTACTTCCTCTTTGTTTTTTTACCTTGTCTACTTTCATAGGCTTCAAAATTATCTTCTTTCCATGAAATTTAAAATGATAGGTGTTAACTTTTCTATTGTGCTGAACATCTCGATCATAAAGCCACGGTCGCTCAAGTGAAATGTGAGATACTATCATAGGAATGACATCACATCAAATAGAGTCCTCATATATTCCTAATTTGGAGGACACTAAGCACCTTCGAGCAACTAGGATAGTATTATCATCTACCCAAGCAACTTTATAGGGAGTTGGATGTTTCTCTGTGAGTAAATTCAAGTGCTTCACCATGTTCTCTGATATAACATTCATACTGCTTTCTCCATCAATGATAAGCTTGCATACTTATCTTCGCATCTACCTTTAGTAAAGAAAATAGCAGTACGAAGCCATTCTTCTTGTTCTTCCACTTTAGGGAATTACGTGTCTCACTACATTAAGATTTGTAGGACTAGCTAGTTCATCACTAGAGTCTCCCTCTAACTCCTTTCCAGCTTTGTTCTCACATACGTACTCATCAGATTCTTCCTCTTCTTCTTCTCCCATCATACGCAAAGCTTTTGTAGGACATTCATAAGCAAAGTGACCCCTCCCATTGTATTGAAAGCACTTCTTATCATTATGGCCTCCTTTCTTCCCAGTCTCCACTATGACTTTGCCTTTAGAATCAGCTCCTTGAGAAGTTTTGTAGTTGTTTTGTGGTGTAGATTTTGATATATTGGGTGCTGGTCTAAAGTTTTGCACCGTTGTAGTTTTCTTCATGCCTAACTCTCCGGCTTGACTTTGAGACTTCTTAGTTACTTGTCCTAAGTATTGTTCTGTCCTTAAGGCCAAGTGATATGTATATTCAAGGCTGTGAATCCGTTGCATTATTAGCTCCTTGCAAACTTCTACCCTTAAGCCATTTTTTAGTGAGAAATAAGTTGTCGTTTCAACTCCATTCCTTCATATCAGATAAAAAGTTCATCAAATATTTCCATGTATTCAGTTACGGACATAATCCTTTGTCTAAGGTCCGTGAGTTGATCTTGAAGATCTTCCTGATATTGAAATGGTAAGTATTTTTCCTATAACTTTAGCTTCATCTCTTCCCAATGAATAATTGGTGGCTAGCCTATTTTCTGAAGTCTATCCTCTACCGATCTTTACCAGATTTTAGCATGTCCAACTAGCTTCATCTTTACAAATCAAACTTTTCAATCTTTTGACATGTTACCAGTTAAAGAAAGCTTCCATTGCTGCTGTTCAGTCTAAGAATAGGTGTGGACCCATCTTTCTTGCAAAATTAGGGGCTTCAACACAAACTCTCTTAATAATGTCATGGATTTAGTTGTGTGTTTCAACTCTATCGTGGCCTCTAAAGGCTCGCATGTGCTCTCCATGGGCTGCTGGTTGATTTCTTTATCTTAGATCTCTTGGTAGGTGTTGATTTCCTAACCTCGTTCGCTATTGATTAGTGTCAGCTTCTTCGTCTTGGATTTCACTTTCTCCACCCTCACCATCAAGTGTAGCTTGTTGTATGATATTGTTTTGTAACAATGTTGACTTTTCGGTTTACATAATTCATCCAATTAAGTTCTTTTTTTATATTCATCTGTAATTCTTCGATTCTTTTAGATCTACCTTCTAGGAATAATTTTGGGAATCTCATATATATTATGATCTGAATCACATCGATTCGTTTTTGAATCTCTATATATGCAATTCCCTTAAGACCGGAAGATATTTTCATATTTTGTTTTTGTTCTACATAATTTTTGATACATTTTCTTATTTTTTGATCTTCTTGTAGTTCGTCAAAATAATTTTGACTACTACTCGTAGCACCTTGTGATCGAGGGTCAATAAGGTCCAATCTTTCTATAACTCTTAGAAAATATCGCATCTCGCTCCTAGTCGCTAAATATTCCTCTATATGCCCTTCTGCTACGTGTCGCTATTGTAAACCAAAACTCTGATGCCAAATTGATGTAGGGCAAATAGAAGAATTATTAACTAGTATTTTAAACTCACAAATTTAGAAATATGGTTGATATTAGGCTGTTGGAATATCAAGTTTAAAGGTTGAATTTAGGCTAAGGTAGAATTTTCAGATTTTGTGTGGCTGTAATTTTAAGGTTTGATTGCTAGAAATTTAGTTATAAGATTTCGGGTTTAATATGGCTGGAATATAGGTTTGAGATGGCTAGAGTGTAGGTTTAAGAGGGCTGGAATTTGGGTTAGGGTTGCTGGAGTTTAGTGAAGAACACAAAGAATGGATAGTAAGAAACTAAGAATCACTCTTAGAAGAAAGCACCACACCTTCTAGTTGAAAACTCAAGTTTGTAGAAAAATTCCATATTGCTTATTATTTATGAAAGACTGAGTATATATGTATAGAATTCTTAGAATCCTTATTCTAGTAGGAAAAGGATTTCTAATTTAAATCCTATTGTTATAGAAATTCTTTAAGTCCTAAACAACTAGGATATCATATCTAAAGTAGGATAACATAATACTACTACTTCCTATCTAATAATGATTCCTAATACAATCTGAAATTCAGCCTCTGTCTTTGATGTCAATTCAATTCTCAATCCTCATTCTACCAAATTAAAGCTTGTGATTGATTAATCTTTCCTCTTTTATTTCTCTTATAGTTCTTTTGCTTCAACTTATCTCAGAAAACGTGCACAATGTTATGTGAATGGCCTTTTGTATTTTAAAGTGCTTACCATTGGTTGTGAAAGAGGAAATCTTCTACTTGTTTGTTTTTCTTTTTGAGATACTTTTCAAACACAATGATGTTGCTTCAATAATATTTAGGAGAGGAAGATTGAGTTGCATCAGGCAATAGTCAATGTGGAACAAGGTGGTAGCGCTGATGGCATTCTTCAGGTTTGTGCTAAACGTACAGCTGTAGTAAGTGTTTGGAGATTATATGGTGACAATATTTGATTGGACTACACAGGTTCGTGCTGATCGTATACAATCAGATCTTGATGCACTTATGAAAGCTTTAATTGAGCGTTGCAAGAAGCATGGATTTGAGATTAAGTCAGCTGCAATTATTGACCTTCCTCTTGGTACTTAGAATCTTTTCAGGAAGATTTTTAATGCAGTTCTTACTAGGTTTTTCAATGCTTATGAAAATAGGCAGCATTTTGTGTATGTTTATGGATTTGTGGAGCTTCTGTTCAGTATTCATTAATTTCATTTAATCTCTGTCAAAAATTAAATTTTTTGTTTGTAGCATTTATATTTTATTTCCAATAACAAAAGTACTATGCTTTGGACTTATAACTTGTGAAAAGAAATTACTTTACTTCCTGCAGAA
The DNA here is from genome assembly GCA_027563825.1 of Erythroxylum mucronatum. NCBI lineage: Eukaryota > Viridiplantae > Streptophyta > Magnoliopsida > Malpighiales > Erythroxylaceae > Erythroxylum > Erythroxylum mucronatum. The sequence goes on along the minus strand of JAOSBP010000004.1, from coordinate 9,630,207 downwards.
AGTTCAAATAAATTCTGTAAAATGATATTCATCCTCTTTTATTTTCTATAAAAATTAATTTATAAAAATAATTGAATTTGATAAAATCTTTAGTTCTCTAAGAAGAGTAGAAACTTTATCCAGATGGACATTATAATATTAATATGAACTTGATGCAGGCTGTGTTCTTTTTTTTTTCCCCTGTTCAGAAGCCCATCCAGAAAACAAAGAAACCAAACACGTATTTCGATGCAGCTTTGTGGTAGAAGTTAGATATGCTATCCACTAAATCAGAATTAGAATCCAAACTTAATGTTTCCTGTGGATGTTTTAAGTGTCTTCTGCAAATTGAGTTTCTTTTGCTGCTTGTTCTGTGGTTTATAAACTTATATTAGTGCGGACATATTTTTATGGAAGTATGAGGAATGTCACGTGTCTTGTGGTTCAGAATTAGAATCAAACATACTGTTTCTTGTGGATGTTAAGTTTTGTGAAAATGTATTCTGCAAATTTGAGTTTCTTTTGCTGCAGGTTCTGTAGTTTATAACCTTTAATTTATGCGGACATATTTTCATGGAAGTATGAGAAATGTCATGTTTCTTTTGGTTGGAGGTTTTATTTTTTAATATAATAGCTTCTCAAAGTGCTTCTCATTCATCATGTTGATGCAGTCGGGGTAACCCAAGTTCTATAAACTTGGAAGTCATGAGGCCAAGATCATGCATAGTTTCCCTACGTTTAATTGATAGATTTCGTATTGTTTGCTGGTACAGCTTACTTTTCTGTGCGCTGATGATTTCCTAGATATAGTGTATCTTTCTGTTAATGGTTCTCACACAATTTCTCCTTGTGATGATTGTTAAGGTTGGCAACCTGGAATTCAGGAGGATGCAGCTGCTTGGGATGAAGAATGGGATAAGTTTGAAGATGACGGTGTGCTTGTTTTTCCTCTAGACTAAACCTTTTATCACATGGCATGCTTGTTTTCTTGATTTGTGTTTCAACAATTGATGATGGACAAATAGAAGATATCAAACTAGTGGCTAGAACTCACAAGACTCAGAATCTGGCTGCTGGAACTTGAGTTTTAGGTTTGGGATTTCAGCTTAGGTTGTTGGAATTTCAAGTTTGGTATAGCTGGAATTTGAGGTTTGATATGGGTAGCATTTTAGAGTTTTGGTTACTGAAAATTCAGGCTAAAATTGCTGGAATTTTAGCAAGAAAAAAAAAGGTGAGGAGCTAGGAATCACTTAAGAGTTTAAGAATCATTCTTAAAGGAATGCATCATATGGCCTAATTTTAAAATTCAAGTTTATACTAAAAATTAAGGATGGATAGTTGGAGAAAGATTCATCATTGCTTACTGGAGATGTGTCATTTTCACTTGTAGGGTTTGCCAATGAGCTCACTGTTGATGTGAAGAACGTTTCTGTCTCTTCAAAACAAGCTCCATCTCCAGAAGGTGATTTAACACCAAATTCCATGGCAAATTGTGATGAGAACCTATAGAAACTTCCTGGATGGTGGGGAGCCCCTTGAAAGTGAATCTGCATACAGTAATAGTGAGGATGAATTGGCAAGAAGCCCAGAGACAGTCCTGCTGGAAGGACTGCATTAGAGAATCCATCTAACAAATTCTCTGATGTCTTTGGCAAAAGTACTCTAATAGATGCAGAAACACATAGGTGTGGCATTTTTGTCATGTATTTATGTTTCCATGTTCCATAACTTACTATTATCTGCTATCTCCTGAACTTTGCCAATGACAAGATTCTAATATTTGTTGCAGGAGTTTTGATGAATCAACATGGGGTGCCTTTGACACCCCTGATGATGTAGACTCTGTTTGGGGTCTTAATCCTTCTGGCACTAGGGTAAGTCAAGTTTTGACACCCCCCCTTTTATTTCACTGAAATGAGATGCACTTTTCCATTTAAAATATGTTTCGTTTACTTAATTTTGGCTAATATTTACCACTGATTTTGATAAACATGTCATTTTAATCATACAGATAATAATGTTTTAAATTTGTTTTTTTTTCAATCTTGAAGAGTTTTTTTTTTTGGTGGGATGGTTCATGGATTTGACTGGTGGGTTTTGGCAGCAATATTTGCACATCTAGAGGAATTATTTGGTCATATTTAGAATGAAGGATTGCATTGCAAAGTTTCTACGGTTTTTAGAACTTGGCAATAGTCTTGTGTATTTCTTGCTGCAGTAAGATAGTAAATGAAAATTAGGAACCACTCAATAATACTTTATGATCACTCTTACGAAGGAAAGTTTCATTTTCTCTGAACTAGAAAGTTATACGCGTACAATTTTAGATCACCGCTGCTACAATTGAAATCCAGCTATAGCTTGAATATACTTCAGTTGGAGATCATTAAGAAAGACAAAAGACGAAAGACAAAGGAATTACCAAGTGAACAGTACACACAAACAGTAATGATATCTTCTAAAATAAGGTGAAGAGTATCCGAGACGAGATAAAGTGAAGGAGTACAGCCCTGGGGCCCACACTGAGATTAGCACTCAGTCAAATAATGATAAAAACTTTTCCTCCTGTAAGCATAATGGGAATATGAAACAAGTTTGAAATAGAGGTACTGATCTTTTGGGCTTTTTGTTTTCATTGATGTGATTATTAGATGTTTGTGATTTATAAAATATGTGAGGAGAGATGGTCTGGATGATAAATATAATATTTGGGAAATGGCCTTCATTTCTTGTCTATATGTACCTATGCAATTTTAGCAAGCTTTCTTATATGCTTGCTGCATGAGCTGCTTCCTCCTAAATTTTGTGGGCCAAAGAGGACAACTAGGACTTTGCTTAAAGTTTGGTATCTAATACCAATTGATCCTTCCATGCTGATGTAATGTTGCAGGAATCAGATTCTGATAAGCACGGGGATTTCTTTGGATCTGAAGATTTTGGTGTAAAGCCTGTAAGAACAGAATCTCCACCTGTGGAGAGCGTGTTTAATAAAAGTTCATTTTTTGAAGATTCTGTCCCTGGCACTCCGCTGTCCAGGTTTGGCAATTCCCCAAGATACAGTGAAGCAGGAGATAACTTCGACAACTTCTCCAGATTTGATTCTTTTAGCATGAATGATTCCCCAAAACAAGGGAGGCTTACGAGGTTTGACTCTGTTAACAGCGCAAAAGAATTCGGCCACAGGGGGGGCTTCTCATCATTCGATGACACTGACCCTTTCGGCTCTAGTGGACCCTTCAAGGTTTCATCAGACAATCAAACACCCAAAAAAGGCCCTGAACACTGGGGAGCTTTCTGATGGTCAATCCAAGTATCGCACCCTCTTTCAATTTCTTTTTCGTTTGTTCACTTTTATTCTTGCAAACACCAATTTCCAGTTGTTAATAGTGGGTTTTCTTTGCCACTCGGCCCTTTTTTCGTTCGTGATTATAATATGCACATTGGGCCTAAGGTTTCCATAAGATTAAACTCTCTCTTGTAAAATCGTCTTGTGGCAACTCATGAGCTTTCCCAAAATATTTGATTGCTAATGTTTGTTCACTTTCCCAACATGATTTGATTTTCTGGTTAGTGGTTGGGTCGATATAGCACGTTGGGTCAGTTCTGTCACATAAGTATTAAATGTGGTCAGATCGGGGCATGTTCTTATTTCCTAACAATCCTACGGTTTAGTTTGATCTACAAATCAAGTTTAGGACGTAGTAGTCATTCATGTTTTTCCTTAGATGTCAATAGTATTAAGGCATAAAAACTTAACATTTATAAATAATACTTAACAAGTGTTTGGTACAATAATATAATGTAGATGTAATGGAATTATGTCACTCTAATAATTATTTTGTTTTCTTTTGTGATATAAATTTTGATTAAGAATATTTAATTCATGCCTTCTAATTATATAGTTTTAGTTACATAATTTCTATAACATAATTCATTTTATGTTAGATCTTATAGTTGCAATTTGTTTATCATATTATATTTCTTTGAAGTCCTATCAAGTATCATTTCAATCTTTGGATACTAAAAGTCGTACTTAAAATTCAATAATAAGTTAATAGAGAAGAAAACATGACACTCCTAAACTAAAATTAGTAAAAACATAGAAAAAAATAAAAAGTTAGATAATAGTTAAGACCTTTCTTATAATGTTACTTATTTTAAAAATATTCTTATTATAATTAAAAAATAATTTGTAGTATTAGAAATGATAAAAATGATCTTTCACCAAGTTTTTATAGTTATTTGGACATAGATTCTTCAACTATATAATAGAATTTGCAAGAGTATTCTAACTTGACTCCAATAGCAAATTCTACGAAAATAACTTAACAAAAACTTAGTAAAAGAAAAAGTTCATTCTTCATCATTTCTAATATTATAAAGCATTTTAAATTAATAAAATTATTTTTTAGAATAAATAATCCTAGTAAAGGGATTTGTATCTTTTATCCTAAAAACATATCAATATAATTATTTGCTTTAAAGAGAGAAGTACAAGAGAGAAGCTTTTAATTCTATTCTCTATTTTCTATGAATGCATCGATTGCATGCTAGCACTACTTTTAATCTCTACACGCTCTCATACATTTTGTTCTTCTTGCTATCTCATTCTACGCCTTTTTATAATTTTTTTTCCTTAATCCCTTCTTGCTTATGCTTTGCTATTTTGCTTATCTTTCAACTTTCCTTAACTTTTGACCTTTTCATTTCTAGCCATGTTAAAAAATTTGCAACCTTTCCTGCCCTTGCTTAACATTTCTCCCCTTCACAACTCATAAAAGAACACATCAAGCTCATCCTCAACCTCCTCTAAATGTTCCCATCAACTTGAAAAAATCCTACTATAGTAAATTTAGACTCCAAGCTTACCTACTGCCCTCCTAAGAGAAATGTTGAGAATCATATTATGGCTCCTCTAATAGAAACATTGAAAGCTGGAGCAGAAGATTGGAAACCACTTTAATAGGTTGCTTCTTGGACAGGGTGTAACATATCTAACAGTGAAAACATGGGCACTGACAAACGGAAAACAACTTGGTCTAAAGGACATACTATTCAACAATGAAGACATTTTCTTTTTAAAATTTCATTATTCAGCCTTAGTAAAGAAGTTGCTTGAATCAGGTCCACAACATGTGCATAATAACCTAAATTTACTTTAAAACTAACGACTTGGCATAAACATTAAAGACATTTAAACACTCGAACATACCCGTCTAGATGTGCATGGTGTCTTGGTGGAGTATTAGACAACCACATGATTTAGCCACATTAGTAGCTTTGTTAGAAGGACATTGTGTTGGATCGCGTACGGTCCGAGTATTCACAATACGCTGTGGAAAAGACCATACAAGAACATGACGTATAATCGAAAACACCAAGGATTCACGAAAATACCTTATTGTCGTGAATGGGTTGATTCTTTTCG
>JAOSBP010000004.1:9558759-9573537 GCA_027563825.1 Erythroxylum mucronatum | reverse complement strand
GGCAATAATACTAAACATAGGATATGGAGGGTATATTCACGTAGGAAGAAAGAGGGTGAGGTCAGAGTTAGTTAGAAGTGGGCTGAGGTGGCACTAGGCATAACAAAATTGTAAGAGGGGTAGCTAAGAGGAGAGGTGAGTGAGGAGAGAAGGCATTCAGAAAAGTCAGGAGAATATAGTGAAAAGTAACCTGCAATGCATTTCATGCTTCCGCAGTGGATCCCCAAAGTCAAGGTTACTGACATGCAATAGACCAGTATCAATAACATCAGAACCATACATCAGGATAGGAGAAGATGAATTAGTTGTGTCATAAACATGCACAACAATTGTCTCCTTGCTGGCAAGTTGATGCAGAAGTTTCTCCACTAGGGATGGAACATCATAAGATGCACCAAGATACCTTAACATGTGAACCAAAAAGCTAGAGGTTAATTTCATTTAGTTACCATATAGGCATTGGTCCAACTCATTACGTGAAACCAAGAATCCCTAAAAGAAATTGAATTACCCAACGGTAGCTTCAATTCTTTGTTCTGGTGTAGCATCTAGAGGAAGTTCAGTGTTATAAACAGCAAAGGTGAGCACAACTCCTAAGTGATTGGACTTCAAAAGTTTAAAAGGAGATGTTAATACTCCCTTCCCTGAAGCTCTTGCTCGCAAGATGTTGTCACGATCTTCCTGCACAAAGACAGAAGTGGGATATGAAGCAGTATATCAAAGCCAACCTGTAGATTCATTTAAAAGACAATTTAATAAGAGAAGACAGAGAAACATAAATGCCATTTATTCTCTCAGTAGAAAAGAATAGTTTGCTGATTGACAAAATGAAACAGAAATCAAAAGGGATCTCTAAGAGGAACCTTCCCAGACATCATGTCAATTGAGACTATATGAGAGACAGTTTCCTGAGAGAAAATGACTGGTGCATATTCATCACTGATTGGTGCAGGATCCAACTTCTCTGGGATACAATCTTGGACTAGAGTTTGATCCTGAGTTTCCATTTTTTTAATTGTCCACCCATGCTGCTTCTCAAACAGCATCCTTTTTGAATGAGGAACTTTAAGAGCGTATGCAACACCACTAGTAAGAGGCCTCTCAAAAGATGTTGTCTCAGTATATTCTCCAAAGGTTTTCTGTCAAAGATAAAAAGATCTCAAGGGACATCCACATAACAACTAACATTGCAGGCTAGTAAATTGCGTCTTACTTCTTTATTTAGGTCCTTTAGTGATATCAGTATATCATCACAAATTATTTCAAGATATACTGGTTCTCGAATGATTTGGTTGTAAAAAGTAATAGGGAAAAGAGGAAAGAATAGGTATTGTAAATTCCATAAAAGTTCTCTTCCAAAGATTAAAGATATTTCCAATCAGCTTATGAGCAAATTCACTGAGTTGGTTTTCAATTACAGGCAACAGAAGGCTGGATGATGTTGTAGAAAATGAAATCACCTGATCAATTTTAGAAGGATCCTTTCCATGGTGAAAAGTGGAAACAAGAATGGCCAAGGCATGAACGTGATTCATGCTCACATTGAACTGATCCTGCAACATTCTTGCTCTCTCATCACACATGTTTACAAGAGTCTCTTGCCTTGTCAAGAAGCTTTGTCTACTCAAGTATTGAAACAACCACGCAGCAGAAAGAATTCCACACAGTACAAATAGTTTAAGGAGTTTCTTCCTCCACTTTCCTGCTCCTTTAGAGGGTCCCACAGGCAGCGATTGCTGCTTCAGCTGGAGAAGTTGCTGTCGTGGTTGAGGCATTGTCTCCAATCGAACAGGACTCTCTTTCTGGTTCATCCAGATTTTAAATGAAAAAAGATACAACATGGAGCTTGTTATCAGACCAATAAAAAGCCCCCAACGTACTCCACCAGAAAACAAAGTTTTATTATGGGATATCATGCAGTCCCCTGCTCCACTCTTTTTCAAATCATCCTGTGAAAAGACAAGATAATCAAGATTTCTTTACTGAAAAGAACACAAATAAAAGAGAAACTACAAGCACAAAAGGGAGCCAACTTAGCATCCTTCTGCTATGGATGCTTTTTTTTTCTTTTTTATGTCTCTTTCAACATCAACTCCTTTTATCATTGTTTCCCTAAGATGATAAGTTATATAGAAACTTGATGAGGTTCTGGTGAAATTACTGTCACCATATTAACTCTAAAGGGACAGAGCTTTCAGTAATAGACTAAACCTTGAGCTTCTAAGTTCTAACAGCTCTGAAAAACTACAAATTCTATAGGTTGCAGTAACAAGGCCTTACCTTTTCATAATCCTGAGAAATTAATGAAAGATCAGACGATGTGGCAGAGGATATTGATTCCGATTTCACTGGTTGCTCAAGTCTCCTGAGGTTACCGGCATCTCCAGCTGGGCACTGGTCATCAGGATCTACAATTGAAGTGAACCGTCCACCCAGATGCTGGAACTCCAGCTTGTTTGAGAACTGTATCTTCATAGCACAGGTAATATCATAAGTCGTTGGTCTCTTAAGCTTTGATTCCTTAATACATTCAAGAGACGTTATATAAGAGAAACGAAAACACATAATTTTCATGACTAAGATGAGCAGTGTAAGAAGAAGTTGATGAGTTCAGGAGTTCTTCCAGGATATAAAAGATGATTTCAATGATTACAAATTATTGGTGTACCAAAAGCACTTTAGTTTGGTTTCCCTGATTATCATCTCATCGGTCAAGCAACTCCTTTAGAATCCAACAATCTCATATATATAGAAGTCTTAGACGGATAAATATTTGAAGAAAGTGATAATTTCAAGCAAACAATCCATGGTTAACCATGGGGAGAAAGCTATAAGCTCTGGTAGCCAATTTTAAATTCATTCTTTCACTAATCACTATTAAGAATGTTAAAGGTAACGAAGTCCGTAACGAGAAGTTTTGAAGCAATTATAAAAAGGGAAAACCGTTAATTGTGGTAACTGGTAATAGATAAAGCCTTCAGCTATTAGAAAAATATACTTCAAGATCTAAAATTAAAGGACAAGCATGAAGTTGGTTCTTGCCAACGTTGAAATTGTAAAAACAGACCTGAGCATTTTCTTCACGAGCATCTTGATTCTTGTCTTTCTTTGCCAACTCTCGATTATCAAAACTCAAAAGAAAACTAACACTCCCTATGGCAAATGTACCTAGTAAAAGGCAAAGAAGTAAAAACTTTCGTCTCCATTTCTTGACAGTATCCACGTGCAAAGAGTGGTCTTGCTTTCCAAGTCTGAAACTTGCGGATAATCTACCATTCAAGCTAGAGAGCTTTCTATGCATGGACATTTTAACCACAGCCCACCAGCGTATCCTGACAAAACAATTTGACAGCTTAAGAAAAACGCCAGCCTGAGCAGCACAACTCATCAAAGCCACGCCTAAGAAGAATTCCAGAACATGGATATTTTAAAAAGCAAAAGATTATATATTTCCATGAACGAACTCACCAAAGACTTGCTCTTTAATTTACCAAAAAAAAAAAATACTTGCTCTTTACATACAAAGACTACAACGCCAAAATTGGATGATCCAGCTCTAAATTTTTGTCACGCCAAGAATTAAAGTCATCTGATTAAACTCTGCATCCCTGTTTTATGGTTCAAGACGAAGTCTCCTCGCTCTTCTTCTAAGGAGCACAAGAAAACCGACTAATCATGACAAACAGAAGAAAATGGCAGACTGAGTTGCTACCTCTGAGAGAATCATTAATGAGGTAAGGAGAAAACTGGACCTTTCTTCAATCTGGTAGTTTCCCGCTTGCACAGGTCTGAATAGCCGAAATGGATTATCAGATTGGAAGTTCTTGAAAATAGATCCATCATTAAGTGAGAAACTGAGCTAGACCAAAATGGTTACTGTTAAAACACAAATGGAATCATTGATCACAAAGAGGAAGTTGAGCCTGGGTCCCCTTTTTTTACCCTTGCTTTAGATGAACTCGCTTTTTCTTTCACTCAGTCGTTTGCTGTCCAGCATATGAATATAAAATATTAGAAATAGATGACTATCTCACCATCCAAGTGCCAATTCAAAAGCGCAACACAACATATCAGCCCTCAAATACTATATTATAATCAGTCCACATTGGGTTAGTCATCTTGTCCATCCAGAGTCCAGACATGTAAAAAAACAAAAGACATAATGCTTTATAGTCTATACTGTCGTTCAAACAAGATAATACTCTTTACTAGTAATCCACAAATTTCCCGGAAAGCTTTTTATCTTTTGTCTTTTTGTTTCTTCGGAACCGAAACGAAAGGCTGCCGTTGCCTCTGCGCAGCCATGTTCTATTAAATCTGATGAACACCTTTATGTGGGCTCCAGTTATTCTGTTTCATTAATGTGCCTCTTGTCTTGCCATGCCGGCGACAGAGAGGCAAAGTACACGTAAATTAGGTCGTTTGATTGAGTTTTTATTAGTGAAGTTTTTTGAAAAGCTATTTTTATTTAAAAAATATTTTTAAAATTTGCATTCAAACACTCTTTTTTTTCCTAAAAATAATTTTTGCAATAGAAAAAAAATTACTTTTTTGAGTCTGCCGGGCTTAAACTTCTTGCTTGTTACAAAAAGTGGAAACTTTCTTCTTTTCTACGCCGCAATAATCTTATACGTTCTCAACTACCTTTCCAAAATACACGTCTTGTCGTGTTGTTGTTACAAAATAATCCAGTCCTTATCAATCAACTTTTTGGTTCCCTCTATTTTTGCTATGATTGTTATTTATATTAAATTATTTTACAATTCTTTATTCATTAAATTCAAGTTATTTTTTTTTTCTTAATCAGGTCCCTCCCATACATAATTATAGTATAGTTTTAGTTCATTCTTTCCAACTTTGCTCTCTTTTTTACCCTTATGTTTATTGAAAATTTCTTAAAATAACATAAATCATTATTAAAGGAAAAATTTATCTTTTGAAAATATGATAATTTATGTACAGAAACATCATGATTGATCTAATTAGCATTAAAGAAAACTATTATAGAACCTTGTAAAAGATTAAGAGAGCTTGCACCTGTGTGGATGGCTCAGATGAGAAGGGTTACAATAAGGCCAGGGGAAGGAGGGACAGAAGATCTGGGGTGGCGATACATGTGTTTGCACCTGAGTGGATGGCTCAGATGAGAGGAGGTCAGAATAGGGCCAGGAGAAGGGGGGACAGAGAATCTGGGGTGGCGATACATGTGTATAGCTGGGATGCAAGTGTGTTTTAGTATTAAAATAAAACTCAACAACTAATCAACCAACCTGATAGGTGCTATTACGTAATGAACTAGTTATTGCATACTATTTTATCAACTGACACGCAAACAAGGGACATCGTATGTATACTCATCCACTCAGTAGTTAAAGTCCATCAATCATGTGATCCTCAACTAATAACCATTCATGTGTCAAGTTCAACTTTGTTTAACTTATTATTGCCACCTTCCTTTACGACCTAATGCGCCATACATTACGCGCGATTGTTTATATAGGCAAAGTGGGAGAGAATTCTCCTTTTCTTCTTCTTTTTCTCCACTGCTACATAAACTAACCACTCTCGTGGCACAAGTGACTTGTTTATGTTATGGTCACGGGGGGAAGGAAAAACTGAAATGTAGAGTTTATAAAAGTCACAATGGGTTGGCCAGCTTTCTGGGCTTTCTGTTTTCAATATTGTAATTATCAACTCAAACCCCACGAGAGATGCATTTAGAAAGATTTTCCTTGTAATCTATGCCAAGTGCAACAGCTTAATTGGCTCCATCGCACCGAACTTAAGTTTAATTGTCAAGAAAGATAGAAAATATTAGATAACACAAATGCATCCATGCTGCCTTCCGGCTCGTTTTGCCCATAAGCACTAAAAATTAAGAGAACTTATTAGCATCTACTATATTATATATATTTGAAAAACTCGTGTAATCAACATGTATCGCATATTATTTTTTAGTAGGCACATGTAATCAGGTGAAGATTAGTTTTATTTAGGGTCTTATTTAGGTAGGTATAATTAAGGAGATAGATTTTTTGATTCTTGAGAATTTGAATACATTGTTTCTTCTAGGCTCAATGGAAAGACGTCACCTTTTGGCCATCTCTAAATTTCTTTGTGACATAGTATCAAAGTCAATCTAGGTCATCGATTTTTTTGCAACCATGACTGGAAAAGGCAAAAGTAATGGAGTGATACAGAGGAAGATGATTTTGCCGTATCATATTACAAAAAGTGATAATCCTGGAAGTTTGATAACATATATTCAATTAAAGGGTAAATAGTATGATGAATGGACTCGTTCTCTATAGATTGTGCTAAGACCAAGAAAGACATTTAGTTTTATAGACAAAACAATCAAGCAAATAGATGAGAAGTGTTCAGATCTTGAAGATTGATGGACTAATAATTAATTATTGCCCTATTGGATTATGAATACCATTGAACCTTCACTTCATTAGACAATTTTGACACATTCAGTGGTGTAGGATCTTTGGAAAGAACATATAAGAATGCGTCTCAATAGCCAATGGATCACGCATACAACAACTGAAAGTTGCACTTGTTGAGTGCAAACAAAGGGGATTGAATATAGTCACTTACTATGGAAAGTTGAAGAAGTTTTGAGAAAAATTGGTTAATTACGAATAGATGTCAACGTGCAAGTGTGGGTTATGCAACTGCAAACTCAAATCTACATTGTAGAAGAAGCATAAAGAGGAAAAAGTTCATCAATTTCTCATGAATCTTGACAAAGCGCTCTATGGAATATTAAGATCCAATATACTTACTCAAGATCCTTTACCAAGTTTAAATAGAGTTTATTCAATCCTAGTGCAAGAGGAGCACGTGAGAACCATTGCTCGTAGGAAAGAGGAATGTGGTGAAGTGATGAGCTTTGTTGTACAAGCTAGATCAGGATCTTGATGGTGAGGTGAAGGAAAAGGCAAGAATACAATGTACACCCATTGCAACCGTACAAGGCATGAACCTGATACTTTTTTTGAGATAATTGGATATCCTGAATGGTGAGGAGATCACCCTCGGGGAACAGGATGAGGAACTGGACAAAACAAGGGAGGACAACAATTTATTAATTTTGGGAGAAGCGAACATGAAGAAGTCGATCAAGGCTAATGCAGCTTAAGCCTGACATCAAGAGCAATGAGTAATATTATGGTATCAGATGTTGATAAGACTACTATTATTGGGCTTAATAATAAGCAGTGGGAAACATTAAGAAAATTTTTGAGTGCTGTGAAGATGGAAGCAAATGAGAAATTAATCCATAAGTGTTTTTCCAAACAATGGGTAATTGACTCTGATTCTCATCTCATAAAAGGATGGCTGTGATGTTTGCATAATGTTTTAGATGTAATGGAATGTCTATGGGGCTTCTAAATAGGAAGCAAATTGTTGTCATAAAGGAGGGAACAGTGGTGCTTAGCAATCAATTGAAGTTGAACAATGTTCTTCATGTGCCAAGTTTGACGTGCAGTTTGATTTGCTTATCACAACTACTTGATGAATCAAACTATATGGCTCGATTCACTAACAATTTTTGTGTTATACAAGACTACACTTCAAAGATGTTGATTGGTGCAGGTGAGCAACAAGAGGGGCTCTACTTCTTTCATGCGATGTTGATTGTAACAACTATGAAGACTTATGGTGAGAGCTCCTTTAATATGTGGCATAAGCAACTGGGACAACCATCATCTAAGGTTGTAGATAGAGTTGATTCCTAAAGATCGTTATAGTAAGAATAGTACTTTATGGAATAAAGCATTTGAAGTTTGCCTTATAATGAAACAATCAAGAGATAATTTTCTAGTTAGTAGTGACAAAACTCTAGAACTATTTCAATTGATTCATTGTGATTTGTGGGGGGCCTTATTGAACCCCATTTTTTATGGTACAAGATATTTCTTAACCATTATTGATGATTTTTTTCTAGACAATATGGATTTATTTATTAATTGATAAAAAGGAGGTGTCAATGAATTTATGTAATTTATTTGCTATAGTGGATTGTCAATTTAATAAACAAGTGAAAGTTATACATAGTGATAATGGTACAGAGTTTAGATGCATGAGTAATTATTTTCAAAAACATGGCATTACACATGAAACATCTTGCAAAGGAACTAAACAACAAAATGGACTGTTAGAGCATAAATATAGCATATACTTAATGTAGCTTGAGCATTGCACTTTCAAGCCAACCTTCCTATAGAATTATGGGGGGAATGCATTTTGGCTACTTTATATTTGATTAAGTGAACACCCTTATCCGTCTTGATTGGTAAAACACGATATGAAAATTTACATGGTAAACTAACCTCATTGATACATTTGCGTATGTTTGGATGCATGTGCTATGTGCATAATCAAGATCACAAAGGAGACAAATTTACTAGTTGTAGTCAAATATGCATTTTTGTGGGCTATCCTTGTAACAAAAAGAGTTAGAGAGTGTATGACCAAGAGTTGAGTGTATTCTTTGTTTCAAGGGACATAATGTTTTATAAGCGTGAGTTTCCTTACTTCATAAAAGATAACGATAGACCTAGTAATATAGAGGATTGGTGTGGTGTGGATGAGGATGAAGATGTGGATGTGGATGTGGATGTTATGAGACAAAATCATTTGTCTTAGGAGAATGAGCAATCTGTACAAGTTAATGGAGATATTGTATCTGATGAAGTGTTGAATAGTAATGTGGTATGTGAGAATAATGATACTAAAGAAATCATGGATATTAGAAATTATGAGAATAATGAAGTAAGGGGGTGTAAAGCTATCGAGAATGAGGAGCCTTTAGCCCGTGGATATTGAAATAAAATGTCATCCATTCATTTGCGAGATTTTGTGACAAATACTATTTATAAATTGATCCCCTTTATGAGTTCATCTGCTCAATCGCACTCCTTAGGTACGCCCTATCCTATGGCATATTATATAAACTATAATAATTTTTATATACAACACCAAAAAATTTTGGCAGCTATTACTGCAGAAACTGAACATCAAACTTTTGCCAAGGGTTTGAAAGATGAAAGGTGGAGGAATACAATGCAATAAGAAATACAAGTATTGGAAAATAATAGCACTTAGACCATAGAAACACTTCCTCCAAGGAAAAAGGCTATCAGTTGCTTGTGGGTTTATAAAATTAAGTATAATTATGATGGATCAATTCAGAGGTTTAAAGCAAGACTTGTGATTTTGGGAAACAATAATTTTGGGAAATAATCAAGTTGAAGGGCTAGATTATAATGAAACTTTTACACCCATATCTAAATTGGTGACTGTTCACACTTTCCTTGTAATTGCAACAGTTAAAAATTAGGAGCTTCATCAAATGGATGTCCATAATGCAATTTTACACGATGACCTTGAGGAAGAAAACTACATGAAGTTGCCCCCTAACTTTCATTCTAAGGCAACTAGCAAAGTTTGTCGACTTCGAAAATCACTGTGTGGGTTAAAACAAGCTCCAAGACGCTAGTTTGCTAGGTTGGCTGGCACTTTGAAATGATATGGTTTTCATCAATCATATTTAGACTACTCTCTTTTTACATTATAACGTGATAGTTTGCAACTCAATGTGTTGGTCTATGTTGATGATCTTATTATTTGGGGAAATGATGGTACTGTCATTCAGACTTTCAAAGCCTATCTGAGTAAATGTTTTTATATTAAAGATCTTGGGGTTTTGAAATATTTTTTGGAAACTGAGATGACTCAAAATCATACCGGTATTTTTCTGTGCCAATGAAAATATACATTGGACATTATTTTCAAAGTGGGTTTGTTAGGAGCAAAACTTGGTGGCTTTCCTTTAGATCAGAACCATCATCTTCCTTTGGCTAACGGAAAACCTCTTCTATATCCAACTTGTTATCGTAGGTTGGTTGGATAATTAATTTATCTTTCTGTTACAAGACTTGGACTTTCTTACAATGTGTAGGTGGTTGCACAATTTATGGAGCAGCCAGTGCAAGTGCATTAGGATATAACAATTCATGTGATGTGTTATTTGAAAGGTAATTGAGGTCAAATAATTTTGTTACGAGCTAATTATGATCTGTAACTATATGCCTAGTGTGATTCAGATTAGGCAGGTTGCCCTTTGACTCAATGATCTCTTATTGGATGATTTATTTTACTTGCTAATTCTCCCATTTCATGGAAGACTAAGAAATAACACACTATGTCTCGTTCTTAAGCGGAGGCAAAGTATCAATCTGTGGCCACTACTGCTTGTGAGATAAAATTCTTAAAGGTATTATTATTATGCCTTGGTATTGCACATCTAAGACCTAGGAAGCTTTATTGCGATAGTCAGGTTGCTTTGTATATTGCAACTAACCCAGTTTTTCATAAATGTACAAAACATATTAAGATTGGCTATCATTTTTTGTGTGAAGAAGTTGTTATGGGAATCATTGCTCCAAGATATGTACCTACTCATGTTCAGTTGGCTAATATTTTCACCAAATCATTGGGGAAGCAACAATTCAATTTCTTTCTTCACAAATTGGGCAATCAAAATCTGCATGCTCTAACTTGGGGGTATTAGCATCTACTATATCTTATATATTTGGAAAACTTATGTAATCAACATGTACTATATATTAGTCATCATATAGCGTATATTATTTTTAGTAGGCACATGTAATTAGCTGAAGATTAGTCTTAGTTAGGTAGATATAATTAAGGAGATAAATTTATTGATTCCTGTAAATTTGTATATATTGCTTCTTCTAGGGTCAATGGGAAGACGTCACCTTTTGGCCATCTCTAATTGTGACATAACTAAATGTTAATTAGCAAATCCATTGATTTTGCACTTCCACTGACATTGGGTGACATACATATAAGAGCCAATACATTCGCATACACAAGCAAGTCTGATATGCAGGAGAACAAATTTTCCTTCAATTTTTAAGAAAACAAACACATCCAATTGGAAAAGCCAAGTCATGATTGACCTTACACTAGTGATACAGGTACCGTACTATACCGATCAAAAAATAGTACAGTACTATGATATTTGGTACTATAGGTTGGTACTGATAGGTACCAAAATATAGCCAAATATCTGACTAAATTGCAAATTTATAAAAAGTTAAAAGGCTTAATTGAAATTTTAGAAAATTTAACCATAACAATTAAACCTAGCCACCTACTACCTCCAGCCACTACCTTTCTCACTGTCTCACACCTTACCGTGCTCTCCTTTCAATCTGTCATCCTAGTCACCGTGGCACCATCACATCATTGCACCAGTCAGCGAGACCTCACCCATCACACCACCTACACCATCACTTCAGCCCATAGTCATTCAAACCACTCCCGCACTAGCACTCGCACCCAGATGGCTAGACTGACTTGCACCTGCACCCCAATGGTCAGATCTAGTTGCATCTGCACACCTATTGAATTGCAACCGCGCTTGTTGACTTGCACTTGTTGATTTGAATATTAAATTTTGTATTTGTGTTCTACAGAATATTGATACAGATAAATGAGTATTTAATTGTGAATTTATGATGAATTATGTATTTGTGTGTTTGTGATTTTGTGTTGAGTAATAGTCTATATGTTGAATTGATGGTTCTCGTGGAATTATGTTAGATTAAATTGAATTGCACAGTGTATTGTATATGTTAACTCTTGACTGTGGACTGATAGTGATATAGTATAGTATGTTTTTTGGATATTTAAGTGTGTTTTAAGTATTTTATTAGATGATAATCGTGTGTTCTGGACTTAGAATTGTGTTCCTGTTAGTGTTTTTATGTGTTTTAATTGTTTGACTATTTTAAAGAAAGAACTTGATTTTAAAATTATGTTTCAAGGGTTGTTTGGTATGTTTGTTAGTGAGTGAAAATAGGAAAGTTGAAGAAAAGATGGACTTGAAGAATAAGATCATGCATGATCTTGAATGTTAGTTGCTGAGGGATGAAGTCTCTAGCATTATCGTGCATCATGTAATGCACAATCATGCACAGGCAGTTTTCAGCTCTCAAAATTTGTGTATTCTTGATATTTCGGGACTATTTTTGGAACCAAAATAAGTAGGAAAACCTAGAAAGAACCATAAAGGCTCAAGAAATATTTAAGGCAAAGAGAAACACCAAAAAGGAGGTTGCAAATCATAAAGAAGGAGATTAAAGTGGAACATCAAGATCAACTCCAATTTTCCAGAATTTCCAGATCAAGACTTAAAGTTGTTTTCTTTCTTTTCTCTTCTTATATTTCATTGTCTTGGATGTTAATTTTGATTAGTGGTATGTTAAACATGATTATGGATTTCTCAATCCATATTAGGGTTTATTTCTGAATTGTTTTGTATAACTTTATCTTGTTGAATTTAATATATTAATGCTTTATGGTATTTGTCGTTCCTATACTTGATAGGAAATCGAGAGATTGAATTAAAGTTATATGTGTTAAGTTGCACAATGGGATTTGGTACCTTAATAAACCTCCAAATATCATATTAATAAACAATTGAAGAGAAATCTAAATTGTGAGTTAATTATTCTTAAGATTGCTTTAAATCCAATTGAGTAGCTAGGAGTAGTTTTGTCAAATCAAGATTTTGCAATTTAATTGTTTTCTATTTCAATTGGGATTAGTTGATTATATCTCTAGAGAGGGTAATCAAAACCTTATGATATCTAGGATCAAGCTAATACATGTCGTTAGGCGTACACAAATTAAATCCTTATTTAACTTTGAATTTATTAAACAATTTAGTATAGAGCAACTAAAGGTTAACCTCACGAGGAATGTTAATTTACTAATTTAGTTTATTATAATACTTTTAAAAGAGAAAATTACATCTTAATAATTTGCTTATACGAAAAGAATTTCATAGTAAAATATAAACACATAATATACTTTTTAACCTACATAAATAAGACACAACATCAAAATTTAAAATAAACTTATACTACATTCTTAGAATCACACAATCAATATTTAAAAGATGGAAATTATTTTCTTTTTCAAAAGGTTGTAATAAATATTAATTAGTATATTCATATAACATATCCATTAAATAGTTTTTTTTAAATAGTACATTAAGCTATACTTTTTTTTGAGTTGAGACGAGATTAAATTTACATAATGAAACACATCTAAATGAAAGTAAAGACTTAGACAAATTGGATGAAATTTCCAGCAAAGCATGAAATTAAGAAAAAAAATCCTAAACCTAAATAATCCTCATAACGAAACCTATGAATTTAGTTAAATATATATATTAAGAAAAAGAATTTGGTGGGGGGTGTTTGTTGTTTAAAACAATTCAAAATAAATCTAGAAATCAAAGAAGTAGAACATAAATCTAACCTAATATTAATAATGAACAAGCAAGTTTTAAATTTTAGTTTACTCATGCAATTTCAATGTATTCTAGATAATCTGAGGCATTTAACAAGATGAACATAAAAAAACAAACAACTAATTTCTACTTGTTCCTTTTCACTCTTAGAAATTGAACCAGCTCAATTCTAATATCAAAACATGATAAGCACTAAGAAACACAATTAATAATCGAAATTTGTTAGACGAACTTTAATAATCACTAATTCTACATATCATATTCAAATAATCAAGGACGTATCCAATTAAGTAAGAACATAAATAAACATAATTAGAAATTCTAGCAATTGTACAGATGTTAAATCCATTTAGTAATCAATTGAATTAAATCAAAAAATAATAATATCTCAAATAATCAAAACAACATGTCTAAACTAGATTTCAACAATTAATCATAGCTAAAGCTTAGAAAATTAGAGATAAGGGGAATAAGGGTTCAAAAAAGCTCATTGAAGTGCTCCAATTTTAGACGTCTGACCAGCCCTTTCAAGGTTTAAAAAATCTCTCCACCAACCTTAACCAGCTCAAAACATATGGGAATTGGTTTCCAATCACCCTTAATCACTATTTGGAGTGAATCCTTGCTGCAACCTACCTTGGAAGACAGAACCTCTCAGAGCTTCCAACCTTCGCGTGGATTTATGCTCATTTTTCTCTCTAACTACTGCTTCATGTTTATAGGCTCACAAAAAATCTCCCATACTCATACTTTACTAGATTTTCCTGATTTTCCTCTTATCTCTTTCATTTTAAAGAGAATTGGAGCTAAAGATCTTAGGTGGGTGCAACTCCTTCTCCACATCAACGTCTTGTTCTGTAGCGTTTTGCATTTTGTTCCTCTCCTCTGCGTTTGAGTTTGTTTTCTCTCTTCTTTATTTCATCTTCTATCTGCTACATTGCTCTTGCATTTTTTCTCTTTTATTGCTGCATTTTAGACTTGCATTTTCTCCTCTACATTTTACATTTTGGTGTTTGTCCTCTATTGCTGTGTTTTCTTTTTCTGTTGTAGCAACGTTTTGCTTATTGCTCTCTACTGTTGTTGTCTTTTACAATGCATTTTGGTCCTCTGCTATTGTCTTCTGGGTGCTACGTCATTTTGCTCCTACTTCTATTGCTTGTTTTGTTTCTGTATTTTGCTTCTGGTTTGGCTGTTTATTGTTTTACTAAGATGTTCCGTTTTTGTCTTTCGTTGGGCCAGTCCTTTGTAGGAAAATCCCGGGATGTACATCATATGTACCAAGTGCGGAAAACAAAAATTTTTGTTACCGGGACCTTCCCTAAAGCCAGGATCCATGTGTCGGTATGCAAACTCAAACCTAAATAGCCAAAAGAGACTATCTCTAAAGGTATCCACGCAGAGATCAGAAAACCTAACCG
>JAOSBP010000004.1:9527901-9545079 GCA_027563825.1 Erythroxylum mucronatum | reverse complement strand
CTTGTAGTGACCACTCAATAGTTGGTTGTTAATTTGGTTGTTAATAATAATTTTCTATAGCGACCATTAAAGTTGTCACTAAAATTGTTAAATTTGGTCGTTATATTATTATTCATGAATTGTAAGTTTTAGTGACCATCTATAGCCACCAAGTATTGATTGGTTGGTACAAAATATACGTAACTTATATATTGCAACCAAATAATTTTTGGTTGCAAAATATATACAATTAGCAACTATTTTACTATAGTTGCTGAGAATTTGGTTACTGAAACCAAATTTTCTTGTAGTGTGTCTCTAAGTTTTCATGGAGAGGAAGAAAAATGTGTTAGGAATATATTGGTTCAAGTTTCAAGTCATTTGGAAGTTAGATGAAAAAGTTATAGCCAAAAGACTCAAAGTTGTTCAGTAAAAATACTCTAATTCATATTCAGACTTAAAAAAAAACAAAACAAAACCATACACGCAACCATCACCTTCTTCCTCCTCTTTTCCACTTACCCCAGCATCTCTAATGTATACTCTCCCATTTATCTCTTCATTTCAACTCCCATTCAATTCAACTTACTCTAAACCAGCTCATAATTCAAGATTAAATTCAAACATCTAAAAATCGATACATATATATATTTCAACATTTTCAACTTTCTCTCACTACTGTAATTTTGTTTCCAACAATAACAATCCACAAACCAAAACAAAACTTATAGCCATACGGTTCTACACCACATTTTTGTTGTGGTCTACTTCACTAAGTTCCTTATTAAACTCCATACATTCGGTATTACACTTCCTACACATTATTATCAACTCTTCATTAACACCGAAACTACTCAACTTTCACAATTCATGCATGAACTCATTTTCAACCATTAAAACATCATCAGAATCAGTTATAGTTTCCAGAAAACTAAAACCACCACTTACTTGATTCAGCTATCCTTCTCAGCAGTAAGAGTAAATCAATAACACAGAAATTGCAATGCTAATTTTTTGATAGATGAGCAAGGAAAAACAATTTTGGTAAATCGTATTCTTTCGGTGAAGAAAACAACGAGAGAAAGAAAGAAAGCTACAGACATTTTCCTTCTCAAAATCACTTGCTACGTGTCCTCTTGCATGCAATACACTTGTCATTTATTTGTGCTGCCACATTTCACAATGCTATTGGTCTATTTGTCTCTTATTTCAATCTTTTTCCTAGTCCAAAATATCCTAAATTTTCAAAAATTTCCTAAAATTTACCAAAAATTTCGAAATAATAATTATTACACCAAATAAATTTTAATACAAATAATTAATGATTTGCATTTTAATCGCATTTATAAATCAATTAGACTCGAAAAATGTCAATGAATGCATGTGCAATTATTTTAATGTGTCACAGATAAATATTCACATGTTATGCCATATAATGCATGAAATGGACTTCTAATTTCTCTGTATACTCTCATGTACACTATTCTGGAGTTTTAGACCCTAACATACGATAATGGGATGTTATAATTAATGTAGCTATTTAGTTGAATATGTATGATTGGGTTATGGATCTATTGTCTTATTTATTGTTGTGATTTCTGAACTGAATGGATGTAATAGAATAACCAAACTTTGCATCATTTTAGTGTTAAATGAAGATTCATGACATAAAGTTTAATATGGATCGAGAAACTATGGACACTTAGGTTAAGAACTGGAAACATATTAACTTAAGCGGTAATTGACAGTTGGGTTTTCATAATTAATTCAAATAATAGCTTGTTGAATACGAAAATTAGACTAGTTCATTATTTGAATTGATTTAGACCCTAACTATTAATTTCAAGTTTTAACATGATCTAAAGCCTGATCAATACATATCTGATTTGTTGACTTCAATCAAATTCGTAAATTCAAGTCAAGCCAAAGATACCAATCATAACTGAACCAAGTAGTAACATCCCGCAAATAATAAACCATGTCACGGGAAGCTCATAGTAATAACTGTGGAATTGCTTGGTGGCGAACTGTTTTAAATTCTTTCCAAAATGACGAGTCTGAAATGTTTTACATTAGAATCAAGTCCCCTATGATCCACTCTCGAGCCTGAAATGGAAGAATCTGAAAAGCTTAACACCAAAATGAAAAGTGGCATGAGCCTCTCGCGGGTAATTTTGACTGAGCTTTCATTAAATCTGATTAAGATTTACAACATATCAATATTAGAGATAATTCCTATGTTGATTCACTATTCGTACCTTATACAAACGGCTCAATTTCCTTTTGATTTTGTTAGTTCAATGCGGCTGCATGGTGCATTGATTTAATTTCTTTTTCTATACTTAGTTCAGCCCGTTTCTCTCATAACAAATGGTTCGGAGCGAAAAATAAGCCTTTTTTCTAAACGTACATCAGTTACAAATTAGATACGTCAAGTGATAAGGTCAAAATGGTAATAAGTTGGAGATGACCAGAATATCATCTAAGGAAGAGAAACACCTACTTCGAGAGTACGATAGTATGGTCTGTTTGACAGTACGAACCCTAGGTAGGAATGTTGCAATCCTCTTCAAGCCCCCTACCTCATATTTTTGACAGGTGTTGTTGATTGATTATAAATAACAATTAATTCCATGAATGAAAAGTAGCCAAAGAAAGGAATAACTCAAAATGAATTCCAGAACCCGGCATTCAAATGCAGCAGTGACTAGACAGAGAAACTACACAAAATCAAAGGTTCATCTATTCTGTCTCTCCTTCACCTCCACGCCTCCTTCTTAGTCAACAAGTGAAACCTAAAAGAGTCCCTAAAATAGCGTATCACATGCCCATCCACGATCTCTCTCTGCATCTGTTTCTACTTGTGTCGAAGTCAGAAAGTACATATCTATTCATCCATCTAATTAAAGTCAAGTGCTCCCATCCGTTGTTAGGATCAAGTTCTGAAATGCCCCTCCTCGATATCCATCTTTCTCCTCACCCCTACGTGGCTACATAACGTATCTCATCTCACCCCTGCTCCCCTGCCTCAATCAGTTTCATCCTCTTGCAGCACAGCCTAGCCTGGCCTATGCTAGCCTAGCTTAGTCTAACTCAGCTCCGAAATCCCACAAGTGTATAGTCGTGTCACATGAAGCTATTGCCACGTGTCTTTCATCGGCAACAAGAGCGTTAACTTCTCCTACTATCTCCCGGAAATTGTATAATAGCTCTCCTCCCTGCTCTATCTCCCACACTCTCATCAGCCCCCCGGCGCACATTAGCGCGTACCCTCCATTTATGCAACCCATCACATTTTCTCTCTCGACCCTTACGTTAAACCTACAAACGTCCTCTCTTGTCCCTACCCTGCGTACCCTAGCCACTCCCCTACTATCCACCATAACGTACGCCTCGTTCCACACGCCAAACGAGCTCACCATCATCGGTCTCCTAAATTCTTCTTCATCTAAAATCAACCCTTGGTTTCTCAAATCAAACACCATGTTCATCGAACTTGTACACGCCACAGCCGATTCTTCACTCGTCATCTTGACTCGGCCAACAAACTCAATGAATTCCGTCAATAAATGCCATCCCATAACTGCTTCCGGGTTAGTCAACGATCCTCCAACAAAAGTCAACTCCTCGGTGTTCCCATCCCAAATGTGAAAAGCTCGGCCAGGTACACCTGCGTAGAGACCCACCCACCACCGTCGACAGCCAGTGAAGTCCACCAATGAGCCATCGTTAACCACGTCACCAAAATGGGCCCTTCGAGGTTGGGCATTCCCATCTAACATCGCCACATGGATATCGCCGTTTAAGCTGGCAAATACCAACCTCACATCGATGAAAACAATGCCTGAGACGGCACTCGAGAAACGGCCTAATCGATCACGATGTTGTGGACGGAGAGTGCGAACGTGGAGGCGCGTACTGAGGTCGAAGAGACGCACAACACCGTCGGTGAACCCGCAAGCAAGGTAATAGTCGGAAAGTGCGAAGCAGCGGCAGATGAGGGCTTCTGCGTCATCTATGTTGGAGAGGTCGAAGTGAAGAGTGAAATGAGAGGACCGACGAGTACGAAAGTTTTGGGCAGTTTGGTGGCAGAAGATGAACTCGTCGCGCCACGTGGAGTGGAGGAGCTGGGTGCGGCCCCAGATACGGTGGGTTAGGCGGAGCCAGAGTAGGTCAGAGCATGAGACTGAGCGCCACGTAGAGCAGACCTGGAAGACCAAGAGTATAAGAAGGGAATTTCTCGTTAGAATTTGGGAGATGAGAAAAACATGGCCATGCATGCACGTAACACCCCATGAAATTATTATTGGTGGTACTACCTTTTCTATTTTTGAAAGCCAATTCTATTCGAATCTTTTAATTATACTAGCTAATTGTTAAGTAGTTCTTCAAGTTTCCCAGGTTCTAATCCTCCTTTTCTCCATCACCAATATATTTTCTTGAAAATCTTGTGGAAGTGCATTATATAAGATTGAATTAGCCTATTGTTGCACCATAAAATGGAGGGAGGAAACCTATATTAGTTTATGCGCGTGCTCCAGGCCTTTCCAGTTTATACTTTATATTATTTCTAAAAGGGGGTGAAAACTACATTAAAAAAAAGTAAATAAGACAGGAATATGGCAAGAACTAAAAAGACAAATACCTAGAGATCAAGCAACTATGAACATTATTCTCATTTCAGCAGCAGCAAGTGAATTAGTAATTCATGATCATTAACCGAGGACAATTTTTTTGAGGGATACGAAGAATCCAAAATAACATTTCACTTACTCCCATTTAAATAAAGTCAGTTGCCTAAAGATATACGGTGGAGTTTAAAACGCTTGCAGGGTGCAGGCGCGTTCTAGCTTCAATTTCGGAGGAGGGAGGAACTCCAACGTAGTGCCAAAATTTTTATATATCTAAATATCGATGGTAGGAAACAAGAGAGACTCGGGACCAGATAGCGGTAGCAGTGTAGAAGTGTAAGAGAACAGTCAACAGAGACAGATGTTATTACTTTGTATATGTCAGATAACAATATTTCAATCAGTCTGGCAGAGAAATGACCAAAAAGACAAAAAGAAATCAACGTAGAATCGACTTGTCTTACAGTTTAGACAACGACTGCTACAATATTAAACTCTGTCATCACACATCCCATTAACGAGGGCACTGTCAGCTTCCAAGCGTTGCCTTATTAGCCTTTCTATTTTATTGCCCTTACCAATAGTTATATACCTTCTTACCTGCTGCTTTTTAGTTTTTAGTGCTGATTTTTTAATTACAAATAAAGATCATCCTTTCCGACTGTGATCGTGACTGTTGACGTTCTTAAAATGGAAAAATTATGTCTGCAGATTTTCTTTTCAAACAACACACAATCACCAACCCATATTACAAAGCATGACTCTGAGTACGATCCTCAAACATATGGTGTTTCTAAAGAGGAATTATATATATATTCACATAAACATATACATATTGATCAGTAACAGAGAACAAATTAAGGAAACGAACTACTCTTGAGTACATTGGGTCAAGGTCTTGAGGATATTAAAGTTCAAATAAAATGGAAATTACTTTTGTAAGTTAAACAAGGAAGGGACTTAATTAGAACAAAGAAAAAGACAATAGCTGTGGTCCATACAACAATTTATTTCATAGGATACGGATTACGGAACATACACAAAAATGCGTAAACATACATAGGATTGCAACAAGAAGCGTATATTTCTCTTTCATTTCCGAGAAAGGGTTGGCCAAATACCTGTCTCGTGGAAAGAAGTGATTATATATCTTCTCCAACTTGGCCTTTTCTGCTATTTCTTTGACTCCCTTCTTTGTTTTCACTTGGAATATTCCTACCTAGCTAATTGTACTCGGCTTTTATATCACTTCCATTTACTACTATTTTAAGAAACATTTAATTCAACCATACAAGAAAAGAACAATGTATTATAATACTCGCTCAAAAGAGTACAAACAAATAGGATCAGTTAAAGGCCAGAATAAAAAGAAAGGATAAAAACCCTATATCTGAATCTGAAGTGGCGAGGAGAGATCCGTGTGCTTCTAGGCACGAGCATAAGTTGTTGGATTTGACTGATGTACCTAGATATTCCATTGAAGATGGGACATCTTTTAAACTTCCTCAACCCAATAAGTTTTAAATTATTACTTCTGTTTTATTGCTATTTACTGTTGAGGCTTATTGACTGGACATTATCGAAGGACTACATCCCCAAGAATACAAGCACTGGCTCATATCTCTAACTCTACCTCACCTTCCTACAATCAAAATGATGAAATGATTACTACGACGCCAATCCATCTTATGATTTCTTCTCGTTACATAGTCTTATTGGTTGTTTCTCCATTAAAATTTAGATCCCAACCATTTTTACTGCTTAATTTGCAAGGACAAGGTACATAATCATTTGCATTAGCTTGACGAAACATTTTTTAACATAATTGGCTGGTAACATGAATCTGGTTTGACCTGGTTCTGCCAGCGCTATTCAAACTCTACGTTTCAGGAACTAATGATTAACAGTTACTTATGAGATTGCGTGCATTATTTCGTATCTCAGTAACACAAAAATATTACCACACATTGCCAGAATAGAGGTTTTGAAAGTAAGAAACCATAAACCGAGAGAGTTAAAAAGGATAAGTATTGAACAAAGATCAAACGAATCAAACAAAAAGGCTGTGACTCTTCGTGTATTAAAGGGGATAAAGAAGGAAAAGAGTAAGAACTCCTAAATATTATTCTTTGCGACGTATGAATACGGTCAGGCAGTTCATGTATATGCGGGGAGGGCAAGCAACAAGGATATGAACCTTTCTTCGGAAGTCATGCTTCATAGCTCCAAACCGTTGCAGCAATGTCTGAAATGATGTCTCTATCGACATAAAGTTTTTATTTAAGAAAGAAAAAGTTGTCTACAATACATAGATTTTTGGGCAGGTCACTTATTGATGTGAAAGCTCAGACAAGAAAGGAGAGAGGAGTTTCTTGGAAAGATCATAGAAAGAAAGAAAAATGGCAAATTCAAAACAAAACAAATATCCTTATATGCTAGCTCAAGAGGGTCCAAAATTTTGACGTTAATGGTAGTGAAAAGGATATGATAGTTTCACAAACTGCCAAAATGAAACTAAATCATCCGTATGGGACATAAATTCAGTTACAAATGGACCCATCGAAAAAGCACTTCCATCCATAGGCGTCTTTTTAATCCATGGATGCGATTGCTTACATTCATCAACGCCATTACACTTGGTCAGTTTCGCTTCCAGCTGATTGGAAAAACCAAACAAAGTCGCAGATTACTATGTCTGAGAATTGGCGTTCAATGTTCTGCATTACTAAAATCATCTAACTCCTGTCGGCACGGTCCAAAACTACACTTTAACTAGACCAGGGTAGACCAAAATTTTGTATTGTTGGATGCTGATAACAGGTCATTCTATTTTATTGACCATTTTATCATATCTCTGCCTAGCAAGTTGACACACAAATCTAACGCCACCTTCATCTCCAACAAACAGAATCTCAGTGACTAATTACTAAACACATGATTTGATATTTACGTGAACAACCATGGCTCCTAATTCTCATTATCTAAGAGCACTTACCTGAAATACATTGGCAAGTGCCTGCGCGGCTGCTAGGCGACCAGCGAACCGGGCAGCTTCAATGGCTACTCGGGCAGCAAGAGCCTCAACAAAAGGTTCAGGCCATACATCGTTAATGGGTGTAAGTGGACGAATCCTAGATGGCCCAGCTTCATAGTCACCACCTCTTCTTACAATAACGTAATGAGTACTGCTGCCATTTCCACGGCCATTGCCGCTGCTGGACGATGATGATGAAGTAGACATTAAATAAATAAAAAACAAGTATATAAAGACGTGAAGCTGTAAGGGAAAGAAAGAAAAGAAAGGAACGAGATCTGGCCTGCAAAGAAACAAGGACAAAAAGGCGTAGATAAAGACCCAAAGTGGGGTCCCAGAAGAGGGTGTTTGGGAATCTACATGAATTTAAGTATTACATTTAATTGGAAGAATAAAAAGTATTATGAAATGGTCATCTAACTTTATTATCAGCGTGGTATTACGAGTAACAAATATACGTATATATACACAAATACATAAGTGTATAAATATGTGTGTGTATATTTATGAGGTGGGGATTAAGGGGGGGCCCAGTCCTGCAAAGACGGCGGGGGGTAGGGTTGAGTTGGGAGGTTCATGTGAATTGTGATGGAGTCGTTGTCTTTACGCTTTGCCACCGTTTTTTCAGGTGCTTACATGTGCACCAATCTTTGGACTGGCTTTTTTTCAATCCGTACCAAAGTTGTGAACGCTGCACCGAATATTGAATTGAATTTTAGCATCGTATATTAGTTAATACTAGATATTATTTTGAATAATTTTTTAATTTTATGAAATAATCTTTAAATTTTGTTAGAAATTACAAAATATTCTATTATCATATTGTACCGCTGTACTGTATACTTTATACATTTACATTAACTCTGTTTTTAAAAATCATAATAATAAATGATAACCACAATTAATATGAAATAACAATAACTTTTACATATTTCGTAGATATATAATAACTACAATTAATATAAAAAAGACAATTATTATCATACAGTATAAAATTAAGAACAATATAAAGTACTTAAAATATTACAATTTTATCATATAATAAGTAATAATTGCATCAAAACATTTAATAAAAGGATAATAAATTTCCTTAACTCTTAAACTATTATAATTTACGAAAAAAGTTCGTGATGAAGAACCAATCAAGTAGAAGTGAAACCTATAACAAAAACATTTACAATTATATTACATATATAGAATTTAACATATACATCAAATATAAGTAAAATTAAAAGAGTAGGAAAAACAAAAACTTAGAACTTTATTTGGTACAAAATTCTCATCATTGAGAGAAGTCTCATTATCACTATCATTCAAATTCAATGCACTAAATGACATGTCAATACTTTTCTAACCAAGATTATCTTCCAAGTTATTCACATTTATCAAATCCGGTTCCTCAGAAACCCAATCTACCAAAATATCGATATTATCAATAGAAATTGGATTTGTTGAACTACTTGTGCTAGTAAGATTTCTAGTAAACAATACTTTTTAATTATAAGAAAATTATAAAAAATTATTATTAATAATAATATACCTTTCTCGAAGTTTTAAATTGTAACGAACAAATACCAAGTCGTTCAATCTCTTTTGTTCTAATTTATTTCTTTTCTTGGAATGGATGAATTTAAATGTATTTCAGTTTCATTCATAGCATGTTGTACTCACACATTGACTTAAAATCTGAATTACAAACCTTTACAATTCTAGAACACCACTTCCAAATTGATCCCACCAAGAAACTATAAGTCATGAGATAATAAAAGTAGCATTACAAACAAAATAAAGTGATAATACCTGGAGAAAGTTTTGCTATTTTGTCAAATAGAAATCAACAATCCAAAATCCCCACCACACTACTTATAAAGCTCCATCTGTGAGCTCAAGAGATCTTGCATCATTTCATGACCAACAATTGTTGTAATAGTGAATAGCATTCTTCTACTAACTTTAACTTTCTTTGTAAAATCTAGTATGAAATATATACTAGGATTCAAAAACACTCCAGCTACAAACAACAGAGAAGAAAGTTGTCTTTTCCATCCCCATTAATGATTGCAAGATACGTTGTTTACAAAAAAGGCCTATGTTTCAGATTGACCTTGATTTCTTCTTTGGCCCTTTCCATGGCATTAAAAAAAATCTCATTGTTGCCTTTGCTTCACTATCAGCTAAGCAAAGCACCCTCACCAAAGAATGAAATGATAAGAAATTTGTTACAAATCTTGGAATTAGTGATCATCTACGAAAGTAACATAGAGACTAGCTACAACTAGCTAATGATCAAGGATGCTTTCATTTATTTATATTTATACAACATGTTGGATAGAAATCTAATTACATAACATTGTTCTAATTCAAAGATGGAGGTCTGAAAGAGGAATTGAAGAACCAAATCTTTTGTCTGTCACCTCGACAATCTAAAAAAGAAATTTGACCCGGGTAACTTAGGAAAACCGCTCCAATTCAGCTTGTATACAGATCCATTCTGAATATTTTATAAGCCTTGGGTAAAGCAAAATGAAGGGCCCAATAAATCTTCAATATACAATTATATAAACTTTAAAAGCATATTT
The DNA here is from genome assembly GCA_027563825.1 of Erythroxylum mucronatum. Taxonomy (NCBI): domain Eukaryota; kingdom Viridiplantae; phylum Streptophyta; class Magnoliopsida; order Malpighiales; family Erythroxylaceae; genus Erythroxylum; species Erythroxylum mucronatum. Next base: position 9,534,856 of record JAOSBP010000004.1, on the reverse strand, counting down.
TTATTATTAAAATTTAATATCTATACATAAGTGTCATTACAATTTATAACTCACGTATAAACATTACATATTATGCTAGAGTTTACAACTCCATACAAAATGTTCAACATGAAATGAGGATGCCAGACAAAAATACTTTAGCTAGACTGTTGGCCCCTGAAATTTTTCTTGATGAATAAGCATGATTTAAATTAACTTTGAGGTCTTGTTAGATTAATTATTTTGGAGTAATTAACATGTCAATGTTAGTAGGATTTATTTCTTAGATTGATGAAATTAAAGTATAAATGTAGTAAGAATGTATAAGGGCAATTGTGGCATAACACTTAAGCCTTTAAGTTATAAGGCATACGTGGAAGGGCATAAGGGTCATTTTACAATCATTAAGAGTGTAAGTTAGAAGAAGAAGTAATTTTTGTCTTGTTAAGAAGAGAGTGTCGTGGGTGTGAGGAGAAAAGAAGAAGAGGGGAAAGTCAAGATAGAGTTTTGGAGAACTTGAAGACTTTAAGGCTAAAATAAGTAAGTATAAGCTTTAACCCTTCTTGATTTGTTAGATGAAGAATATTTAGTGATAGTTAGAAGTGAAAAGCAATGTTGATTGTGGGTAAGAAGTTGTTGATGAATGGTTTGAGTAATGTTTTAATCTTTTATGGTTAATGATCAAAGATAGATTATGATGTGTTTGTGAATGATTTTGGGTTAGAATGGGCTTGGAAAATGAAGTAAAAGAGGTGTTTTAGTGTTAAGATGAGTTATAGTTGAAAGATGGGAAGTATATCGATGAAGAATGTCGAAAAATGTCTTCGGAATGAGTTTCTGGATATAAGGCTACAAGTTTTATGAAGAAATAGAGAAATAGGGTTACAAAGTTTATGAAGAAATGAAGTTTTAATTTAGTCTATAAAGATCTCAATTTTTGGATGGAAGTTAAGTATAGAATATTGTTTCAACATAAGGATAGTCCCAACAAGTTTGGAGTATAACTTTTGGATTTCTGAACCAAATTGAATGAGTTTAGTGCCATTAGAAACTTAAGACAACAGGGAACATTTTTCTAGAAGAAAGTGTTATTGAATTTCGTCATTTACCTGATCATAATGATCATAGAAAATTGGCCCAAAAGTTTAGATTTTGAAAGGGTTATAGCTCAATCTTAGCACTTTTGATTATCGAAGACTTATGAATTTCTTTTGAATATTGTTTGAATGTGAGCTTGGTTTGTTATAGGAAACCAAGCAGACCAGATCCAAGAGCAAGAGGAAAGACAACATTGAACTTGAATTGTCAAGCGAAATTAGGTGGGTGATATATTACAGTTATTGTGTGCTTGGGCAAATTCTTGCCTATGTGTGAATATATTTTCGATGTTATGCATTGAAAGATGCATGACATCGAACATATATTCACAATGATGCATGACATTTTGATTGAATATGTGATTAATTGTTTGAAAATGATTGGTTAAAATTTTATAATAATTTTGATTTCGTTATACCGTGAAAGAATCATGACATTTGATATAAGTAAATTATGATTTTGATCATGTTATGCCTTGATATTTGTCTTGGAATTCTGTATAAATGAAAAGAAAGAAGAAAAAAACATGAAAACATATCATTTTGATAAAATGATTCTAAGCATGATATTGTGCTTCTATTTGGGAGAGAGTGGAACAATTTTGTTCGTCACGTACACGTTAACAAGAGCCTTCTTCCAGCTGCCCGCTTGTGGCATATGAGCTCCGAAATGGACTCATTCTGTTCACGGGGAAAACTTCGGTTTTCTCATTCTGTTTTATGGAACCCTCAAGCCGTTTGTTGTGCATTGAATATTGGAACTGTTAAGTACGAAACATATTGCATTGTTTTGTGACTTGTGATAAGTATGATGAATGTGTAAATTGTTTGAATAAAGTATGAGTGCTAGAATTGTTGGACATAAATATACATACATATGCTTGAATTTGTGCTAATTACCGATAGCTATAAATATATTAGCCGCTGAGCTGTGTAGCTCAACCCATTATTTTTCCCTCCTCAAGTGCGAATCAACACGACAGTAGATCCTTGCAAAGCATCGAAAACTCCACGATAATCAGAGACTTTGTACTAAATTAGTGACTATTTTGGGATAGCTTTATAAGCATATCAACATTGAGCATCCTTATGTATTTTGTTTTAAGCTTTGATATGTATGATGTTGTATAAGTAAAGTTTGTTCGAACTCTTGGGATTTGTAATGATATGAAGAATTGAAGTTCCTTTTGTGTATGAGTATGCTTAGCTTGTTGTTAGATTTGAATGTATGTGTTTGTTTGAATGGTTGAATGTTGGATGTCGGATTTCATATTCTGGGATTTTCACCATGGCGAACTTTTCCCGAAGGGTCCATGGAGGAAACTCTATGGGTTCACTGCGACGAACCTATATTTTGCCGTGGCGAACTCCCCTTTTTGCGACTTCGCCGCGGTGAAGAATGACTTCTGCTGCGGTGAACTCCTTTTTGCTACCATGCTGAGATTTGTTTTAATTGCAATACTTTCTGTTTTTATCTCACACGACTGTCCTGATTGGTCACCTTGGGATTATCCTTGGGTTCGGGTATTGGGCCTAACATTCTTCGGTATCAGGAATCGATAGTTGGGCTCTGTAAACAAGGTCCAACATGTTTAATAGGTTACTTCATATCCACTTAATGGTTAAGTAAAGTGAGAGATCACATCCCAAAATTTGATCGTTATCTTAGGCTTAATTGGTTCAAGGATTGAGAGAGAAAGGGTCAATATATTAGAATGCCTAGGACTAAGCATGATTACAATACCAAAGTGAGGGATTATGATAGATATATAATTGATCATAATTTTACCTCATATTTAATGAGTTTTTTCTTGATATTTGATACTTTTAGTGCATATTTGGTGCTTAATCCTCTCCAAGTGTTTTTACATAGCATAATTGCCTTCGTGGACTTAAAGAAGAAGAATTTAGACAATATCACAATAGAAATTAAAGATTTGAAGTGTAGAAAAGTCGCACAACTATGTAAGTGGTTATGAACTTCCTCGAGCCTGTGCATCTTCATGATTCTTGTAATTTTTGGTTATGCACGGTTTGAAACCTTAAATTTTGTTATAAAGTGACACTTTGGGAGGTAAAAGAGGAGGCAGTCGGTAGGAGTCGAAGAGTAGATGTGGGGAGACGACTCCTGTAACATCCCATTACTTGTGGGAAGGTTAAAAATGCATTTCCATGTTTATGTCTAATATGTCTTACTCATACATATGAATAGTGAATTTGTCTGCCCATGAAAATAATTGTACATGCATTCATGAATAATTCCGGGTATAATTGGATTGATTTGTGAATTTTTGAGAATTTTTGAATGTTTTGGGCATTGGAAATATAAGTGATTAGTGGAAATACTGTATTTGCAAATGTTGGTGAATTTAGGAGTTTCCTTTGAAATTTATGGAGTATTGTGAAAGAAATAAAAAGAAATATTATAATAGGGAACAAGATTTGATTCCTTGGGGATAATTAGGTGGAAAATATGATAGTTGTGTTGGAAAGAGGAGAGCTAAATGAAGTTAGTTTCAAAAGAAACTAAGTTAGAGTTTAGTCATTAAGAAAAGGACAAGTGTCACTTAGGCTTTTGTACCCTTGCTAGAAGTAGATTACTGTTCTCTGAGATTTGAAAGGGTAAAGTGATATGTCTAAGTTCTTTTTTTATTACCATCTTTTTCAATCTTCTTCCCATACACAGAGTTTTCCATCAAGCACCTTCTAAGAGATTTCTATATTTCTGCTTTCCTACAACAAGCCCACTTTACCATTTGTGTCCTCTACCCTAAGAAAAACCAGAAGCTAGTCATTGTACTCAGTGAAGTACATAATTCGCGTGGAGTTTAGGACTTGAATATTTTGGAGTTTTCAGCAAGTAAGTAGTGAATAAATCCCTCAGAGTTGGGGATTTATAAAATAAATTTGATGAGTTACTATCAACTGCATGGAAAATGGCATTTATGTATTTGTTCATAAATATTGTGTTATGGGGGATGAGAAATTTGATTATAGTGTTAATTTAATGTTTCGAAAGATTTTAGTGATTAGGTGGTGTAAAAGTGATTTTTGGAGTTGTAATAGAAGAAAATTTTGAATGTTTGAAAATCTGGATTTAACTTAGATAGATTTTGGCAAAGTTGCCTTCTTGAGAGTTGTAGATCTTTCCTTTATCTTTCCAACGGTATTTAGTATGAAAATTTTGGACGTCGGAGTCAAAAGTTATGATCTCTATAAGTGGAGATGCTCTGGGAGCAAACGTAAGAAGGAAGAGGATATCGTCTTAGTTACTGTTTATTTAAGACGAAGTAAAAGTAAGACGAAGTTACTGTTTATGCTATCGTCTTAGTTACTGTTTATCTAAGGTGAAGCAAAAGTAAGATGAAAGGAAAGTAAGTCAAAGTTACTGTTCATGCTATCGTCTTAGTTACTATTTATCTAAGACGAAGCAAAAGTAAGACGAAAGGAAAATAAGACGAAGTTACTGTTCATGCTATCGTCTTAGTTACTATTTATCTAAGACGAAGCAAAAGTAAGACAAAGTGAAAATAAGACGATGTGAAAGTAAGACGAAGTGAAGTAAGATGATTGAGGACAAAAACAGATTGGATTCTTTTAGTCATAACTTCTTCTCTAGACACCCAAATGATCTGATTCTTGAATCATTAGATTCGTAAGACGTTGCTCTATATCTTTACCCAAAATCATAGCCCTCTGAAATGGAATGAGAAAGATACAATGGGTGTGCTCTTAAAGGATATGAACTGGTGTTATTCCACTGAACTTACTCTAGTATTTCGATGATTTCTGGAGCTCTATAGGTCCAAATGAGAAATGGACTGCGAATGTAATGGTTCTAGTGAGGCATAAACCTAAGTATAAATTATACCAAGATGAGTTCGGTTATAAGATCGATTTTGTGACGGATAGTACCCGGGATTATCATGAACATGCATTGTACATAATTCATGCCATACATGTGCATTATCGAATACTTTTGATGGTGCAAATTGTGATATTATGTATATTACTTGCTATATACGAGCAATTGGAACGTCAATCTCTAGACGATGCCGGATCTTCCAGGCATTAGCTTCATGAGCAACTTGTGAGTTAACCTAGATGTTTTCCTAAGCTTGATTTGTTTTGAATGGTTTTGATTTGTTTAAACTTCCATATTATTGAAATGTTTATAATTTGATTCTAAATTCCGGATTTGAATTCTGAGGAGTATAATAGTTGGGTATGTGTTGGAAGTGTCTTGATCCGTTGTGAAATTCTGTATGTTATATGTATCCTTACAAAAGTGAATGCCGGACTCAGGTCCAATAAATGTGAGTTTCTGATTTAACATCATATGTGATATTACATGATCAGTATATGATGCATTTCATAAAATGAATGCTTAGATAAAGGCGTTGTGACTTGAGTAGCCAGTTCGAAGCGCTTCCACATAAAGCTTTCCTCCGTGAACTCTAATTCTACACGTAGAGCTATGCTACATGAACTCTATTCTGATTGAGCCCTATAGGCCAGTATTTTTGTAAGTGATTGGAACTCAGTCACAACAATAAGAATGAACACGAGTCTCATGCATATAGTATTATAAGACTGAAGAACATGAATGGTTTACAAGATGATATTGAATGACTTTGTGACATGCTATGATATGTGAGCGCCTAAACGATATATGTATACTTAAAACGAGAAATTATGCATAATGTGATATGTGTATAAGATCCAGTGAATTCATCAATGATGGTTCACTCATTGAGTTCGCAAAACTCATCAAAATTGCAACGTTGGCTTTTTAGTACCGAGAGACGACTCTAGCTACTAAGACGCTCCATTACCGTGTAGGTTGTGGTCTGGCAAGAGAATCATGGCTCAAAGGTCAGTCAGCTGGGATTTTTTGATGGCTTAGATAGATTTGATATATTTTCCTCTTTTATATAGTACTTTTGTACTAGGTTTTGTTAATGTACATATAGTAAAGGTTGAAAGACACAATGTAGACTTTCGATTTTAAGAAATGAAATGAGGAAAAGTGGTTTAAAAAAAGAGATATTGTGATTTTCTTATGATGCCATATGATGTGAATGTAGTGATCGAACGTAGCTGGCCCTTATCGTAGGATATGTACCGGAATGATCTCTGGGTATCTCGGTGTGTACCCTGCGATAAGGGGGCGCTACAACTCCAGACATGGAACTCTTTCTTTAGATGCAATTTCAAAAGATCTATCGAAATACAAGATCATGCCTCTACATTACAAGAACATTTGTTAGAAGACAATCAGGGAGATTTAGAATTATAAAACCATTGTTTTTTATTCGTATTTTTGTTTATATATGTTTGATTTCGTATTTGATAATATGTAACTAAATGTCCAATTAGTATTTAGGATAGATGAACCTTATGAGAGCTCCTAGTCAATCAATATTAGGCTTTGTAGATACTCGAAGGAATAGAAAGATGCAATAAAGAAGGCTATAAAGGACTTGCTTTAGCAAGGCTTCATCAGGCATAAAATCAGTCCATATGCATCTACTATGGTTTTGGTGAAGAAGAAAGACAACTCTTGGATGGATGTTTAGGGACTATAGGGAACTTAATAAGAAAACATTAGAAGACAAGTTCCCATACTGTTAGTTTAGGATCTATTGGACAAACTGCATGGCTTAAGTTGATAATCCAAAATGGATTTCAGGTCTAGTTATCAGCAGATTCAAATGCATGAAGATGATATTACCAAGACTTCCTTTAGGACTCATGAGAGACGTAATGAGTTCTTTGTGATGCTCTTTGGGCTAACTAATGCTCCACCAACGTTTCAAAGCCTTACGAATGACATATTCAAATCATTCTTGGGGAGATTCATCTTAGTTTCCTTCGAT
>JAOSBP010000004.1:9477413-9492791 GCA_027563825.1 Erythroxylum mucronatum | reverse complement strand
GCTCCCTTTCCAACCTCATTTCATCTCCTATCACCAGTCTATATGAACTTAAACTCTTTCTTGTCACTAAGTTCAAACCCCCCTCCCACTCAACCTCTTGCTCCTAGTCCCCCTCCAAACTCCTCTGCAACCTTGGTTGCTAACAACACCCCCAAAATACCTAAAACTTGGACCTAGGTTGTTAGTGAAGCCACCCACGATGTGAAAATATGTTACTACCCTCCTTCAGCCACTTTAGATAACTCAATTATAAATCTCCCCTCTTAAGGTACTCAGAGCAGGTGCATCTAAATAGAACTTAACCCTTGTGGGGTTCTTCATTGACAAGAGGGCGACTTGCCCTATTATGAAACATTAGGCCATGATTAATTGAAAAAACTTGGGATTGTCGGAGGTCCTCATTAATAGTGATGAAGTATTTCTGTTTCAATTCTTTAACGTAGAGGATGCCAAAAAAGTGCTCCAAACTGGCCTTTGGCACATCCAGAACATGCCACTTCTTTTGCAAACTTAGAGACCTGGAATAAAAATGACAGACATAAAGCAGGAAAATATACCCATCTGGATAAACTTACACGGAGTCCCACTAGAATGTTGGACCATTGCTGGATTCAGTTACATTGCTAGCTATCTAGGCAATCCTATTTGCTTGGATCAAACAACTGTTGAGGTAAGTACAATATGTGTTTTGGTCTCATCTATGATTGATCTGATTGATAGCATACCAATTATCAGATTGGATGATAAACGGAACCTTTTGAAGATCATATTACTATATCTTATGCTTGGAAGCCCTAACTTAATGTTAAGAAAGAACGGAAACCAACAGGTAGACTATTCAATTCAGGGGGTTATGAGAAAGTTATAGGAGTTACTTTTGAAACAAAAGCACACATTGAAATACAACATTTTGTACAAACACCTACTTTGACAATGGAAACTCATATGGAAGTTGATTTACAGGCAACCCCTGAAATATCTATGCATTCTTAGCCTCCAGTTGCTACAAATGTTAGCCCTTCAGATAAGGTAGATGTACACTCTTTGAATGTTTCAAATTCTTCTGTGATACCCTATGAAAGGTGAACCTGGAAGGAGTACTCAAATTACACCAATAAAAAATCCCACTCAAGATGAGTTTGAAATTGTTGTTAAAAGGAGGTCGAGTAGAAAGAAAAAGGTTCCTACTAGGGATACCAAAACATGACCATAGTAGCTTGGTGACCCCTCACAAAAAACATTTGATGAGGAATTTTGTCTTATGAAATAAATCTTTTATAGTTGGTTTCTTGGAAACCCATATAAAGTCCTCAAAATGTAACATTCTCCAATTTTTACCTAGTAACTGGAACTTGATATCCAATTATAACCATCATCCAAATAAGAGAATCTTGATTATTCACAATACTTAGGCAATCATCACCATTATTGGTTTCACCTCTTACTAGATGACACACCTTGAAGTTGTCTAGAAGGAATCAAGTATGTCCTTCTGCATTACTCTTTTATGTTCATAACAACGAATATCAAATATCTACACTATGGAGCCAACTCAAATCCTTAGCAACTTTTATATCTCAACCCTGGATCATACTTGGAGACTTCAATGCCTTTATAAACCCTAAGGAAACTTAAGGGGCCAGATCTGTTGGTATTCCTTGTAATAAGATGAGACAATGCTTGGTTGATATCCAAGTCACAGATATCCCTGGGAGTGGCAACTTTTTCGCCTGGTGTAATAAGCAAGATGGTGAAAATTTCATTCAAAAGAAGTTAGATAGATGTTTGGAAAACTAGTTATGGTTACAACCTATACAAACTACTACTCTCACTTCAGTAACCAAAGCCTTTCAGATCATTCAATTATAACAGTACATCTATCTTCAGAAAGAGTCATATTTTCTTTTAGATTCAACAACCTTCTAGCTGAGCTTGCTAAATTTGAATCTTGTATTCTGAAAGCCTTATGAACACACATACAAGGAACCAAGAAATACATTCTTGCAAGGAAGCTCTCACTTATTAAGCAGGAGATGAAAGTGTTGTTTAAAAACAACATAAGGACCACACATCATCCGTTGAACATTGCACAAGCTACTCTAGACAGAATCCAAAATCTACTTCAAGATGATCCATACTCTCAATCCTTGATAGAACAGGAAAGATTAGACTTGCAACACCTTTCCAGAGCTCTTACTTATGTTTACTCCTTAATGAAATAGAGATCAAGAGTTGCTTGGTTGAAAGGGGGTGACAAAAACACTACTTACTTCCATAGAAGAGTCATTTCTAGGAAAAAAAACAACAATAGAATAATCTCTTTAATGCACAATAATCAGCTATTAAATTCTCAAAATTTCTTACTGCATAGAGCATATGAATATTTTTTGAGCTTCTGACAGCCCCTTCACATACCACTTCTTTTCAGCATTTTCTGAAGGAACTTATGTAGTGTCAGATATCACATATTGAAGCTGAATGGTTAACTCAACCTGTTTCAAGTCAGGAAATTGATGAAGTGTTGAAAATCTTGAACCCCTACAAAACCCCCGATCCGGATGGCTTTAATTCACTTTTTCTATCACAAGGCTTGGCACCTAATCAAAACTACTATAACAGCTGCTATTCTTGAATTCTTCAACAAATGGAAGCTATTGACAGAATTTAACAGTTCCTTTATAACATTGGTGCCTAAACCTGGTGTCACTTTTTATGATTTTAGGCCAATATCATATTGCAATACTGTATACAAAATCATTTCAAAGGTGTTAGATCAAAGGTTGAAGAAAGTACTAGCCAATTACATTGTCTTATCACAAGGTACCTTCATTCTTGGACGGGTCATGGGAGATAATAAACTCCTTCTATAAGAACTCATTAAATCCTATGGCTCCATCAAAGTTAGAAAGAATTGCTTCCTCAAAGTAGACATAAGAAAAGCTTTTGATAGTGATGACTGGTAGTTCATCCTAAACACACTTAGAGCCTTGAATTTCCTCAAACTTTCTTACAATGGATAGCTGAATGTGTTACCACTCCCATTTTCAAAATTTTGGTGAATGGACAGCCAAGCAAGCATTTCAAGAGCTCCAGGGGAATTTGAGAAGGTGATCCCTTATCCCCATATCTTTTCACTCTTGTAATGGAAGACCTTTCTCTACATACTAAATAGATGCATACTCTGTCAAAGGCAAGAGGAAATCCATGAGCATTTATTCTTCCAATGTGAATTTGTAAATCCTAGCTGGAAAATGATTCTACATAAATGTCATGTGCTGAATGTACCTAGCAGCTGGAGCTTTTTTATTTCTTACTATAACCACTTTGTGCATCATGATGACCCTGCCAGATGGAGCTTCTGCATGGCACTATCCTTCTTTGTCAAAGCTATTTGGGATGAGAGGAATCTTTAAAATTTTCAAAATGGAGGTTCAACTAAGGAACAATTCCACAACAACCTATACATAAAAATTAGAAGCTACATCAGTCTATATAAGCTCAACTCTCACAATCAAGAATACTGGTCTAGAATGTGGAACATTTAAACATGTCTAAACCTAGTTAGCTAGCTATCCGACTTTTGGCTCCCAATTTTTATTAGCAAATATGTAAAGCTTTTTATAGCTTGTGTATCTCTTAATTGCCTTTCAGGCTTAATTCATTACATTTTATAAATAAAATTTATGTTAGGATATTAATTATTGTTCAAAAATAATTTTTGACTAAAATTATTTTGTTATTTATTCTTTTTAATGCAAAAATATAATATATGGTAATGTTAGTGTTGATCTTAAGCCTTATTTCAATCAATAAATTTAAGAATTCATGTGAAAAATAAAATTTTAGTTTATCATAATCTTACCACATAAATCAATATATAATGGCTTAGTAAACTTAACTTTTGAACTTTTTTTAAAATCAAGATTTAAAAAATGAAACAAAGATCTATTCTTTAAATTCTATATTTCTTTGTTTTAATTTTTAAAGATAATTCCTGAAAAGATCCATATTTTAAAGAAACAAACTATCTAGATATTAACTATTCCATTACTTTATGTTCTCTAGTTGCTAGCTTCTTTGGAAGTTGTTGTTGTCTCCTCATTCCTCAAACAGAAGTCCAATCTCTATATCAAAGTTAAAATGGGGCATGAAAGCAGCTTAAAGAGTCAAACCCAAAATTGACATACCTCGTTAATTAACTACATTTTTTTTCAAGACTTTAAACAAATCAACTGCATTTGATAGAATTTGAATCTAAGAACTTAGAATACAAAAATACATACAGTTCTTATGATTGTTTAAAAGCAATGTCATTTTCCAATCATTAAGTAAATAAATTCAAATTTTCCCTTTTAAGAATGAAGAAATTTCCTTTTAAGACTTGTTATTTTTTATCCTTGCGAAGTGAAAAAAGGGCTATGATGGATCTACACGAACCCCCTGATAATATCCATAAATGACTTTTTTTAGTAAGAGATGAATATTACTACATATAAATTCAAGTGTGTGGTATTCATGCGTACTTCAGTGCATTTCTCCTCCTTAGTCGGAATAAATATGTTTTATATCCTCTCTTTAAAATTTAAAGTGTATACTTACACATAAATTTTGACTATCATATCTCCTTATTCTACATATTGATCATTCTGAGCTAAAATATAACTTTTTAGCATAATAGTCACATTATATAGAATATCTTGACTCTCAATAGGTACATACAACTCTATATAACATAGAAAAGTAGGATGCTCATGACATGTACGCGTGAGAAGAACCAAATCTCATTAAAATTTATTTTTCCAATAGAGGGGCCTTGTACATGTTTTGCAATACCCTCTATGAATACTGAAACCATATGAAATGTTTTTAATCTTAGTTGGGTACCTGACTCTTCAATAGATTGACCCACAATAATACCAACAAATTCTCCCAATTCCACCAGAACTATCAATAAATTCCTAAAACTTTAGGTGGGATGAGGATTGTAATTATTTCTCCTTCTTGGGGGTATAATGACAAACCGAAAAGTTCACCTAGAAATAATCAATAGAGAAATCTTGTGTTATATATGGTAATCTTTTTGACAATCGAATTTTGTATGAATTTCCTACTTGTGGAAAAAAGACAAATAACAAGTTTTTAATAGTATTCCTCCTACATTTCCTTGGTAAATCATTAAAAAGTTTTTTAAAATAAAATGAAAGAGCAAAAATGGATTTAAGAAGGCCTAATTCATGAACCAATTTCCTATAGCATTCTCCATTTATGTTTAGATTAGAAAGATCTGGTTTTAGATTTTATTTTAGGAAAGATCCAATATAGTTTTCTTAAATTGAACGTTCCTTTCATTTCATAGAGATATATGACAAGATTTCAAAATTTAAATAAATTTAATTTCTTTAAAAAAGAAGTATGTATATTCAAAACTAGGTATGTTGAATGAAATGGTGATTGTTGCTATCTAACTCTAATAATGAATCATTAGTTTATTTGAATAACTAAATAAAACAGACAGACCTTACTCTTCTTCTCAAGCCGATGAATCTTTCAATTAAAAGATCTCTTATATGGATAATACATATTCCAATTGACAAAGTTTAATTATAATTGTTTTATCATGAAGAAAAGATATCTAGGGAATGATTTTTCCCATTCAAATATTCACAACCAAGAATCTATTCTGTTTCAGGTAGCTCCTCAAAGGAGAAAGAAGATTAGAATGCCAATGGACCTTTATTGTTGAATTTGCTCCCCTTTTTGGGGGAACATCTATTGCGATGACACTTCCTAGTCATTAAGTAAATAAAATCATATATTCCCTAATGAGAATGAAGATACTTGCTTTCGAGACTTGTTATTGCCTATTGACACATATATCTTTTTAACTAACCTAACCTTAGTTTTGCAGCAACAATAGCACCGCAATCGGTAGCTCTTTTGATGTGCATTTAGAGCATGGATTAGAACTAATTTCATAGGTTTACAACCATGTCTGTCTCTTCATGTATGCAAAATCATGTAGAGGGGCAAATAAACAATTATATCATTAGTTTCCTTGAGTGGAGGTTGTTGACGACAATGAAACTCGAGTCGATATGACGAACACAGCAAATACTAGAGAAATACAGATATGCTCCCCCTCCACACTGCATATCTCTAACTTGATTGATCACACGGCTACTGGGACTTTAAGTGACTCCAGTATTTTATCATCCAACTCAAACTTCATTGGCTTCTTGTCTCGACCAATCTTTACATACTCATCAAATCTCTCCTTCAAGTCTTCGGGAAGGTTTGTGGTAGCACTCCATCCCAATATATCCTTAGCAGCTCGTGGCTCCGCGTAGAAGTGCTGCACCGTACATTTGCTTATGGTTAACCAGTGATCTTAACACTCTCAGGATTATCCTTCCAGGAGAGGCACCTAAGAGGAGAGTTTACTCGAGATAAATTTTCTATTTCTGTCAAAATGAAAAAAAATCAATTACCATGTTTCGGAAAGGAAATGCTTTCCTGGCATCAATTCCAACGGCTTTTGGATCATAATGCACTATTTGAACTGGTATACCAGCAGCTTGAGCACATAGTTTTGCCATTCCGTCCAGAGTAACGGCACGATCAGTGACGCAGTTGAAAATCTTGCAACTTGCAGCTTCAGGCTTCTCAACTGCTAATGCAATCATAGAGGATAGGTCCCTTACATGTGAGATATTAGTGAGTTGCATACCTGAACCAGGGATTGGAACTGGCCTTTTCCTAACAATTCCTGTTTAAAGAAACTTATCATCATCTTGCTCACACGGCACATACAAATGCAAAAAAAACCCAAAGGATGTGTGAACAGGAAAGGAATCAATTTTGGCTTTGCTTTATACGAATGCAGAAGTTGAGGATTTAAATAGCCTAAACTGGTCCACAGATTCACAGTTAGCTCGACAATGAGAAGGGATGTGATAGTGAATGATGTTAACAGGATTTCTCAGAGAAGATTATGTACTTACGATCAAAAAACCACTCGTCACAATCTTTGTTGTTGCCAGAACCGATCATGTATTGAGGGCGGAATGAGGTCCAATTGCCATAAATTTCGGCTATGTATTGCTCCACTCCAACATGACCCGCTGAAGCGTTAACAGCATCCTATGGTTGTGTAGAGATTTCTGACAAGTTTAGATTTTTTTTTATAAATATATAATTGACACTGGGATAAAACAGACTATGTACCCCTTCTACGTGGGGAGGTTCATCAGTTGGTACGTAGATTCCGGCGCTGCTGATGAAGAGGAACTGCTTCACACCGGTACTCTTCCCCCAATCCGCTACAGGCCTGTGCATGAACATCCCAACCCAGGTTAAAGAGCTGACTAACAACAATTTCAATTCATGTTTCGCAAAAAATTGATGACCATCAGAGAAACTCCATATGAAAACTAAAAGTATACTAAATCCATTAAGATTAAGAGATGGGAACATTGCAGTACTGCAGATAGACCAACATGTCATGTATTCATTCCAAGTGTAGAAAAGCATTAAATCGCAAACCTGACAGCGTCTAGGTCCTTTCCGTTGTTATCCAGGACAACATCAAAAGTGCCACCTTCCAAAACCTTCCCAACTTCTGCTGGGTCCCCCCAGACTGTTTTCCCACCGCCACTCACAATTTCCTTCAATATAAGCGGTTCAAACTCTTATTACTTACTGACTAATGATATGGGTATCGCCGATTCTACAGATACCTGCAATCGAGCAAATAATTCTACACATATCTCATCAACTTACTGAGAACCTGTTGAATGGAGGCTTCTTCATTTTGTCCGACCCCTCTTCACCAACAGTCAAGACAGTGACTTCATGTCCAGAACCCAGAAGTTCCTTTGCAAGGTAGAATCCAATCACCGCATGAGCACCACCGTCGGTGTTGACTATAAGAACCTTCTTTTTATCGGCACCACTAGCCTTCACAACGAAGGAAGAGGTAGGCAAACGTCTTGAAGAAGGAGATGTAGAGAAAGAAGAGAAGAAGATGGAAGAGTGAGATGAAGTAGAGAGCGATAGGCGGAACGAAGAGGATAAATTGTGGGAGGGTGAAGAAAGCTTGGTGGCTGGAGAAGAGAAGCATAAAGACGAAGAAGGAGGAGCTAGAGTAGCCATTGGCTCTTTTTTGGCAAACACAGATATGGCTGATCGCTTTGAGAGCCAAGCAGTTTTTGGCTGCTGAGATAGACATAAAAGGTAAGCAGTTCTTGGCCTTTCGGTTCAACTAACCTCCCGGGTAATTCTGGTTGTCATCTATAGTTACAACCAATTCAATTACAATCACGAATTAATAACAGCGTCCAGTCACTATGATTGTTCATAAAAATAATGCAATTGGTTATCATTCGGCGATGTGAATCATGTCACTTAAAAAGATTCTCTCAAGTCTCAACACAAGCTCTTGGATCTTCCCCACGAGGCGCGTTATAATGCACCGTTACCTTAATGGGATCTAAAAGCAGTGGACCAGTGCAGACAAGACAAAAAGTAAATGCTAAGTGTCACTTTTACTAAGATGGGTTTAGTTTTAGAGCGTTGTGCGCCTTTTTAAAATCCCCCGTTATCATTTTACCTTTCCTCTTCAAAACTAGCCGTTAAAGTCTTCTCTTTCTCTCCATCTCTCCAGCTCTAACAAATGGCATATTCAGTGGATTCACCATCCCCTTCTCACCTCAGCAAGGTACCTTTTTCTGCTATCGTTTTTTTTCTGTGTCATAAAGTTGTAAGCTTTCAGTCCTAATATCGCCCACATCGGTTTGTTGTTTGCAGGAGGCAACAGGATTGATGGGTTCTTCCACGCTCACCAGCCCATCTTCCGACAAGCGTTTTTGGAGCGTTCTCAGGAACCGAGTCGACTCCTTGCTTGATGAGAGGCAGAATAAGGTCGTAACGATCCGCGATGAGCTCAATCTTGACCCGTTCCAAGTTGTGAGTTTCAATTCCTAATGTTTGTCGTCGAGTTTGGTTATCGATTTGTTGCGCTGATTAAGATCTCTTCTTCTAATCAAATTTAGAGCATAGGAGGGTCGAATAGAGCTAAGAGAATGAAAGAGGACTCGCTGCTTTTGTTAAGAGGGTTCGATTCCATTGCCTGCACTCTTTCTCAGCTCTCCAGTAATCTGGACAACGCTCTTCAGGTAAATTCAAGCTCTTCTTATACCTGGCACCGAACTAGGCTAAGAATGTCTACGTATTTCTTTAATTGACCGTAAGTCTGGATTCATCAAGTTGTTCATGGCAATAGGATACAAATGCTTTCCTTTTTCGTTGCAAGCTTGTTTAAAGAGATAAGAAACATGGTTTCTGTCAGAACTAAGTTGGATCTACTAAATTGTGAACCTTCAAAAAACTTTCGTAAAGAAGAAATAGCTAACCTGAAGTTCAATTATCCTATTCAACAATGTTTTGTCACTTCAAAATTCATTGAACTTACTCTGCCTCGATTATCTTCTCTTTCAGGGAGCTAGAACTTTGGCTGCACCACCAACACTGAATGAAATATTCCACTTCAATATCAAGAGTTCAGACACAAAACAAGACGATTCAGAAAAGCAACAAAGCGAAGAAAATGAGGAAAAGAAAAACACAGGCTTAAAAAGGAAGCTCGATTCAAGTGATGCTGGTGTTGATCAAGGGAATGATCCACAGAAGGAAAGTGAGCAAAGCTCCAAAGATAGGAAGCTTAAAAAAGCCAAAAATGTTGATTTCTCCTTTCTGTACATTGTAACGTTTCTTCCATCATTAGGTTCATATGTTTTTGCCGATTGACAATTATTCATTCCTTTGCAGCTTGCAATTTCTTTGGCATCAAAAGCTGCTTCACTTGCCAGGGAATTGAAGTCGATCAAGTCTGATTTATGTTTTATGCAAGAAAGATCCGCTATGCTTGAAGAGGAGAATAGAAGACTCAGAGATGGATACTCCAAAGGCATTAGACCAGAAGAAGATGACCTGGTATACCCTTTTCCTTGTTGCTAAAACTGTCCTTCTGTGCTTATGTTAGAATTCTTCACATTCCAATTAAAACTCAAGTAGCCTTCTCCTGAAACGATGATCTCAATACCTGTTGAACCAAAGCATCATCTGGTTTTTGTTGCAGATGAGGCTTCAAATGGAAGCACTGCTTGCAGAAAAATCAAGATTAGCGAATGAAAATGCAAACCTGACAAGGGAAAACCAGTGCCTTCAACAGCTTGTAGAGTACCACCAAGTCACCACTCAAGATCTATCTGCATCATACGAACAATTTGTAAGTGGGATATGCTTAGATTTTTCTTCTCCAGCTAAAGAAGCACAAAATGCAGATAACGAGGGACTGGCAGAAGCGCCTCGCACAAATTTATTTGACTTGTCTACTTCTCTTGATGAGTTCTTAAAATAGCAGTTGACTGTATAGTATACTTATTGGAAGAAAAATGCCCAATAATCAGTCAACCATCCCACTTTTTATTCACCTTCAATTCCACATAATTACAGTACTGAAAAATGGAGCTCATGGATATTCTTCATGCTATTTCCTCCCAATTGTGGGGTACTGTGCATTGTCTTTAAATGGAAGTGCAAGAACAATAAACAACGAATTACAATTAAGTAATATGGAAAAGGCAAGAGTGGTAAAAATGGTAGTGGTAAAAATGCTAATGGCTAACGCGTTGTTCATCTCTATGATCATTTTTCTCTTCATTTCCCTGCCCTTTTCCCCAAAATTTCATCAGTCTCTACACCCCTCAACATGTTTGCTCTTATTCCATTGTCGTCCATTCTTTTCCAGCCCAAATCTTGTGTAAGTTTTAGCTTTTCTTTACTTTCCTTACTTCATTTCCAACCCTATTTCTCTAACTATTTTTTCTACTTTCTGTCCGTATTCCTCTTCATTTGACCGTTTCATCTACTTTGTAAAAGTGGAAAAACGGAAGAGTTTTTATTGATTACAAAGAGTACTTATACACAAAATATATACCAATTCCTAGAAGGCTTTGGAATTCTCACGGCCACACAACTAAGGGAAGTTTCCTAAAACAAGAATCCTAAAATAAGAATACTTCCTAATATCATGCCACAAAATATTATCACAATATTACAATATCTCAAACCCCCCCCCCTCAAGTTGGAGTGTGTAAGTCCCGAACACCCAACTTGCGGAGAAGAAAGTCGAACTGTGTTTTGCCCAAGGCCTTCATAAAAATGTCTGCTAATTGCACCGTTGTAGAGACATAAGGAGCTATTAGCCCCTCAGTAATCGCATCTCGAACAAAATGGCAATCCACCTCTATGTGCTTGGTTCATTCATGAAAAACTAGATTCTATGCAATATATAACGCAGACTGACTATCACAATATAAACACATCCCTTTACCCTGTCTTACTCCCAAGTCCTTAAGAAGTCGCTTCAACCATTTTAATTCACATGTCACTGCTGCCATTGACCTGTATTTTGCTTATGCGGAAGAATGCGAGACGGTGTGCTGTTTCTTGGCTTTCCAAGAGATGAGGGAATAACCAAGTAACACAAACCATCCCGTCAATGAGTGGCGCGTAAGAGAATAACTAGCCCATTCAGAATCATACCAACCTGACAAAGCTAGCTCACTATCCGAACGAACCAAGATACCTAGTCCCGTGTTCCCCTTTAAGTAATGAACAACCGGTAGAGCAGACTCCCAATGCTCTTCCCTAGGATGTTGAATGAACTGAGATAAAATATGGACCGAATATGCGAGATTCGGTTGAGTCATAGATAGATAAATAAGATGACCAAGGAGCCTCCTATACTTCTCCAAGTCATCAAAAAGTGACCCTTCTGCAAGTGCCAGAAACCAACAGGTTTGGCAACCAACAAGTCGGCCTTTGAAATAATTTCAAGGTTATATTTTCACTGACAAAGAAAGATTTCCTCGAGATTCTGGGTTACCTCAAGCCCCAAAAAATACTTCAAAACACCTAAATCCTTCATATGAAAGCATTTGCTCAAATAATCTTTAAATGCAATCAATACTACATTGTCGTCCCTGCAATGATCAAATCATCAAAGTAGACTACAACTTTTATCTGAATTTTTCCTTTAAACAAGGTAAATAGGGAATAACCAAAGTACGATTGAACAAAACCATAACTCTTCAATGCCACAATCAACTTAGTAAACCAACATCGCAGAGCCTGACAGAGATCATATAAGGATTTCCAAAGTCTACAAACCTTATTTGGTTTAGAAATTGAGAAACCTGGACGAACCTTCATGTACACTTCCTCATCTAAATCACCATGCAAGAATGCATTATACACATCCATTTGATGGACTTCCCAATTTTAGATCACAGTAATAGCAAGGAATGCCCAAACTGTCACCATTTTAGCCACCGGAGTAAATGTCTCTGTATAGTCAATTTCCTCAACCTAATGATACCCAAAAAGCACGAGCTAGCTTTGAGTCTCTCAATGCTACCATCTGAGTTATAATTTATTTTGTACACCTATTTGCTCCCTAATGCTTTCTTCCCTAGAGGTAGTGTCTCCATAGATCAAGTTATATTATCTTCATGTGCTTTAATCTCCTTTTTCATTGCCTCCCTCCAACTAGGATCCTATACTGCTTCCTTAAAAGATTTTGATTCGTGTCCTGCAGTTATGGCTACAAGAAAATTTCTATGTCATGTAGAAAATCGTTTACTGTTAGGATATATTGTATATATCTATTATTTAGTTTTGGTATTTTAATTGGACATATAAGATTTAATTTGTAGGAATTCTACACTATATTGCACTCTTGAGGGATTTGTGTATATCAGTAATCTACGGTAAACATCTATCTTGAATGTGATTCTGTGGCAATATATCAAGAATTTGATTATGCAACAATAGGGTTTACGTGCTTATGTGGCATAGAAGTAATTTGTCAATGAGAAAAACACTACAGTAATTGAAGTCAAAAAGATAAGGGTAGTTGTGTTGTGCGGTGAAGTGACTTGCGTGCGTGAAGTAAACAACAAGAAGTCTATCATTTGGTGTGTTGTGCATCTACCGTAGACGTCTTGGAATTAAAGTTGAAGTCTATCACTTAGTGTGGGTGGTGCGACAACCAAGGAGTTTAGTGTGTGGGTTGTGCGGCAATATAGAATTGTGCATGGTGGCAACATTGTTGATGTGGGTGGTGAAATTAAAGTGGTGATTATACTGCTTAAAGGTGATTTTTAGGGTGTCAGGTGAATTGTGCATATTTCAAGTTTATCTCCAGTGGTGTTGTCCTCATCTCCAATTTATAGAAGAAGCCCATCTCCAACGTGATTGTGTTTAATGGAGTTGACGTGCGTGTGCAGCTTATAAGCTAGGGACGTTAATTGTTAATGAAAAATATATACTGCAGTGGTGCACATGCTTTAGTAGACAACTGAATAACATGCCTAGGTGTGATTCATGTTACAGTGAAGTGGTTCAACCTATTATATTATTCAAGAAGTTTTCATCTAGTTTGTGCTATGTTTTTATGAGAAAATACCGTGGGTCCTCATTCATTGTCTAGATTTTCATATGGTTTAATTGAAGCAACTAAAGTTGGGATGGATTGTTTATATTGAAGAATTATTTTGAGAAGGCAAAACTATAGGAAAGTCTTTCTTTTATCTCAAGTGTATTTAGTTTTCGTTCATTATTATTTTAATCACTTGAGTTATTCGTTTATTGTTCTTTCATTAAAAGATTAATTGAAAAAATCCTCTGTCGAGGTTAGAACGAGGCGACCGTACTATTGGGTGTGAAATTCTTTCACGAGAAGTGAGGTTGAGAGATACTGTCAAGGGTTGAGTAGTATCGGCTCGGTAAAGCCTTGAGTAAATCTATTGTACTTCGGTGAATGTTATTAAACTGGGTGAGGGCTCCACAGACATAAGCAAGGTGTGCCGAATTGTGTTACAAAATTTCTGGTATTCTTATTATTTCGTTTTTCTTGGTTTTATTTTGTTCGTGCCAAAGAAGTTTACGGAAAGTTTGCGAAACAATTAACACTTTTGATTTTTCATTTACAATTAACATAATGTGTTATAGGATAAGGAGTACCTGAGGACTGCTGTGAAGTTGGTGTACGTTGAGAGGGAGGACTCATTTTTTGTATTGTATGGGTCACAAAATCGCGCAGAAGAATTGAAGGGATTTTAGGTCTCATCCCCCTTCCTAGCTCACCTATGCTCTCATCAACACCACTTAAAGGTGTATTGTTTTCACCCGGTTCCACCTGCAGACAACGTAGCTTGAGGCATTCTGCCTTTAACCACCGTGGTGGGGATGCTCGTTGACTGCGCCTCACCTACCATTGCACCACCATCCTTAGTCCCACCTGGCTCCTCAGAACCATATGTTCCCAAAAATTCATCATCATCCCCAAGAATCAGCTCATTATAAATTTGTGGTGAATGTTCTGTAGACCTCTACCCATTCGCCAAAGGAAATTCATCCTAAAAAATTTGACATCCTGAGAGACAAAGTATTAACCTGTCTCCAAGTCATACATTTTCCACCCTTTCTTTCCAAAAGGATAGCCCACAAATACACACTTTCGACTTCTACTAGCAAATTTGTCACCTTTATGACGTTGATTATGGTCATAGCAAAGGGAACCAAACACACGCAACTAATCATAAGATGGAATTTTTCTAAACAACAATTCATAAGGAGTTTTATTTCCAAGCATGTCAGAGGGAGTTCTATTTATCAAGTAACAAGCTACTAAGACACGTTCTCTGTAATATCCCGGTCCCCCTACGAAAGGTTAGACCCCTAAAAAAAATAAATTTGGTGCACGTGAGCCTAGAACCCTAAAAATTTGAAGAGGGTATGAAAATTGTGTGTCCGTCAAACGGACATGGGAGTCCGTTTAACGGACAGCTTCGGGTGAAATAGGACACTTTGGTTGATTCATGTCCGTTTAATGGACATTCAGGTCCATTTAACGGACCGTCTCGGGTAAATTTGGATTGCTTGGCCAGCCTATGTCCGTTTAATGGACATGTGAGTCCGTTTAACGGACATCCTCGGGGCAATATTGGTAAATTGCATTTTTTGATCGTTTTAAATTTGGTACATGTGGTCTTAAGTGAGATTGTGATAAAAATGCATCATATTTGGATAGACATTGATGAATTGGATTTTTGCACACATTAAAATCATTGACCATGCACTCAATTGACATTTTCCGGGTATAATTGGTAATAAATGGGATTGCTTTGAGAATTGTGTGAGTTGGGGTTATTGAAAATTGATTTGGAAAGTGACATTGTTAATTTTGTATTTTTGGAGAATTTTAGGAAATTTTCCTGAAATTTTTGGAGACAATTCCTGGACTAGGAAAAATGC
>JAOSBP010000004.1:9463407-9477313 GCA_027563825.1 Erythroxylum mucronatum | reverse complement strand
GAACCATCGATGATGGTCACTCACTGAGTTCGCAAAACTCACCCAAAATTTGCATCTATTTTTTAGGATTCAGAAGAATACCCCGTTATGCAACGGGAGTAGACTTATTGCTCGCAGGGGAAAGTTAGAGGTCGGGATCAGTTCGCGTCTGCATTAGGATATTTCTTATTTTTGTGAAAAGTATATTCATTGAATTCTGTACAGTGTATAACGGAATGTTTTATGTAATAAGTGACAAAGTATGGGAATTATAGTAATGGGATTGTTTAAACGGTGAATATGGCTGTTTATTTTGGTTTGTGCCAATTGGAAGTTATTGTATGTGTTTTGCGTTTTGAAATGGGCCCCAATGGCCCAAAGCGGATTGTTCTGAAATTGAAAAAGGGTTAAAAATGAAAATGGGCCCTCATTGACTAATGAAAATGTATTGATGGCACTGTACTGAAACAAGTTTTCTTTCGCGACTGTTAAATTTATATGGACCACATTGGGATGTTAGTGTTTCAAAAAAAAAATTATACCGGTATATGAGTGATTGATTGTTCTAGCATGCTACCTTCGCGGGCACAGACTCGGATATCATCGTCGATGTCGGGTTCGGGTCATGCGGAAGTGGGGTGCTACATTCTCCCTAAAAAGATACATACAAATGTCCCTGAAATTTGAGAGCCCTAGCAACATTCAAAATATGTCTATGCTAACGTTCAACCCTTCCATTCTATTGTGGGGTTCCAACACAAGATGTCTCAAATATGATCCAATTTTCATTAAAATAGTCAAGTAAGCAAAGAAATTCGATTCCATTATCACTACACACAAACTTCACCTTTTTATTGAATTGACAATCAACCATCGCAATAAAATTCAAAAACATCTTTTTAACTTCCGTTTTGTCATATAACAAATAAACCCAAGTTGCACGAGAATAATCGTCTACTATAGTCAAAAAATATGATGCACCACAAGACAAAGGTGTCTTATAAGCCCCCCACAAATCACAGTGTATCAAATAAAAAACACCACAGCTTTATGTTCACTAATGGGAAACCTATCTCTAGTCTGCTTTGCACATTGACATACATCACATGCTTTATTTTTTCTCGTACGATAATGAGTCACATTGGGTACTAACTTTACTACTTTCTCTGACGGATGTCCCAATCATCTATGCCATAAATCCATTGAAGTCTCTCTATCAATAGTCAAAGCTTGCACTTAAGGAACACCACGGAAAAAAATAGGGGTCATCCCTTTGTTCACCCACTCCAATCAGCATCCTCATCATACAGTCTCATATAACACACAAGTTATCAGTGAATTAAATGATACAATTGACTCATCTATCAACTGAGACACAAAAATTAAACTGCATGTCAATTTAGGCACATAAAGAACATGATCAAGTTTTAATCCTCCATTCAATATCAAACTCCCCTCTTGATTTGCATTGACCTTCTTCCCATCAGGCAATCCCACCAGATAATTCGCAGTTTTTCACACATCTATCATACAAGATAAATCTCTTATCACATGGTTCGAGGCTTTTGTGTCAATTATCCAGGAAGACATAATACTCTTACCATTCAACCAATCGAAGGGCCTTTTAGAAAGATTTTAAAGATCTAAAAGTTATTGCCACTATGATATAGACAGCCCCACTAAGCCCGATGACTCGTTACCACTCACCTGCCTCTGCCTCACACCTTCTACTGTACATCAGCGTTATTGCCAGTAGTGTTGTGCGCGCGCATTTGTGAATGTCTACCTTTGCCACGACCTGAGGTAGCTCTGCCCCAACCTCCTGCAGCATCACCTCATCTTGGGCCTCATCTACCATGAGGGAGATCCACCCACCAGTTGGGGAACCCAATAAGTTGAAAACATCCGCTCTCGTCATGGCCTTCATGGTTCCAATGATGGCAAAATTTATCAGAATTATCAACTTTTCCCTTTCCTTTCAGATGTGGGTACACCTTAAAGGCCATAACATCATCACGTTCATCTTTAGTTCTATATGAACCTCCTCCATGCAAATGCTCCTCTTGAATCACACTTTGATATGCACGATTTAATATAGGAAGTGGGTCTAAGGAGAGTAAATTAGATCTCACCATGCCATGGGCACCATCAAGACCCATAAGAAAAAGATGTAAGTGATCTACCTCCTGGATTTTTGCAAATTTTGCACTAAGATTACACGTGTATCCACTAGACTCACAGCCTGGAAGTAGCTCATAATTTGTGAGTTCGTCCCAGAACTGCTAGAGACGACCATAATAATTAACCATGACCTCGTTCTTAGATTGTTTACAATCGGCAAGGGACGACTTAAGTTGTTGAATTCTTGGTTCGTTTACGTCACGAAATCGTTCCTTTAAGTCCTTCCATAGTAAATTAGCATCTTCGTAGTATGCAAAAATCTTCTAGTGAACTGTTTGCCAATCTTCGAGTCTTTCTTTCTCCTCTGGGTTAGTGATAGTCCCATCAACAAAGCCAAATTTCCTCCTTGCCTTCAATGACAAACGAATGGACCTCACCCACTCGTCATAGCTCTCACTATGCAATTGAATGTACGTGATCACATTCTTTGGATTATCTTGAGATCCAAGAAAATATGGATATGTAAGCTTAAGTTTCTTGCTTTGATCATCCCCTTGTCTAGCCATAATGTCGAATGGTTATTATTAAAAAGTTTGGTTTTGAGTTTTGAATCTCTCACCTTACGAACTCTCGTAGGTTTTGTGTTTAAGGTTCCCTAAGATATAACCTAGGCTCTGATACCATGTAAAAGTGGAAAAGTTATCTTTCGTTTTTATTGATTATAAAGAGTATTTATACACAAAATTTATACCAATTCTAAGAAGGCCTAGGAATTATCACGGCCACAAAACTAAGGGAAGTTCCCTAAAATAAGAATTCTAAAATAAGATTACTTCCTAATATCATGCCACAAAATATTGTCACAATATGACAATATCTTAATATACTTTTACTCCCCTCAATTAGCTTTACTCCAATTCCTTTACTATCCATCCTTTTGTAATTCAATCCTTATGTGAGTTTAACTTTTCTTTGCATTTCTTACTCTATTTCCGACCTTGTTTTTGCTAGCCTTTAATTCCTCTCTCTCTTTCTTTGAGTCCTAAGGGGTATTTAGGGGATAGAAGGTTTTAGTCTTTGATTCCTGCTCTTATAGCAAGTTGTCTTTCTATTTCTTTTTTTACACAAGCTTGCTTGCCCTTTTTCCTTGAATGACTGTTGTTTCTCCAATTCTGTGCCAGTTGCCGTAGCAAATTTTCCCCAGTTACCCTATGTCTCTCCCTATCCCACATAAGCCCAAAAACTCCTCTCATTGCATCCCTCATCTCCTTCTCCATCACACTAACTAGATGTAGTATGGATCACTAAATTAGATAAACTGCATGTACCATGCATTTTACCTGAGGAACAAACAGCATATAACAATCAAAGCTAAATCAAACATTATACAAAACCCAAATTTAAACACAATCATACCCGATTGAATGATTTCAGCATCGTCACAATGAAAAAACATAGTTTTTGCAATCAATGACTATTCCAAAACAACCGATTTCCCTAATCATGTACGAACTATCGAGACATCATCACCATCTTCATTTCCATCTATGTTCTCTTGAAGATTCAAGGAAGCCTTACAAATCACAAAGTATAGACAATCAGACGCTTATCTAATAGCTTCCTAATAGAAAATGAGATACAGCTAATAAAGAAACAAAGTTAATTTAGATGTTATTAAAAACCTTGAAGAAGAAGATTGACCATTGAAGGCAAAGGGTGATTAGTCTTTGATGAGGAGATTTGTTGTGCATCGATTTTGTTAAGATATATTATATATCTTTTATTTAGTTTTAGCATTTTAATTGGACAAATAAAATCTTAATTGTAGTGGGATTCAAAAATTATGGTTGTCACACTTGTGTTTGTGAAAGAATTATATACTACATTGGAGTCTATTATCATGTTGATAGTGGAATTGTCTTATTACTAGACATGTTGGAAAATACTACTGGATTTGCGAGTTTTATGGATTGATAAAACTAAAAATATGAGGTTGTTGCGTGTTTGAATTGAAGTGGTGGTTACATAGTTATAGTGGGACTTTGGTTGTGTGAGGGATTTGTGCACATCTTGAATCTACGATTGAAGTTAATATCTCAACGGTGTGTGTGGCATTAAGTGGAGGTGTGTGCGGCATACAATGTGTGTGCGTTAATTGTCAAGAAAATAAAAACTGTGGTGGTGTGAGAGCTGAGCAACGTGTACTGAAAATTGATTGGGAATGTTGAATGGAGGCACAGAAAAACTAGATAAGTTGATAGAAATTGGTAAGGTTAAACAAAATCTTGAAGGCATTGGCTATAAGAGTGAGTGCTCGAAAGTGAATGAAGAAAAAATTGATATGGTCAGATCAGTGCAAGAAGTAGAAGCATTGAAAAATATCAAAGATTTATACCCACATGTCATTTTTATGGAGTTATTGGGCATATAAGGCCAAGATGTTATCAGCTACTGCAGATGCTGTTTTAAAGAAGCCAAAGTTGAAACATTATATGTTCTTCACAAAAATTTCAACATCAACTCTCAGTACCAAAATCTACTTGGGTAAGAAAGAGTGAATTGCAAGCTCTCTTAGTTCTTACATCAATGAAGGCAACTTTGCAACATGGTTGGTACTTTGATATTAGATGCTCACGTCACATTATAGGGGAAAAGAATTACTTGATTGATCATCAAAATTGTATGGATGGTCATGTGACCTTCGGAGATGGAAAGAAGGCTTCGGTGATTGGTAGAGTAACATTATGTGTGGATGGTTTGCCTCCTCTCAAGAATGTGTTCCATGTCGATAGATTAAAAGCAAATTTGGTAAATATAAGCCAACTTTGTGATGAAAGTTTTGCTAGTTAAATTTACAAGTGATGAATGTAGGGTACTTACCGAACAAGGAGAATGTATTGTGAGCAGCAAGTGATCAGCCAATAACTGGTCCATGTTACAGGTGATGACTACTTGTAAGTCAGCCACTTATAATAATAACATTGATTTATGGCATCAAAGGCTTGGGCACGTAAACTTTGATCTCATCAACAAATTGACAAAATTGGAAGCTGTAAAGGGTCTAGCTGAAATGAATAAAGAAGGAAAATCAATTTTCAAAGCATATCAAAAGGGAAAACAGTTAAGAGTGCCACATAAAAAGGTTATACATGTTACCTCATCTTGCATACTTGAGTTAATTCATATAGACTTGGTTGGTCTAACACAACATGATAGCATTGGTGGAATGAGATATTTTCTAACTTGTGTTGATGATTATTCAAGATATACCTGGGTATCATTTTTCAAAGAAAAATTAGATGCTTTCAAGGCTTTTAAAAGCCTATGTGTGCAGGTCATGAATCTGAAAAATATGACCATATTGAGAATTCGATCAGATTACGGAAGGGAATCTGAGAATACAAGCTTTAATATTTTTTGTGATGAGTATAGCATTATATAAGAATTTTCAGCACCCAAAACTCCACAACAAAATTGAGTTGCCGAAAGGAAAAATAGAACACTTAAAGAAATGGCCAGATCTATGTTGAATGGAAGTAAATTGCCTATACGATTTTGGGCCGAAGCAGTTAATACAGCATGCTACATATGTAATAGAGTGTATCTCCGAAGCATCTTAAACAAGAAATCTTATGAACTTTGGAAGGGAAAGAAACTAGATGTAAGTTACTTTCATATTTTTTAAAGTAAGTGTTATATTCTTAGAGATCAGGAACAACTTGGAAAATTTGATAGCAAAAGTGATGAAGGAATTTTCATAGGCTATTTAACTCACAGTAAAGCTTATTGAGTATATAATCAAAGAACTAAGAAAGAGCTAGAGTCCATAAATGTTGTGATAGATGACGTATCTTTGATGAATGGTCAAGTGGTTGAAAAAAATCAACGTAACCAACCCTCTGAACCAGCTCAAACAAGCAACGAGATAAGATTAAAGAATTGTCTAGATCTCCAGTTAGTTGCTGCTGCGAAAGTAACTGCGCAAACTAAAGAACCTTCAGTTACTTTAGATGATGACTCAACCAAAACAATGGAAGCAGAAAGTATTCGTTTAAATACTCAAAACTCGAGAGCAGTTGAGTTGGACCGAGACTCTCCATCTCGAATCTAAAGAAAACATCCAGTAGAGAACATCATTGGAGATGTTAGCAAAAGAAGAAAACAAGAGAAAGGAAAAGGGTTGATTATCGAGAACTTACAGTCTACTTGTGTTACACATCTTCATTAGAGCCAAAGAACGTTAAAGAAGCACTACAAGATGAGTTCTGGACAGCAACTATGCAAAGATGAATTGATTCAATTTGCACGGAATAATGTATAGGAATTAGTGCCAAGACCATCAGATACTAAGGTACTTGGAACAAAATGGGTGTTTTGGAATAAAACAAATGAATAAGGTAATGTCACTAGAAATAAAGCAAGGTTAGTAGCTCAGGGATACTCTCAGGTGGAAGGAATAGACTTCGACGAAACTTTTGCACCGGTGGCATGACTTGAATCTATCAGACTATTATTGGGCATAGCACATGTGAAGAGGTTTAAGCTATATCAGATGGATGTAAAGAGTGCCTTTTTGAATGGATTTATACAGGAAGAAGTATATGTCGAGTAGTTGAAAGGATTCATTGACTCAGCCTATGCAGATCATGTCTATAAGCTAAAGAAAGCTCTTTACGATCTCAAACAAGCACTAAGGGCTTAGTACGAAAGGCTCACACAGTATCTTATCAAACAAGGATATAAACAAGGTAGCGTTAACAAAACTTTGTTTATCAAAAAGTTTAAATCCAATTTTGTGATGGCTCAGATCTACGTTAATGATATTATGTTTGGTGCTACACATTCAAAAACGGTAGATGACTTTGTAAAGTTAATGACATCAGAATTTGAGATGAGTATGGTAGGTAAACTAAATTTCATTTTGGGTTTGCAAGTAAAACAAATGAAGGATGGAATTTTTATATTGCAAACCAAATATGCCAACAGCATAATAAAGAAGTTTGATCTTGAGAATACCAAACATGCAAGAACACCTATGAGTGTCTCAACGAAACTAAACACTGATGAGAATGGTAAAAACCTTAATGATAGTTTATATCACAGCATGATCATCTGTTTATTATACTTGATTGCAAGTAGGCCAGATATTTGTTACAATATTAGTAAGGTTTGAACTTCTAAGAGGCACTTTGGGACTCTGTGCCTTACTTTAATAATGTATTTTATTTTTTCAAAAAAAAAGCATCTTTCATCCAACGAATTCAAAATCCCTAAATCTCTTTAACCCCTCTTCCCATATCAGTCGTTGTCTCTACACATCCCACCTCTACTTCTGCTCATTCAATCTAGCCTCTCTGTCACAGCTCTACGCACGAAGACGTCATCACCTATTGCTTTTGTCCCTTTAATCAATCAGTCCATCATTGCAGCTGCTTCACGTCAGACGACCACGTCGGTGATTTTCCAAAGTTCGGTGGTAATTCAGTCCCTTTCATCTTTGGCTTTATCTACCACGACACATCCTATAGCTTTGATTGGACACAAACATTCCATTGCTGAATTGCTATCTTCCTCCTCGTGGGAGTCAGTTTATAGTGGATTTCATTCACCATTTTCACTACAGTGTCATCTCCCATCTCAAGATCTGGACCTAACACTGCTTTATATTTTTCTTCACTGTGGAGTAAGACCTATTTTGGTATTGTTTCCTTTCTCTTCCGTGGAGTAAGACCTATTTTAGTATTGTTTCCTTTCTCTTCAAATTGTTTCAGCTTGATTGTGGTTGGAATCTACGGGTTTGTGGTTGAAATTTGAATGCTTGATTGTGGTTGGACTTTGACTGATTGTCGTTGGAACCTACTGATTTATGGTTGGAATTTGAATGTTTGATTGTGTTTGATCTGTGATTGATTGTGGTTGGAATTTAATTGGTTATGGTTGATAACTATAGGAAAGAACAAGGAGAAGGTTTTATCTTCGGTTTCTAAAAAAAAAAGGCAGCTGCTCTGACATGATGCTCAAGTCGATTACTGTTGCATCTGACATCTGATAGGAGTTTCACTGGGGTTGGGTCCTCTTCGATAGCTCCTATTGACATTCTCGACACTACCTCCGTTCGGGATACATCAAATCCGGATTGTGATGTTACACAAGTCATTTTATCTATGGTTGAAGATTCTGTTTTGGATTCCAATGCAAC
Organism: Erythroxylum mucronatum; assembly: GCA_027563825.1. NCBI lineage: Eukaryota > Viridiplantae > Streptophyta > Magnoliopsida > Malpighiales > Erythroxylaceae > Erythroxylum > Erythroxylum mucronatum. Next base: position 9,469,014 of record JAOSBP010000004.1, on the reverse strand, counting down.
TCCCGCAACATCTGCTCCACCAGCTACACCTCCTACGGCTCCTTCTAAGCTTACAAAGATGAGATGTTAGAAAAAAGTTCGTCCACCTCGACGTCATTCTTTTGCCCGTCAGACTGTGGATGATGTCATTTCCTTCAAATTTTATTCTTCTGCAACTAAACAAAAGTGGACAACTCTCAATGATGTTGGGTTTGTTTTAGATCGTCCAATCAATTTAGACAAATTTCAATAACATGGTTTGCACCCTTTACTATCGAAATGTTCTTTATTGCAAGCTTCACTGCTTCTGAAGCATTATGATTCCAAACTGGTAAAGGAATTCTATTACAACTTATCTTGTGAACTTTTGAACGAGGATGCTATGACTTATGGTGTAGTATATGTGCGGGGTCAGATAGTTCATTTTATGTTGCTTGTTTGAATTTATTTATGGTATTTGATGATTTGATCGGTGATCTTCTCTATGACGATGATTGGACTGTATCAAATGATTTGATTGCTATGGTATTAACTGGTGGTAAATTGACTGCATGGCCATCTAGTTATGTTCTTCACTCTTCTATACTAACTCAAAAATCTTTTGTGCTCTTTAAATTGATTATGGCAAACTAGAGGCTGAGCATGTATGTTGTTTCTGTCTACTTGGCACAGGCCAAATTGATTTAGGCGATTGATATTGGCATGAGATTCAACATTGGTTGTCTCATTATTGAAGTGATATTGGCTATTGAGAGTAAGCCACATTCTCTGTTATATTTTCATGCTTGATCTCACAGTTTTTATATGCCAATGAAGTTCCTAGAATTAAGTCGAGCATGCTTGAGTTGGTGGCGTTGATGAATATCTCTCCATGGATTTTTCGGCAATCACGGGTGGTAGATTTACCATATACCACTTCGGGTCCCTCAGATGCCATGGGGACAACTTTTGTTAATCCGCTTGCAGCTCTCTTTGTTGAAATTGAACGGATTGAAGGGATCATTCAAGTGGTTACTGATGCTCTTCGCAATTTAAAGCAGCGAGTTCTTTGCTTCCCCGGTGCTTCTTGAATTCATCTTTTTGGCATGTGATGTCTCAAAGGGGGAGAACAATTAAGATAAGACTTGAATTTGTTTACTGTATTTTTTTCTCTATATGTTTGGTTGACTAGAGTTGACTTATGCTTGTGTAATTGAATATTACATTGAGGGGGAGCATTGTGGATTTCATCTTTACATATCTATGTTATTTAGAGGGAGTTTAAGAGTTGTGACAAATATGCCAAAAAGGGGGAGATTGTTAAGATATATATATTGTAACATCCCGGTTCCTTCGGGAAGGGTAAAATAGGAATTATAGGTGGTTAGTGAGAGTAGATATGCAATTACATGTTCATGCTTTTTTTGTGACATATTTGTGTTGTGAAAAATGAATTTGTTGCACATGAAATTATTGTACATGCATACATTGACATTCCTGGTATATTTGGTTATAACTGTAATTGGTTGAGAAATATGAGAATTTTGGATTATTGATCTTGAAAAATTATTCGGAGAGTAACGTTAGTGATTTTATAATTTTGGAGAATTTTGGGTAATTTTTCGGGGGCAAATCCTGGACTAGGAAAAATGCCAAGTGGTAGACCAATTGGTCATTGGTAGTAGAATTTATTGTCGATACTATTGAATTTTGGATATATGGCTATAGGAATTTTGCACAAGTGGAATTTATGGGAAATTGGGCTAGAAATTGATGAATTGAGAAGGATTTGTTAGAGCTTGACAAGTGGCATCTTTAATAACCATGTATTTATTAACTTAATCACTAAGTCTACATTAAGCTCTCTCCCATTTGCTCACTCATGACACTCATTTGTTAAAAGCCCTTGGAATTGTGTTTTGGTGAATTTCTTCTTTCATCTTTGTGGCCTTCATCTTCTTCTTCATGTGTTGTGTGCTTCTACAACTTTAAGCCTAACCATCATCCTCTTCTTGTTTCCTTGCCATCTTGCCTTCTTCTTCTTACCCTCCATAAAAACCTCTTCTACCCTTGGATGGTGATGATCGTTGGTGATGGTAGAAATTAGGGCTTGGTGGATTTCTTGAAGAACTTGAAGATTAAGTGGTTAAATCAAGTAAGTGTTATGTTATATGTTGTGTATATGAACAAATTGAAGTTAGGCTGATGAGAACTTGATGATTTAGTTTTGCTTGTGTATATGTGTTTTTATATAATTGTTCATGTTGTGTTTTGAACATGTATCATGAGTCTAACTCATGGAAACGTATTAAGAGAGAGTTAGAATTATGGATGATGTGTTGGAGAAGAATTGGATGAGTATATATTGATAGATGTCCTGTTTTCGATTGTATTCACTTATGGTTCATGAATTGTTTGTGAATGATGGCTTGATGTTGAAGTGAGTAGTGAATGATGGGAGAAGGAAGGGAAGTGATGATTGAGGTATAAAATGGATTAGGTAAGATTAAATGCTAAGATTGAATATGTGTAAAAATCTAGAAATTTTGCTATAGCTTGATTTTGAGTGTGCTTTAAATGTATAGCCATAATTGTCTTGATAGTGGTCTAAATGAGTTGAGGTTTTATGTCAATGAAACTAGAGGTAATGTACTATAATTCTTATGTATATGAGGATTATGAATTTTGTTTTGAAAAGGCCTAATTGTTAGTATGAAGTTAGGAAATTGAAGGTTGATATGGTTGTGAAGAAATGGATATGATTGTGTTTCATTTGAAGTGTTTATGGCTAAGTGAGGATACAAATTGTGTATGGGATGTTGAAGTGCAAATAGCAATGGTTTGTATCACTTTGAATCAGTGACTTGTATACTTGAAGTGGTTAGAATGTAGAACTAAGGTATGTCTTGTACAATAAATGGAAAGTTGGAAAGGTTGTGATGAAGTTGAATTGAATGAGAAGTGAAGAGTTAATGGAATTAGAGTGAGGGTTGTGTTGTTATGAAGTAATTTGAGTTAAAAGAATTGAATTTGGGAAGATTAGGAATGAGTTTGATGGTTAAATGGGGGTTAGAAACTTGGAAACTCTTTGGAGAATGTTGGTTTAGCATCTGTCTGTCAAATGGACACGTAAGTCCGCTTAACGGACAGTCTCCGGCGACAGAATACCCTAAGGACAATGTTTGTCTGCTGAACAGACACGTGAGTCCATTTAACGGACTAATTCGGGAGAATTGGAACACTTGGGAAGACTTATGTCCGTCAAACGGACGCGGATATCCGCTTAACGGACTGTCTCAGGAGAAATTGGAGCATTTGGTGGCTTCATGTTTGTGGAACGGACATGAGGGTCTGTTTAACGGACACTCTCGGGCGAATTTGGAATGAATGGCTAAACTATGTCCGTTTAACGGACATACAAGTCCGTTTAACGAACAGGCTCGGTCAACTTTGCGAAATTGGACTTTTGACCATTTTAGAGGCTAAATCACGTGACATGGTCTTCATGGAAGTTATAGGTCTCGAGGTTTTCTTTCTAATGGTCCAAAATTGGAATTAATCTGAGGTTTGTAGTGCAAGTGATGGATTGATAACCCAAAAAATTGTCACGCATGTATTGTACATCTTTTTTTACTTCTTGTGCATTATGAATCATAGATATTTGGGCAAATTGTGATCTATATGTATGTTATTTGGTTATAATGGAACAACTGGAACGTTAACCTTCAGACGTTGCTGGTCCTTCCAGGCACTAGCTTTGGGAACAATAGGTGAGTAACCTAGACGGTTCCTCTTATTTGTTTATGTTTTGAGTGAATGAATGAATATGTTTGATTTTGGATTCCGGACAGGAGGTCCGATGACTATGTACTGGCAATTGTGTTATTGAAGTGTTGCATGAATGTGAATATGGGACCTATGTGTTATGATGTGACAAATTGTGTTACATGCATTCCATTCATGAATGCATAATCAGATAATGGCAGTTGGACCTGAGTAGCCATCGCTAGAGCTTAAAGCTCAACGAATAAAAACGAGCCTTAAGCTCGAAAGTGATTCAGAGCCATTGGCTCAATGATTAATGAGCCCGGTATCCAATGGATACGGGACAGTTCAGGCACTCGATCTCAACAATGTAATAATTGGAAAAAGGGTTGCATAAGCATTTTTATGCATTTTGCTAAATGTGGTTGATTGAGCGAAGTGTAAAATTTGCCAATGTGTATATGAAAATGTGATATTGATGTATAATGTGAAATCGTGAAAATAAGTGTTATATGAATTGATGTGTATGTTGAGTTGAGTGAACCATTGATGATGGCGATCTCATTGAGTTCGCAAAACTCAGCAAAATTGCATCATTGTTTTTCATGATCGATAGGTGACCATAGCTTTTGAGTGGCTCCACTACCGTGTAGATTGTGATTGAAGTGAAGCCATGGCACAAAGGTCTGTCAGCTGGAATAATTTTGGATGACATAGTTAGCTTGTATAAATAGTTTCCTCAGCTTTGTAATATTTTTGTACTAGACTTCCTAGTGTTCATATAGGAAGGATTGAAAGCCATACTGTAAATTGATGTTTTTGAGTAATGAAATGAGGAAATAGTTGGTTTCAAAATATTATGGCGCTTCTATTCATGAATTAGAAGCAATTGTTAATATGATGCCATGTAGAGTTAGAGTAGTGATTGATCGTAGTGCTCCTTTATCGCAAAATATGTATCGGAATGACCTTCGGGAGTCCCGATACGTGCTCTGCGATAAGGGGCGCTACAGTAACGATACAGGCTCGTCAGGTCGGCCCTCATTCATTGGAAGGGCCAGCAATGCCATGGACTGGTCAAGCATCGTCGACTGAACTACGTCTTGGCCGACCTCCGCCTCCTCCCTTTGCTCCTTTGCCTTCGAGGAAGACCTGGGCCCTTTGTGCTGGCCCTTAGAACTGGAGGACCCGACAAAATCCTTGAGCTTTGCCATGGCTGCACAATTATAGAAATAGGTTAGGAGATCGAAACTAATACTTATGAATACAGCGAATAGTTAAACTACGAGGAGTCAACTAGGAGGGGCAGTTTCTCCTTCTAGCCCGCTAATCCGAGGTGAGGGATTAATCAAAAATGCATCGACCGATGCCCCTCTATGATACCCCCACATAAGGCGGTCAAAATCATACCGATCGAGCGCTTTTATTCGGTCAACCACCCCCCACTCCTCCCTAGTAAGGGACACATTTGAAATGTCATTCCAGCGCACTTTCCAGAGGATATCTCCACTGCCTAGATTCAAAGGAAGATCCCGGGGGCCTCACAAAGAAGTACTTTATCCTCCAAGCTTGGACTTTTGAAGTTGTTCCAACAGGACGATAGCGTGTATCTCTATATTGGAGATGAGGGACCCCGGCCCCGGCACTTGAGCTCTAGTTCATTCTTAAAAAATGCCTGATTGAACCAAATTTATACTATAATTTGGCCCCATTTTCTTAAGTATTTATGCACTTATTGACACCTAATTTATGATTTTAGTGCTTAAGTTGGTTCCTCGTATTGAGCTTTTATAATTTGCAAATTGTTAGTATTCTGTTGTCATTTGATATTAATTTCTGCATAACTTTTATTGGGACAATTGATACTGCAAATGTGTTGTATTT
>JAOSBP010000004.1:9448637-9460215 GCA_027563825.1 Erythroxylum mucronatum | reverse complement strand
TTAGGGCACAATATAAACAGTACCGTCCTTGCATAAGTCGACTTACCCATGTACAAGTCGACTTATCGGTACTGAATGCATGTAAGTCGACTTACCCAATGTACAAGTCGACTTACACTTACAGAAACTATATCATCTAATATAAAATGTAGCTTAATCCCCTCCTATGTCTTGGAACTCCTCTTTTGTTGTCTCCTCACCTAACATACACAAAGTTAAATAGTAAATTGTCAAACAAGAAAAAAAATCAAAAGAAGTAATAAATAAAAAGGGATAATGAATTAAAAACTATCAAATCATTTTTTAAAAATTTATTTTAGTGTCTAATCTTTTAAAGCTTTCAATCAAATATCCAAAATTTTAAAAATATTTTATTGATGTAGGTAATGGAGAACTATAAAGACTAATATCTAGCAGGGTTATCCAGCTCTTCATATTTATCATCATGAATTTTTAGCCTCTTATAGAAAATATATGTGTGGTTATGTATATAAAATACAACAACCTATTTGACTCTTAAAAACTATGTAGGAAAGAAGATATCATGTAATCCCTCTAAATATTAGTCTTTACATTACTTTGTTAGCCCCATTAATAAAATATTAACATAAACAACCTTTTGAATTAAGTTGTCCAATTTTTAAAAGTTAGGACATTCAATTGAAAATTTTAAAAGATTAAACTTTAAATTTTTAAAAAAATTGAAAATTTTTGAACTTTGTAATTTATTTTCTCGAATAAGAACAATCTTAATCATTATATGTATAAAAAAAACTATTTCAATTTTGTAAGGTTAAACTTTAAATTTTTTTTAAAAAAATTTAGAACTTTGTAATTATTTTCTCGAACATAAACAATCTTAATCATTATATGTATAAAAAACTATAACAATTTGCCTAAATAACACTAACAACCTCCTTGATATACCTATCAAGGAAAGAAATAATACAAATGTAACATTTCATTAAAATTAGACCCAATGTAAATTATTGGTGCCAACTAACACATAACCTTGTATATACCTAAGGTAAGTGCTGACTAATTCTCCCTAACTAATGAAATAATATTAGTCCTATTTTAATATCACTTAATTTTCCCCAACCAAAGAATGATATGGTAATGTTGGAGAGATAACCCGCAAAAGAAAATTTTGGTGTACTAGGATATTGATAAATGATCCTTCTTAAAGAGATCCTTGTAGTTTTAATAAGTCTTTTAACTTTTTCCTTTTATAATTAGCATAAACTTGTAAATAGGTAATACCTACTTCATAGGGATTTAGCCTAAGCTTTTTTTTCATACCTAACTTAATTTAGTAGTTATATTTTTTAAAAAAATTAATTGAGTATATATATTGAAAATATTTCAAAAGATAGTAATACACTTTCTAGAGTTTTAGACTCCCTTTCTAAAACATCCAACGACTGCTAACATCATGCATATAAAAAACAACTCTGAGCCACTACATTAATAAAAGGCAACGACGTTTCAAGATTAATGAAGGTTCTGGATAAAGGAAGTAAACTTCCTCCTCCTCTATTGTACATTGCCCATAATCTTCCCCAATGAGGGTTGTTATCTTTAATGTCGATGGAAGTTTTGTTTCGCAGCCGACACTCGTAGTTAAGAAGGTTCTGTTTAGTTATTCTTTCCTTAGTTCTTCTTCATCTGATTAATTTCATCTTTCCTTGGGTCAAGTTTAATGTTGATATTCTCTCTAAACCTCATAACGTTGGATATCGCCTTCCTTTGGGGGAATAGAGAAGGGTCTTTGATCAAGTTTCTTCATATTTCTTCTTGATCTGTATTTCCTTTCTACATATAGCGCACTAGATTCTCCTTGAAGCAATTTCCACTTTCTCTTACTTTCTTTATGTTCCTATCCTTTGATTATCTTGCATTCTCTTATGTTGAAACACTTAGCCTTTTAAACATTCAGAGAGGCTTGGTTGTTTCTGTTACATTTTTTGTTAAGATTATTCAGTAGGATGAGCTCTCTGAGTTCTCGTAGTATTTTGGATGCAAGAACCTCTTTGGGTGATTTGATTCCACCAAATCGTCTGAGGTTCTTTTACTTCCACACCTTGTATATACAAAGCCCTAAGGATAGGACGTGGATTTGTATATCTGGGTTTCAAGGGTTTTAGTGATTAGACAGTATTTGTACTATCTATACGACTGTGTTCCTAAGATTTAGCCAAAGACATCTATTAGATATAGACCCCTATATTTAGTTGCTATAAGGACATGTGAAGAATAAGTGATCTCTTGTTTCCATATGGATCTTGTTAAAGAAGTGCTCTAAAGGCAATCACCTTTAACACTTATTGTACAAATTATTTTATGATTGATAAAGGCATTTTTCATTATTTCGATGTTCATACGTTTATAGATTTGATGTTGATCTTAAATTGATTTAATAAAGTCCTTGATACAAAACATAGTATGGAGGAAATCATGACGAGATCATGATCATAAGATTCCTATCATGTGTAATTATGATAGTATCTAAACTTTCCATAGTTATAGGATTAATGAAATGGGATATCATTAATCCATATAGAGTAGCACATGTTATACTTCTCGATTAGATCAAACAGTAGATCTCATAAGCTGTAGACATGAGTTGTTTATAGTTAAGATGTGGATGCTTACTAAAGGTAGTAAGTACATTGGATTGACCTACTATGAGACAATAATATGGATATTCTATTCCAATGTCAATGATAGTCTCATCATAGCAATAGTGTAAATATCCTTTGACTTGAGGTGCTCAAGGAAATCTTAGATACTGATCCTATGCTTTGATTCCATTCATTGGTTCCTTTCAGGGGTTACTCACAGGGTGGTGATTGGGTATAACTTGAGGTATTCAGAGGTAATTTAGTAGCCAATAAAGGATTCACCACTCGTGATAGAAGGAGATGATACCCACAGCCTCTTATTGGGGTCATTATTCAAGAGTCTCTGGTAAGAGTAGATATGTGTCATGAAGAGAGTCTTCAATGATACATAGAGTAATGAGATCCTCAGGACAAGATCTAATAACACTTAGACTAGATGTGACGTAGTCAGTCTAGTGGGGGTTGACACTTTGACGTTACTTTAAACTAAATGGGGTATAGATTGCTGAAAGGACGAATTACATAGCAACATTGCGTATGGAAGGGTTCGTAGTCAAACCACTGACTTTCCGATCAATTGGGGGTCATGACGTATTGTTAGATACCGCTCTTGACTTACTTGAATTAAGTGTTAATTTAAGTGGCCAACATAACCGGGAACCTAATAGGTCACACGCATAGGAGATGCAAAGGATGAGTAAAATGGTCTTGAATGGTGATTCAAGATATAAGAGAGTGTTTCAGGATTGTATCGCGATGTGATCATGGTAAGCAGCACGAGGCTATAGATGCTCATACCATAGTCTATCATCTCAAGGACCTCATTGATAAGCAAGTAAGGTCTAAAAGGTTCGAGACTTTGCGATCGCTCTTCCACTCTAAGATGGTTGAGGGGACATCTCCAATGCAGTACGCACTAAAGGTGAATGGCTACATGGAGCAGTTGGCCTCCTAGGGTTTTCTTTTGGACCAATAGTTATTCACAATTTGTGCTTAACTATCAAATGAGCAATATATCCAACACAATTCCTGAGCTGGTCAACATACTCAAGGCAGTTGAGTCATCTATCCCAAGGATAAGGTTGTGATGTTGGTGGACTCTTCTGGTTCGAAGAAAAAGAGCCAAAAGAAAAAGAAGTCCGTAGGGCCCAAGGGAAGTGTTAAGAAAGCAAAGAAGACTGCCTCGAAGGGAACTTGCTTCCACTGTGGCAAGGATGGCCACTGGAAGAGATACTGCAAGGCCTATCTGGAGTCTTTGAAGCAGAAGAAGGCATCTGATGCCCCATCTACTTCAAGTATTTATGTTATTGATGTTCATACTATTTACAATAACAACATATGGGTATTAGATACCGATTTTGGATCAGAAATTTGTACTGACATGAAGGATCTTAGGAACAGTAGACAACTCAACAAAGGAGAGTCAAACCTGTGAGTGGGCAATAGAACAAAAGTTGTTGCATTAGTTGTAGACACTTATGTATTGACGGTCCCTAGTGGGCTTGTACTAGAATTGGACAATTGTTTTTATGTACCTACTTTGACTAAAGATGTAATGTCTGTTTCTAGTCTTAATAAAGTTGGATTACATTTAAATTTCAGTAACAATGGTTATTCAATTTATTTGAAAGGAATGTTATATGCTTTGGGTACATTGTGCAATGGTATATACATATTGGATATGTCTAATCCGGTTCTAAATATCAATAATAATAAAAGAATAAAATGAGATAATATAACATCGTCTTACTTATGGCATTATCTCCTTGGCCATATAAGTGAGAGACACATGTCTAAACTACACAAGTGTGGTAGTTTAGGGTCATTTGATTATGAATCATATGACACAGGTGAATCTTGCTTATTAGATAAGATGACTAAGTTACCCTTTAAGGGAAAGGGTGAACAAACTACTGGACTTTTAGACATAATACATACTGATGTATGTGGTCCGATGTCCATACATGCCAAAGGTGGTTTCTTATACTTCATTACCTTTATCGATGATCATTCTTGATATAGGTATATGTATCTTATGAGATACAAGTCTAAAGCCTTTGAAAGATTCAAAAAATTCAAAAATGAAGTTGAGAAACAACATGGGAGAAGTATTAAATCACTTCGATCGGATCAAGGTGGTGAATACTTAAGCCAAGAGTTTTGGATTATATCAGGGGTGTTAAGTCAAAATGACTTTACGCGATTAATAATTTTGATGACAAACAAAAAGAAGACAAATGAAAGGTAGACGGAAAACGAAAGCTATCCGAGAAAAGCAAACGAAAGCTATCTGAGAAAAGCAGATGAAAGCTATCCGAGAAAAGCAGATGAAAGCTATATGAGAAAAGCAGACGAAAGCTATCCGAGATAAGCAGACGAAGCAGAAACACAGACGAAGCAAGAAACACAGACGATACAATAAGCAGAAAAAGGCAAAAATAAGACGGAAGTATCAGTCTGAGTAAGTTACAGAACTCAACTGAATAACCGTTTTTTTAAAGAGTCAAGAAGCAGTTATCAAGAAGCAGTTGGAGACAGAGGCTATAAATAAGAAGTCGAAGTCGAAGACAAAGAGAGATAAGAGATATAGATAACAAGCGTGAATTGATAAAATACAGAGAGATCATTGTACGAATAATTGCTAGAGCAATATTTTTCTATAACAAGCTCTATACACTATTCAAGTTTGAAAGTGCTACAGATAGCCTGAAGAGGCTAAGCGTAAAAGAATACTGATTGTAAAGAGACCTGAAGAGGCTCAGCGAAAAGAATACTTGTAAAAGTTTGAGAGTTAGTGAAATCTCAGAAGATTATCTAAGGACTGGACGTAGCCCACGGTTTGGGGTGAACCATTATAAAAATTACTGTGTCAAGATCTCTCAATTATCTCTATTTCATTACTGCGATTTTTGATATTTCTAATACGCAAGGTTTTAGAAGAAAGTTTACAAATAAGTGTTAAAGTAATTCGTATCTGAATAAGTTTTTGTTCTAAACAAGAAGTTTTCTTTAAAAAGGGGTTAACAAAAAATTTATCACAATTCAACCCCCCCTTCTTGTGTATTTGTATATCGTTGTATTAACGTGTGATTCACTTCACTTGTGGTAAGTGGGTATGCTGATGTCAGCTTCTAATCCGATAGGGATGACTCTAGATCCTAGTCTGGATATGTATTCACACTGAATGGTGGTACAGTCAGCTGGAAAAGTTTCAAACAAGAGATGACTACTGATTCGACGATAGAGGCGGAGTACATTGCAACTTCAGAAGCAGCAAAGGAAGTGGTTTGGATCAAGAAGTTCATTATAGAACTTGGTGTGGTTTCGAGCATCGTTGACCAAGTGTAGTTGTATTTGTGACAATAACGAGGCTATAACGCAGGCAAAGGAACCAAGGTCTCATTAGAAGTCTAAACATGCACTCAGACGCTACCATTTGATTAGAGAGATCATTGATAGAAATGATGTCAAGATAGAGAGAGTTCCCACCGATCAGAATATAGCTAATCTGTTGACTAAGCGTATTTCCCGAAAGAGTTATATGTCATATGTACACGCCTATGGTATTAGATATCAAGGCGATTGGCTTTAGTGCAAGTGAGAGTTTGTCAGAGAACTGCTCTAAAGGCAATCACCTATAACACTTATTGTACAAATCATTTTATGATTAATAAAGACATTTTTCATTATTTCGATGTTCATATGTTTATGAATTTGATGTTGATATTAAATTGATTTAATGAAGTTCTTGGTACAAAATATAGCATGGAAGAAATCATGATGAGATCATGATAATGAGATTCCTATCGTGTGTAATTATGTTAGTATCTAAACTTTTCATAGTCATAAGATTAATGAGATGGGATATCATTAATCCGAATAGACTAGCATATGTTATACTCCCTGATTAGAACAAACAGTAGATCTCATAAGTTGTAGATATGAGTTGTTTAGAGTTAACATGCGGATGCTTACTAAGGGTAGTAAGTACATTAGATTAGCCTATAATGAGACAATCATATGGATATTCTATTCCAGTGTCAATGATATGATATTCTCATCATAGTAATTGTGCAAATATCCTTTGTCTTGAGATACTCAAGGATATCTCAGAGACTGATCCTGTGCTTTGACTCCATTCATTGGTGCTTTTTACGGGATGTTGGGCCCCATTCTCAAAGCCCAAGATGTTGGACCTCGTTCCCCGAGCCTAACTATCCAGAGTCAAAAAGCGTAAGCGGGTCTCCTTGTAGGGTCATTCCTATGAACCCTAACTTCCTTTTTATCAATCCTTGAAAATCAACACCAAAGGCTATCATTTGTTGTGGAAGGGTAGAAAAACGTGTTAGGAATCCAATGCGTTAAGAATCGCCTCAATCGGAGGTCGGACGAAAAAGTTATGGTCAAACGAATCCAACATGTTCATGTCTTGACTCATATTGTACCTGTCTTGGTGCAAATGCCATAACTTTTTCTATAGAGGTCGGATTGATTTTGTGTTTAGACAGTTTAAAAGAGGACATTGAGATCTACAACTTTCATGAAGAACTCAAAGCGAGATTCGGCCTTTAAAAGGATCAAAAATGGAACAGAAGATATTAAGATGATATAGAAGGTCAAACTAAGATGGTCAAACTAAGACGAAGCAAAACTAAGACGAAGCAAAACTAAGACGAAGCAAACTAAAACGAAGCAAAACTAAGACGAGGCAAAACTAAGACGGAGCAAAACTAAGACAATGCAAAAGTCAAAGTAAGACGATGCAGAAGGTCAAACTAAGACGATGCAGAGGTCAAACTAAGACGAAGCAAAACTAAGACGAATCACAACTAAGAGGGAGCAAACTAAGACGGAGCAAAACTAAAATGAAGCAAAATTAAGACAATGCAGAAGTCAAACTAAGACGATGCAGAAGTCAAACTAAGACGAAGCAAAACTAAGACGAAGCAAAGCTAAGACGAAGCAAAACTAAGACAAAGCAAAAGTAAGACGCAGTAAAACTAAGACGAAGTAAACTAAGACGATGCAGAAGTCAAACTAAGACGATGCAGAAGTCAAACTAAGACGATCTGCACATTCATCAAACTCAACCTAAAAAACAACATAATCATACATAAACAAACTTCTCAAGTTCTCATTCTCATTCCCAAACAAAGCCAATTTTTGAACAAGCTTTACTTACATGTCGACTTACACATCAAACTTAATAAAAAACACAAAAGATGCTCGTTCTTGATATGCCAAAAACTAGCCAAAAGGGGTTGAACTAACTTAATTACAAATGTTCTAATATCTTGAAGTTTCTGAAGCCTTGTAAGGATCACTGATCTTCTCGATTTGCACCTGAGGAGGGAAGGAATGGGGTGAGCTACACAGCTCAATGACTAACATATTGAGAGTCATTGATAATTGACCACAAATTCATGCATACGTATGTATATATAGATATACATACATATATACGTATATTTTCTAATTCAAGCATTCTTTAGTTTGGTTTTACACTCATAGCACATAACACTCAAATGCACCTTCCATGACAAGTTTAAAAATTCAATGCACAGAAATTGGCTCGAGGGTCCCATGGAGACAGAATGGAGAAACCGAAATTTACCCTATGAACAGAATGAGTCTGAAAGCGGAGCTCATATGCCACAAGTGGGCAGCCGGGAGAAGGCTCTTGTCAACGTGCACGTGACGAACATAATGGTTCCACTCTCGCCCAACCAAAAAGGCACATAATCGTTTTCTCATATGCTTATCCTTTTATGCTTTGTCTTCATTTTCATTTAATGCAAAAGTCATGACCTCTTTTGACGTAAAACATAGCCATACATTTTTCAACATTTACAAACAAGTCAATCTCAACAAATCAATTTCAGTATGCACACATAGGCAAGAATTTTCCTAATTATACTATAACCCTAGAATATGTTACCCACCTAGTTAGCTTGCGAAAACCAAGTCAAGCTTGTCTTTCCTTTTGTTCTTGGGTAGGATTTCCTTGGTCCCCTACAATAACCAAGGTTTCAACCAAAACAACATTCTAATCAAATTCATAACTTAAACACAAATCTAACCTACCTATAACCCATCTAGGTTAGAAAACCTAAGATCTAGCGTAGAAACCCTAAAATCCATTAGGTTCTCCTAATCCACCTTCTTCCAACATAAACCCTTTTTGTTCTCTACCTTAATCCCTTTTTCCTTTCTAACTCCTTCTTCACAACAGCACCCATTCCTTTAACAGAGCAAAAAGAAAAGATGATTAACCTACCTTAACAAGTTGATTTCTCTTCTTTCCTTCTTTCATCAAAACCTTTCTCTTCTCTCTATAAATTTTACTTTCTCACTCTTCTCCCTCTTGAATTCACGTTTTTCTCCTTTTAACAAGCAAAACAACACATCCCTTTTCTATTTCTACCCTTAATGAGCCCAAAAAGTTCATCTTACTCTTCCTTATAAGCTTATGCTCTTTTATGCGCAAGTGATCTCCCAAAAATGTCCTTGAACATCCTTATTACATCAACACCTTACTTCCATTTATCCATTCAACAAATCCTTCTAACCCTGACACCATTATGGTTCCAAAAATTAAATCTATGTAAATTCCAAATTTATTTTGAAATCATGCTTACCTAAAGAAAAATTTTCCAGGGTCCAACAATTCTTCCCCCTTACAGAATTTCGTCCTCGAAATTCTTACCTGAGACATTGAAATGGTGTGGATACTTCTCCTTCAAGGCCTCCAAGGGTTCCCATATAGCCTCTTCTGTAGGATGGTTTCTCTACAGAACTTTAACTAGCATTACAGTCTTATTCCTCAAAAACTTTTCCTTTGAATCTAGGATCTCCACAGGTTGCTCCTCATAAGTAAAATCCACCCTTAACTAAACCTCTAAAGGTTGAACTATGTGTGAAGGATCCGACCGATACTTCCTCAGCATTGATACATGAAAGACATTGTGAATCTTACATAACTCCGGTGGTAAAGCAAACTTATAGGCCAAGGGCCCAATCTTCTCAATGATCTCATAAGGGCCTATATATCTCGGACTAAGCTTGCCCTTCTTACCAAATCTCAAGACTCCTTTCCATGGAGAAGCTCTAAGAAACACCTTGTCTCCAACTTCAAATTCTATATCCTTTCTATGTGCATCTGCATAACTCTTCATTCTATCTTGAGTTGCTTTAATTCTTTGCTTCATCAATTTAATCTTATCCACTGTGACTTGCACCAACTTAGGCCCTATAAGTTTCCTTTCACCTTCCTCATCCCAACAAATAGGAGTTTTGCACCTCTTACCGTATACAACATCATAAGGAGCCATCTGAATTCCTGAGTGATAGGAATCATTATAAGCAAACTCGATTAAAGGTAAATGATCATCCCATGAACCTTTTCAGTCTATAACACAAGCTCTTAACATTGCCTCCAATGTCCGTATTGTCCTTTCTGATTGACCATCAGTTTGTGGATGAAAACCTATACTAAAGTGCAACTTAGTTCCTAAAGCTCCCTGTAAGCTTTCCCAAAACCTGGAGATGAATCTCGGATCATTATCAGAAACTATAAAACTCGGAATCCCATATAGTCTGATTATTTCATCCACATATTTCTTGGCCAAAGCATTCAAAGAATCTGTTTGCTTAATTGGCAAGAAATGTGCTGACTTGGTTAGCCTATCCACAATCACCCATATTGCATCATGCTTCCTATTAGTTCTTGGAAATCCCATCAAGAAATCTATCGTAATCTTTTCCCACTTCCATTTTGGAATAGAAAAAGGCTTAAGCTTGCCTGAAGGTGCCTGGTGCTCAGCCTTGACTTGCTGACACACTAAGCATCTACTAACATACTCTGCAATATCCTTCTTCATTCTTTTCCACCAAAAGTGCTCTTTTAAATCTCTATACATTCTCGTACTCCCCGGGTGCATTGTGATTGAGCCAAGTTTACATTATAAATTGGCTATATTTTCATAACTGTTTATGCACTCTTTGACTCCTAATTGATGAATTTTGTGCTTAAATTGGTTCCTTATAACGAGCTCTTGTAATTTGCAATTTGTCAGTAAATTTTCACAATTTGATATTAATTTCTCTACAATTTTCCTAAGGACAATTTATACTGCAAAGTGCTATTTTATATTATAGGAACAAAGGAGTCAACCCATCAGAAAGTCAATAGGTCGTAAGGTCCTTCCCACACGTCCTGACGAGCAAGTAACTTCCACACGTCGTGACGAGCAAGCCAATGCTATACGTCGCGATGCATATTTATTCGCACGTCGCGACGAACGATCGGATACTCGGGCTCTAAATAGAAATTTCCCTCACTGTACTAACCTGGCCTAAGCTCGTCTCTATAAATAATTGCCAAATTAGGTTAAAACGGAGGTCGGCCACACGCAGGTAACACACAGAGTACATACAATACTGATAGGGATTTTTCTTGTTTTTGATTTTACAACTCGGTAGCCACCACGGACGGACGATCCTCAATTGCAACACCTTCATCTTCCATCTTCGATTATCATCATAAATCGATGGACATTTCACAGCCGTTTCCACTGTCAGTCCTTGAGTCATGTCCAACGTCAGATTTCCAGCAGTGATGGGCATCGCTGGCGTTATGCGTGGCTAGGCTTTCGGGTCCTCTTGGAGATGTAGCAATGGCTTGAGTTCACCGTGTGCTTCAAACGGGAGTAATCACATAGTGCCTGAAGTTTAGTTATGTTTTTGTAAAAACTCTGAGTTAGAGATTACATCGTTATAACTAGATTAGCATGATTAATAGTTTAACCATATGTTGACCACTATATTGCGATTTGGACATAGTTACTTGTAGAATTTCTGTGCTTAATATATGAAGTATCATATATGTCATTCGGATATTGCATTAACTCTCATAATCTGCCTAGTTGTGTTTGATTTAGATGGTTGTGTTTTTA
>JAOSBP010000004.1:9427383-9437983 GCA_027563825.1 Erythroxylum mucronatum | reverse complement strand
CAACATCTCTCAACTATCTCTATTTCATTACTGTGATTTTTGATATTTCTAATACGCAAGGTTTTAGAAAAATGTTTTACAAACAAGTGTTAAAGTAATTCGAATCTGAACAAGTTTTGTTCTAAATAAGAAGTTTTCTTTAAAAAAGGGGTTAACGAAAAAGTTATCACAATTCAACCCCTCCTTCTTGTGTATTTGTATATCGTTGTATTAATGTGTGATTCACTTCAAGTGGTAATGGAATATTATCCCAGTGGACTCCACCTTACACACCACAACACAATGGTGTGGCTGAGAGAAGAAATCAAACCTTGTTAGACATGGTAAGGTCTATGATGGGTTTAGTGAATTTACCAAAATCCTTTTGGGGGTATGCACAAGAAACTTCTGTTTATGTATTGAACAGAGTCCCATCCATGTCAGTTGATGTTACTCCATATGAGATATGGATTAACAATAAACCATATATTTCTCATATGAAAGTTTGGGGTTGTCCTACTTATGTGAAGTGGATTCAGCTAGATAAGGTTGAAGCTAAATCTGACAAGTGTCTGTTTCTAGATATCCTAAGGAAGTTATAGGATATCAATTATACCATGTTTTGGAACAAAAAGTGTTTGTTTCAAAACATGCTATCTTTTTTAGAGAGAGTTTCTTCTAAAAGAAGACAGTGGGAGAAAAGTTGAACTTGTGGAAGTTCAAGATGCTCAAATAGACACAGATCAACTGCCTGGACCTAAGACTATTGTTCATAAAGATTAAACAATAGTTCAACCTTCTGACACATAAGAAGTTCATAAGTCAGGTAGGATATGTCATGTTCCCAAGAGATACAGATTTCTCATAAGTGAACTTAACAACATATTGCTTATAGAAGATGATAAGCCTACTACTTATGAGGAGGTTATGAAGAGTTCAGAATCTGACAAATAGCTTCAAGCTATGAAATCCGAAATAGATTCCATGTATGAAAACCAAGTATGGACTTTGGTTGACCCACCCGAAGGGATAAAACCTATAAGGTACAAATGGGTTTTCAAGAAGAAAACTGAGATGGAGGGTAATGTAGTTACCCATAAAGTTAGGCTTGTAGCTAAAGGTTATCTTCAAAGGCAAGGTGTTGACTATGACGAAACTTTTATACTAATAGCTATACTTAAATCCATTAGGATACTCCTAGTCATTGTCGCTTATTATGATTATAAGATATGGAAAATGGATATGAAGACTCTTTTCCTTAATGGAAACCTAATCAAGGATGTGTATATGACACAACCTGATGGTTTCATATCCATGAATGGAGAATATGTGTAAGCTTCAGAAATCCATTTATGGATTGAAGCAAGCATCCAGGAGTTAGAATATCCGATTTGATGAGACAATCAAAACAGTTTGGCTTCTCATAAAATTTGGATGAGTCGTGTATGTATAAGAAGGTTAGTGAGAGTGCAATCATGTTCCTTGTGCTATACGTAGATGACATATTGCTAATAGGAAACAATATCTCAGCTTTGCAATCAGTAAAAATTTGGTTAGCTAAGAACTTCTCTATGAAAGAACTTGGAGAAGCAACTTATATTTTGGGGATAAGGATCTATAGAGATAGATCTAATAAGTTGCTTGGTCTTTCTCTAAGAGGTTGCTTGGTCTTTCTCAGTCTATATATATAGATAAGATGCTAAAGAGGTTTAGCATGGAGCAGTCCAAGAGAGGTTATCTTCCTATGGTACATGGGATTACACTCTCTAAATCTACGTGTCCAAATACAAAAGATGAGAGGACTTGCATGAGATTGATTCCTTATGCTTCAGCTATAGGATCAATCATGTACGCTATGTTATATACTAGACTCGATGTATTGTATGCTCTAAGTGTTATGAGCAGATACCAGTCAGACCTTGGTGAGGGTCATTGGGTGGCTGTCAAGAATACCTTTAAGTACTTAAGAATAACTAAAGATGTATTCTTAGTATGTAGAGAAGGTGATCTTGTGGTCAGTTAGAAAATTTCCAAATAAGAGATGACTGCTGATTCGAATACAGAGGCGAAATACATTGCACCTTCCGAAATGCCAAAGGAAGCAATCTGGATCAAAAAGTTTATCATGGAACTTGGTGTGGTTCTAAGCATCGCTGACCCAATGCAGTTGTATTGTGACAACAACGGGGCTATAGCGCAGGTGAAGGAACCTAGGTCTCATCGAAAGTCCAAACAAGTACTCAGGCGCTACCATTTGATTAAAGAAATCATTGGTAGAAATGATGTCAAGATAGAGAGAGTTTCCACCGACCAGAATATAGCTAATTTATTGACTAAACCTATTTTCTAAAAGAGTTTTGTGTCACACGTACACGCCTATGGTATTAGATATCAAGGAGATTGGCTTTAGTGCAAGTGGGAGTTTGTTAGAGAACTGCTCTAAAGGCAATCACCTTTAGCACTTATTGTACAAATAATTTTATGATTAATAAAGGCATTTTCCATTATTTCAATGTTCATACGTTTATGGATTCGGTGTTGATCTTAAATTAATATAATAAAGTCCTTGATACAAAATGTAGCATGGAGGAAATCGTGATGAGGTCATGATAATGAGATTCTTATCATGTGTAATTATGTTAGTATCTTAAATTTCCCTAGTTATAGGATTAATGAGATGGGATATCATTAATCCAGATATACTAGCGTATGTTATACTTCTTTATTAGATCAAATAGTAGATCTCATAAGCTATAAACATGAGTTATTTAGAGTTAATATCTGGATGCTTACTAAAGGCAGTAAGTCAATTGGATGGACCTACTATGAGATAATCATATGGATATTCTATTTTAGTATCAATGATAGTCTCATCATAGCAATTGTGCAAATATCCTTTGACTTGAGGTGCTCAAGGATATCTCTGATACTGATCCTATGCTTTGACTCCATTCTTCGGTGCCTTTCAGGGGTTAATCATAGGGTGGTAATTGGGTAAAGCTTGAGATATTCGAAAGTAATTGAGTAGCCAATAAAGGATTCTCCGCTCCTAATAGGAGGAGATGATACCCAAGTCCTCTTATTGGGATCATTACTCAGGAGTCTCTAGCTAAAGCAGATATATGTCATGAAGAGAGTCTTCAATGATACATAGAGTAATGAGATCCTCAGGACATGATCTAATAACACTTGGACTAGATGTGATGTAGTCAGTCTAGTAGGAGTTGACACTTTGACTATACTCTGAACCAAGTGGGGTATAGATGGTGAAAGGACGAATTGCATGGCAGTTCGTAGTCAAATCACTGACTTTCCAGTCAATTGGGTGTCATGACATGTTGCTAGATACTGCTCTTGACTTACTTTAATTAAGTGTTAATTCAATTGGCCAACATAACCGGGAACCTAATAGGTCACACACATAGGAGATCGGAAGGATGAGTAAAATGGTCTTGAATGGTGATTCAAGATATGAGAGAGTGTTTTGGGATTGTATCGCGAAGTGATCATGGTAGAAAACGTTGCATGGAATGGATTAGAAACAAGTGCTGTTGGCTTCCATTAATGCATGTTATTCATGGTCATTAACTTCCCATAACTTCCATTAAGGCATGTTATTCATGGTGATTAACCTCTCATAACTTCTATTATTATTATTATTATTATTATTATTATTATTATTATTATTATTATTATTATTATTATTATATGTTATTTTTTATGTGAATTATTTGGGAACAACCTCTCTATTAGTTAGGATTAAGGTTGCTTATTACTTAACCTCTTTAGATCGCACATGTCAGCAAGATTTCTATTGAGTTGTCGTTATTATTGTTGTTTAATTTTCTCCAACCAAGTACCAGTCCTATTTTGTTTCCAGCTAACTCATCCCCGTCAATGAATTGATAACTATCCTAATCTAACACTGGCTAATAGGTCCAAAACAACCATAATCATCATCAAATCATTTAAAATTGCATAACATTATCCTTTGGTCATGTCTGGTAACCACTGGTAGTAGATAAAATAACGAATGACAAATAAGGATGGAAAAAAATGTCCGACCAGACTTGGGGTCAATGGGTTTGGCCTGGTCAAACTGACCCACAGGCAGGTTGGGTATGGCCCGAAAAAAATCAGGCAAGGCCACAAGCCGCGGGTCACTGGCCGTGGGCGAGTTGTAGGTCGTGGGCCAAGGTGGTCAGCCTATAGGTCAGTTTGATCGAGCCAACCCTGTTAACCAATGACATGCACAGTGATCCAAACAAAACAATGTCGTTTTATTTGTTGCAAAATAATGTTGTTTTGTTTATGTTAAAAATATTTCTTCCACTAACAAAACGACCTTGTTTTGCTTTAACAGTAAAACAATATCGTTTAATTTATAAGAAAATTAATAAAAGACAAGACAAAATGACGTCATTTTGTTGCAAGCAAAAATAATGTCATTTTGCCTCTCATTAATGAAAGCCAGTGCCAGCAGTCCAGCCTCCACCTTTGCTGTCGCAGTCTCGCTCGACCCTCAACCCTCAGCCTCGACACTGCCTCCATCCATCTCCCTTGATTCCCGACCTCGAGCCCTCACGCAGTTGCTTTTACTTCTTTGTTCTTCTTCTTTGTTTCTTGTTCTTCCTTGGTTATTCTCCTTCTATTGTCAGTGTCGTGTGCACGTCGAACTGTCGAAGTCACCAACGCTCAAACAACCAACGGTGAATGATCCAACGTACTTAATAAGGTAATCTCTCATTCTCTCTTGGACAATTTAGTTGTTTTGAGAACTGATGTGGCATATTTGAGAATTTTGGACTTTAATATTGAGAATATGGGATACTGCTTGTAATATGTTTGATGAAATGTTGCAGAGATTGTTTTTGTTAGTTGTTTTATATAAGTTTTAGTTTCAAATATCAACTATAGTTTTTTATCCTTCCTTTTCACACTGTTGTTCTCTTAATTGTATTTCGATATATGGATCAATGTATAATGACTCCAATGCATATGGGATTGCTTATGCCTGGATCAATTAGGGAAAAGAGAAGTAATGTTCCTTATTAGTTTAAACTTTTTGTGGTTTTCATTGTTGAAGTTATGTACTGGATGGGTGTCATTAATACCCACCATTCTTGAATAACATTCCAAATTCAAATTATTCTTTGTCATTTTCTTTATATTATATTCAATTTTCTTTAGATTAATCTTGAGTAACTAAAGTGATATGTACTCCATTTTCAAAATGAAAGTTAATGGAAAAATATGGTTAATGTTATAAATTTATAAGATTATTCTGCACGTTTGTTCTTTTATTTAAAATTCAGTAATACATTTATACATTATATAAATTTCAGTATTACATGCTCAAAGAGCTAAAAGTTTACAGGCTCCATCTACATCTCACAGGGTACAGCTGGAACTATATAATGGAGAGTTATGACTATAACTATTATCTCCATTATAAATCATTTTCCTATCTCATCTACTACAGCTATGAGAATAACTATAGACTCTATTGGTAAATCATTTTATTGCTCATCATGGTTTTGATGTCTCGGGCTATAGCTATGATTCTTTTTTTCTGCACTACTTTTTGGGTTATGATTTCAACATTGAATTATTTCTAATAAAATAGTTATCTATCCTTTTGACACCAAAAGTTAAATATATAGATGATTAATAAACAATTTGTTGTGTGAAAAGGTAATTTAAGCAATATTAGTGATTTTGAGAATCTCTAATTTTTTCTTAATACTTATTCATTATATTGTTTATAGCTATGCTTGAAAGTTTAAAACTATTATCATGAAATGATCAAACAAATTAGCATCTCAAGGAACAAAAGATTGATATAACTAATGTTAATCAAAAAATTTAGGATTAATTATACTAGTTAAGTCAAATTGATAGATTGTTAAAGCTTCCATCAAGGTAATTAGATATAGTCAATCAATGATGGAGTTTAAGCATATATTATGCATTTCATGATATACGGATTATATAGTCATCATTTAGTTATATTGTTGAGTAGTATAATTTTTATGTATGAGTAATTAAGACAATATATAATCATTATGAAATTAGAAATAGTTGCTAATTTTTTCCTTAATAGATATTCATTATATAGTGTATACACAGGCTTGAAAGTTTGAAACTTTTTATTATGAAATGATTGAGCAAATTAGCATATTGAGAAACAAAATATTGATATATCTAGTACTTAGAAAAGTTGGAGCATCCAAGGGGTATATATATATATACGTACAAGTTAAAAGTATGTAATTGAACTCCATTTCTAGTCTATTTCTCAATTTCTCTAGCTCTTAGGTGTAAAGTGTCAAATTACATAAGATGTTGGAAAAGAAAAGAAAAGTGAAACTAAACAAGAAGTAGCATACATGAAATCTTTTGTAAGACTCCTTCAAACAGGTTGAACTTTTTCAACACTTTTGATCAAGAAACTTGTAGATTGTATTACAAGCATGAGAAGAAAATATAAATTACACAATAGTTAAAACATCATTAAGCATATATAAATATAAATTACATAATAGTTAAAACATCATTAAGCATATATATATTAGAAACACTACACACATACAGAGTTCTCATTATACATTGCTCGTCTGTGATTTTGCTTACTAACAGGAATGATAAGAAAACTTTTGGAAATAATAGGATGATGAATTTTGAACTAAGAATAGACATAGCTTCTTCCACGTTATTGGGTTTCAGGCTCCTGCTTTTGCTAGGTTTTGAGCCATGTTGGAGGCTATCTATGAATATGCATTGAACACGAGTTGTCTTTTGTCAACTAGTGTTGTTTTCTTGGTTCTTTTGCTCTAACATGCAAGTCCTGAAACTCTAGCATATTCAAAGTTAGGACATTCTTTGATTTTCTTTAACATTTTCTAACCATAAGTATTTATATGTTTTTTGTCAAATGGATGAGTGTAACATCCCATCACTGATGGGAAGAGTAGAATAGTAAATTTTGAGTGGTCAATGGGCATTTAGAAATGTCTTTACATGTTCATGCATAATACCGCATCCGCATACATGTGAATAGTGAAGTTTGCATATGAAAAATGACTGTACATGCATTCGTGACATTTCCCGGTATATTTGTTAATAAAGGGGATTGAAAAAAAATGTGTTTGTTAATGAGAAATTTGGGTTGTTTGTTTTGAAAAATGGATTTGGACAGTGTAATTGTTGGGTTCAAAGTTTTGGAGACTTTTAGGACAATTTTTCTGAAAATGTAGGGTAATTTTTGGACTTTTTACCCTTTTAAAGATCGAAACTATTTTTGAGGTCTTCATGGAGGTTGTAGGACTAGAAGTCTTCTTCGAAACGGTCCAAGAATGACCTTAATCCAATTTTTGTAGCAAAAGTTATGGGATTTAGAAGTTGGGATGTCTGTGAAAAAGAAGAAGTGGAAAAAAGCACCGTAGTGCACAAGCACTACGGCGACTTTGAAGGTTAGCCCAAAAAGCACCGTAGTGCACAAGCACTATGGCGACTTTGAGGGGTAGCAGAAAAGCACTGTAGTGCACAAGCACTACGACGACTTTGAGGGATAGCAGAAAAGCACCGTAGTGCACAAGCACTACAGCAACATTGAAGTTTTGAGAGGTTGATAAACATTCGATAGTTTTTTAGCCATAACTTTTTCGTCTGACCTCTGATTGACTTGATTCTTAAAGCGTTGGATTCCTAAGATATTCCTCTATCCGTACATGGAGAATTATAAATTTTTTAGATTAAATTGAAGATGATTGTTTTAAATCAAAGTGAGAGGATTAGATAACAAGTTATAAGTTGGATATTTTTCTGAACATGGTTCAGTATTTTGGTAATATCTCGAGCTATAGAGCTCAGATTGAGTTGATTTTTGTTTTGAATTAAGCGAGAGACATGGGGATACAAGTCATATGAAGGATTCGAGTGTCAATTTAGCCCCTAAGATGTTCAATTTCTAGAATGAAGTTAGGTGTAGTGTTCAGTTTTGATTTAGTATTGGTCTGAAAGTGTTTTGGCCATAACTTCTTCATTTCGGAACCGAATTAAATTATTTTGGTGGCATTAGGAAATTGAGACAATGAAGAACATTTCTCTAGACAGAAGTTTTAGTAAATTCCTTCAAATTGATGATTTGAAAAATGTCCTAAGCTAATCATGATTTAATGAATTTTGGGACTTTGTTTTATTTTGATGATTTTGAGGACTTAATTAGCATGTTAATGTGAGTAATTAACATCTTAAATTGAGTTAAATCATATGGCTTAGGTTGATTGGATTAAATTTAGAAAGTAAAGTGTTAGAAGGCATATATGGAGGGGCATAATGGTCATTTTGCTTTCTTTAAATGAAAGAAGAGAGTGGCTGTTGTTTATGAGGGAGGAAGTTTATGAAAATTGAAAGAAAGAACAAAAGAAAGGAGAGAAGAACAAAGAGTGGTTTTGGTGGAGGAAAGAAGAGAAGAAGAAGAAGATCAAGCTTAAGGTTTCAACTTTTCTTGCTTTCGAAGAGTGCTTTCAAGATTTTTTCAAGAAGGAAAACAAGAAAGAGGAATATTTGGTCTTCCTTTAGAGCTAAAGAAGCAAAAACGTGGGTGAAGTGTAAGGTAAGTTGTTTCAATTTCTTTGGTTTTTGAAGGGGTTTTTGGTTCTATTGGCTTAGGAAAAGTATGGGAAAGATGATTCTAGGATGAAATTCATGATTTGTTTCTTTAGGATTTCCAATTTTTAAGATCCCTTTGACTAGGGTTTTGTGATTTTGATGAAAGAAAGTTAGTTTAGATAGCTTGAGGATTGTATGAGTTTGAGATTTCTAAGATGAATTTGGTGATTACATGGTATGAATTGTTAAATTTTGGATG
Source organism: Erythroxylum mucronatum (assembly GCA_027563825.1). Taxonomy (NCBI): domain Eukaryota; kingdom Viridiplantae; phylum Streptophyta; class Magnoliopsida; order Malpighiales; family Erythroxylaceae; genus Erythroxylum; species Erythroxylum mucronatum. The sequence continues at coordinate 9,429,132 of JAOSBP010000004.1, read as the reverse complement.
TTTATTACTTAGGGAATTTTTGCCTTAGAGGAAGGAAATTAAGTGAGGCTATGGAACTAAGGCAATGGGAGAGGCTTTGAACAAGTTACAAGCATAGATATGAGGTGGATACCATGTTTATATTTTGAATTATAAGCTAACTGTAAGTTTTCAAAAAATCAAGAAGTGAAATGATTTGAAAAATTATTGTTTATGTTTTCGAAAAATCAAGAAGGATATAAAATAATGGTTAAATTCAATGTTTTCGAATGTGTGGAAATTGCTACAATTGTTTCGGACTTTTTAATAAAAAGATTTAATTGTTACATTCTGTGAATGATTTGAATAAAATTGAAATACTTGTAAAATTCATTGTGTTTGAATGTGTAATAATTTCTAAAATTCATAATTTATCAATGTTGCTAAATTATGAAAATTGTTGCATTCCTTGTTTGTTAATGATTGCACATTTTACTATGTGAATTTGTGACTTTATAAATGAATTTGTGTGATTATAAGAATTTAGTTGTGAAAGATGCCTTCGGGCAGTTTGATTTTCAGGTGTGAAATGTGTTATGTGGGTTTAGTTAGGTCCCATAAGAGGGTCAAGTGCACTTGTCTAGGCTTCGCCCGCCTGCCTGCTAGTGGCATTGGAGTTCCTTTTAAGGACTCCCATAAGTTCACGGCTACAATGGACCGCTATGCGGGAAAGTGTAGTACGTTCTGTTCATGGCTATACAGGACCGCTATGTGGGATTGTGTAGTACGTTCTGTTTCCTGGACCGACCCAAACCATTTCTGATGTGTTGTGTTTTTGTTTTTGTTTATATATACGTGATGCATACATGTTCTTAAATTGTTCATGACTTCTTTGATAAATTGAGAGATTTTGAAAAATAAGCAATCGATGGATTTTCTACTGTGACATTTTTATAAAAATGGCAAAAAGTTTTTGAAAAATAATTTTTGCTTATTTTTCGATTTATAAACTTGATATCGACGAGCTGTAAAGCTCACCCCCTTTCATCCCTATCTCCAGGTCAGCATGATGGATATTGGATGGAAGAAAGACAAGACGTTCGTCCGTCACGTTGTGATTGTATTTTTGTTTAAATTAGATTATTGTAAAAATGAGGGCTTAAGCTTATGTTGTGTATTTTGGAGATTTTTGTATCTTTGTATTTTCGTGTATGATTGATGATGTATTCGTGGCTTGAACATGCCACTTTTGGTTGGTGATGTATTTCTTTTGGAGTATGTCAATATATTATGGATGTGTATATAGATTAGAATAGTGAATTGTGGTTTTGTATATCAATGGCATATGCTTATGAATGTGACTTGGATATGGATGATGATGATTGGTTGTGTTTGTTTATGTTGGGGTTCCGGACAGGAGGTCCGATGATGGTAATGATTGCATTGATGGTTTTGGAAATATTGAAGTGTTTATTGTGTATGAATTGTGTATTTATGAATATGTGTATTAAGTGACTTTTGACACAAAAAGAAAAGATTTTAATGAGTTTTGAGTGAATTAGACGAATTAAATGGATTGAGGAATTTCAAATCGGACGTTAAATTGTTTTGAATGTTCTTGAATGGAAGAAAAAAATTGATACCTTTTCGGATGGGAATAGACCAAAAGTGTCTTAGGGTTTGGTGATGCTGTCGCCTGCAACCAAATATAAATGAAATCACTTCTGTTAAAACAAATTAATGTAGTAGCGGTAAGCGGATATCGTTCCCACGAGGAATCTCTAACAGTAA
>JAOSBP010000004.1:9406216-9421574 GCA_027563825.1 Erythroxylum mucronatum | reverse complement strand
TTCATAAAGTCTGTACATGACTATGAACAAAACGCGCTAAAGGGGATTGCCTTTAGGGCACTACTCTAACAATCTTACGGTACTGAACACACATAAGTCGAGTTACACAGGAGTACAAGTCGACTTATAGGTACCGAGCAAGCATAAGTCGAGTTACATAGATGTACAAGTCGACTTACACTTACAGATTTTAGGTTAGTTAGCTATTGTGATGCTGATTACGCTGGGGATAGGATTGATAGACAAAGTACGAGTGGAGGATGTCACTTTCTTGGCCACAACCTAGTTTCCTGGTCAACTAAGAGGCAAAGCTCAATTGCTCCATCCACTACAAAAGCTGAATATATGTTAGCCGCAAGTTGTTGCTCACAAATGTTGTGGATCAAGTACCAGTTAGAAGATTATTCAATACGGGAAGATCAAATCCCAATCTTCTATGACAACACAAGTGCTATCAACCTATTGAAGAATCCAATACAGCACTCGAAGGTAAAGCATGTTAAAGTTAGACATCATTTCCTACAAGACTACGTACAGAGGAAGATCGTAAGTCTACAGTTTGTTGAGACGAATTATCAATGGGCAGATATCCCCACTAAGCCATTGAGTGAAGAAAGATTCAAAGAAATTAGACAAAACGTGAATATGGTAGTATTGAGTGATAAATCGTCTGACATGTCATAACCCAGATGATCTTCTTAGTTAAGAAGATAAAAAGTCGTAAGAGTTCAAGATAACAGTAAGTTACAGACGGTAACTGAAGTATATCACTTATTATTATAGTCTTTACGTATAATATATAAAATGCACAAGAAGGGGAGTTGAATTGTGTATTCTAATGGACATATGTGACACCCAAACCCCTCCCAGGCCTTTCCAAAGGTTTATACATCCCTTCTAACATCACATTCACGCATAATCTTCCCAATTTCAACTCTTCTAGTGCAAAATCACTTCATATCAATTCAGCTACTAAGTACTTTTCATTTAAACTCTTAAATCTCAACTCAAATGATTCATCACATTCAACTACATCTCATCATTCAAAATTTTTATGCTTTTTCTGTAACATATCTTATTCCTAAGTATCAAGCACTTCATATTCAAAATTAATCATTTCTAGTTAATGAATACTTCATGTATACCTTAAGTGTAGCTCAAGATCATCCATACACAATTCATATTCCCTATTTTTTTCATAAACACCAAAAATAGAACACAAACATATACATTAATCCACAAATTTGTTGCATCCAGTTCTCATTTTCATATCAAAATTCGAGACTCTTAAAAGAAAAATTTAAATTCAATGTCTTCATAAGAAAGGTAGCCATATGTATCTAGTTTAATCTAAGTCAGGAATGAACTCATTTAGATAACTACAGAACAAGTTATGGATAAAACAAAGAAGCATATCAGTGGAAATTTTTCTGCTAACATTTTCCAGATTTTTTAAACTTCCAACATTTTACATCTATCTCATATTATACCTAGATTATCTCTTCCATTTCATTTCCTCATTATTTTCTACCCAATTCAACTCAATATATCAATCACAAACAAATCATGACCTATTTTTTATCATTAACCCAAAACAGAGCATCTATATTTATCCATTCATAAACAATTTTCTACACTCATCTAAACACCACTTTGATGATCATTCAACCTCAAAACATCTCTATACCATTACATGAATTATTACTCATCCTACATATCCAAAACAAGACATGTACATAAATTTTTCATCACGTACGACACATGAATAAGCATTGCAGAACCAAGTCATCAAATCTCAATTTACTCATCATTCTAGCTTAATTTAACCATACCCATGACATTTAAAGCATAACTTACTTGGTTTAGCTTCAATTCTTCAAAAACAACACTTAGCCCTGGCTCCTAAGCATCACACAGTCATCATCTTGAAGGAGTTAAAAGTAGGTTTTTCTTGTGGCTAATTGAAGAAACATTAAGATGGAAGTAGGAATTGAAAGATGGAAGCAAGGTTCAATGTGGGTAAGGTGAGAAGAGAATGTCGTAGATGAGTAAAGAAAATTACAAGAGATGAGAGTAAGTGAATAAGGTGAAAGACAATTAAAATGAGATGGTCTTTAACTTTGATCAAATTTCGTGGATTATGGCATAAGGTGTGGCAAGTGACATGTCCCCTTTTTATGGTCTCTCTTACGTATTTTATTTAACTAGTTCATTTGTCTTCAATTCTTACTCCAATTGTCTCTCAATTTTCGATGACACTTTTCAATAATTCCTAAAGTCATTTATCAAAATTTTCATTGCCATTTGATAGTAATTTCTACTATCATTTATCATTTATCCTGCCATTTGGCATTTTTCCTAGTCCAAAAGTTACTTCAAATTTTCAGAAATTTTTCTTAAAATTTGCCAAAAATTCTAAATCATTAAATACACTCTCCAAATCAGTTTTTAACATATAAGAGCTACAATTCTCAATATAAACACTTTTATAAACAATTATACCCAGAAAATGTCAATGAATGCATCTACAGTCATTTTCATGTGCAAAGTTCACTATTCACGTGTATGTATATGTCATATTATGCATGAGCATGTAGTGCACTTTCTAATTTCTTAATAATCTCTCATATTTACAATTCTAGCTTCAACATGGGTAACATGATGTTACAATTACCCTCTTTGGGGAATGGGAAGGAAACAACTAGCATATGTGATTTGGGGATTAGTATTAATTTGACGCCCTATACTGTTTATTTGCAGTTATAGCTTGGGGAACTTAAACCTACCAAGATGGTCTTGCAATTGGTAGATTGAACTCTTAGATCCCCTAAGGGGACAATAGAAGACATGTTAGTACAGGTTGGGAGGTTAATAGTTCCTATGGACTTTATAGTCCTTGATATGGGGAAAGAAATTCTTAGGGATGCTTAACATACTATTTTTTTAGGAAGATCTTTCATGGCCACCGCTAACAATTTGATAGATGTTAAAAATGTGAAATAACCATGACTATTTTAGGACAAACCGTGGGGTTTTCAATTTTTAATACTTCCCTTATTCCCACTATTGTTGTGTACAAAAACTGCTCATTTATTGATTGTATTGATCTTACTGTTAGAGACCTTTTCTTGTGGGAAAGTAGTGATGACAAGCTTGAGCTTGCCTTGACTTTAGGCAAGGAGTTTGAAATTTCATATTTGGAAATTAAGGATTGCAAATTGATTTTGGAAGCAAGAATAAAGAGAGAGATCTTGAGACTGTTGAGGTAGATGAAGAGGTTAAGGGAGAAACTAATCAACCGAAATCAGTACAATTAAAAGAGCTCCCAAAGCACTTGAAATGTGTTTTCATTATGGAGAACAACACACACTAGTGATTATTTCTGCTTCTCTTAGTAGTGAGGAGGAAGAGAAAGTTGTAAGGGAACTAAAAAAGGCTTAAGAAAGCCATTAATTAAGGGTTGAGTAAAGGGCATTATTCCCTCCATGTGCATGCATAGAATAATCTTAGAAGAGAGGGCTGAACTAGTAAGAGAGCCCTAAAGGAGACTCATCCCAAACATGAGTGAGGTAGTTACGAAGGAGGTTCTTAAGCTCCTTGATAAGGGGATGATTTACCTTATAGAAGATGGATAAAGTCAAATTGATTTAATTGCTAGTTTGTCACTCTAACATTAGTTAAGGGTATTAGAAGTTTCTTGGGCTATGCTAGATTCTATAGGAAGTTTATAAAAAAAATTTCAAAAATCTCTCATCCTCTGTGTAATTTTCTTTGTAAAGATGTTCCATTTGTGTTTGATGATGAGTAACTTGAAGCATTCAATATTTTAAAAGAAAAGTTAACTTCTATAATTATTGCACCTGATTGGACTTTTCCCTTTGAAATCTTGTGTGATGCTTTGAACTATGCCATTAGAGCCATTCTTGGCCAGAGAGATAAAAAACTCTTGCGTGTGATTCACTATGCAAGTCTGTCTTTGAATGATGCTTAAGTGAATCACACAACAACTGAGAAAGAAATGTTAACTGTGGTTTTTGCTCTTGATAAATTTATATTATATTTGACATGTTCTAAGGTCATTGTGTTCAGATCATATTGCTTTAAAATACTTGTTGAATAAACTGTAAGCTAAACCTAAACTCAATAGGAGGGTTCTAATGTTGCAAGAGTTTGATGTGTAAATTAGGGACAAGAAAGGTAGTCAGAATTTGGGACAAGAAAGGTAGGAGGGTTCTGATGATCACCTTTCTAGGTTACACCCTAATGATGGTAATGCACATTGCACCTCAGAATGCTTTTGAACGATTTCATAATGAAGATTTATTTGTGTTTTCATATATATTTAAATATATGTAAGATAAAGATTGGATTTAAATAACGATTGGTTGTAGAATGTAAACTGACATAAATATCTTTGTGGTTTAGTCTGTGAAATCAACTATAATACATAAGTATAACATATATATATATATATATATATATATTGTTAGTCTTTCCATTATATTAATATCAATTTTTTTATAAATAACTTTTAGAAATAATTTAAAAATAATATGAATCTTGTAATTTTTATCTTATTGTATGCTCATTTGTTAATTATAATGATTTGATGGACCTTCTGTTATGAATTAGTTAACTAAACAAATGTAGATAAAGAATATTTTTAATTAAATATGTTACAAATTTATAGGGTGAATAAATAAAAATTTACTACGACATTTTATTTTGAATATACTTACCCTCGTCACAACCTTTGTATAACTTGACATGTTAATTTGAAGAAATTTAAAATTTGATAGGGCTAAAATGGAGTAATAAGAGGTATAGAATAGCTGCACTTGTACTTAAGAACTGATGTCATTTTTCATACGTGTCCATACGAAGCATCACACGTCAGGATCTCCATTTTTATCAGGTTCCACACTTCTATCTAAAATATCCGAAAGCAAACTCAAGGCAATCACTCAAGAATGGCTTGCTTATCTTGTCACTCCGTTACCAAAGCATTTGTCTATGGCTCTCTTCCTTTTAGCAGCAGCAAGAATGATAACAGCAATAACTCCACATCTTCACAACCCAACTCAGATCCCAAGCATTCAAATCCTTTAGAAAAACCAAAACCCAAAACCACAATAACTTTACCTCTAAACCAAACTCAACGTCAAAGCAAACTGTACCAACAACTTGCTCTCTTCCAGCTTGAACATGCAATTGGCGCTGGCAGTTATCGTGATTCTGAGCACGGGTATCATTCACATACAAACATAGATGCTATTCTTCTTTCATGTTCACTGCCACTTATCTCTAAATTTCTTTTCTTCAATCTTCCTATGAATCAACTAATTTTAATTTTTTCACCTCGAATTACTTCATCAGTCCAGTCCTATTCAGTAGCAAAAGAACAGCTTGAATGTGAATACTTAGATATATTGTACCATTTATAGTGCTTTGTTTCACAACGAGGAAACGTAGGGGGTCAAGGAAGAGGAAATCCAAAGAGCTGTCGCAGAATTCTCGGGGTCCCATGGAGGGATCAATAGAGAAGAAGCTAGAGGAGACCGGAGATTGGCTTGTCAATAAAACAGAGGAACAAATTCGCTCCACTGGTACTTATTTTGATCACTACCGTAATTTCATAGTAATTAGGTTCTCTTTTCATAAGAGAACTTGTAATTGTAATTTCAGGACTGCTTCTGTCAATTTCCTTAATTATTATTGTGACTTTCCCTTATCCTTCATCAACATACTCAATTCACCAACAGATGAGGATGAAAAATGAAATTTTTTGTCAAATTGGTAATTGATGTTAGAGCCAAGAGCAGGTGGAATTGTGAGTGAACCAGGACGGATGTATTATTATTTCTATTAGCTGAAATAGTAATAATCCTAGCTAGCATTTGAAAGGTTTTGACATTTTATCAATTTGAAGGTAAGGGATTTCTGATGTTCACGTTCAAGTGGATTCTTCCAACTTACATTTTGTTGTTCCTGATGGCTTCTGGCGTCATAAAGATACCACTGGAGTCACCATTACTTGATGACCTGATCATGTAAAACTGTCTCCGTTGCGGTTGCCTCTACTGATCGGTATTACTCAACATAGATAAATCGGTCTCACTCGCCGTAGCTCTAATGTGTAGACCAAGAAAGAGTTGTTATTTCTATTATTGATGTGTGGATAGTGTTCAGTAAAAGAGTTGTCTTTTTCTGTCGTTTATTTCTTTTATTAAAATTGGACGTGGGACATCCGTAGATATATGAACCTGTATGTTAGGTTAAAAATGTAAATATCCGCCAACTATATCAAAATAACTCGATGACATAAATAGGCTTTCATGATTAACTTAAATTCCAATAATCCAAGTGAGTAGAGGTTTTGCGTTAAAAAATTAACAATTATTATTGAGAGTATGCACAAGTAAATTAAAGAATTATAAATGTTATTATAAAAAGGAAATATTTCAGATAAATAATTAAGTTCAAATTAACAATTTACAATAGTAATAAAATTAAAGAAGCAGAAAATATAATAGTGTTATGGTTCTGTTTTTCCTGCATTCATAGGAAAGGAAAGGTATTTAAATATATCTATTATTTTTGAAGAATGAAGAATGCATTAATTAGTAGAACTTACAATTAGTTTGAAAAATCATATAGCAGGAAAACATCATCCCTTACAATCTTATGGAAGATTATATCCAGCGTAGGAAAAGATGATTAAGTTTTCAGGAGATTAGTCAATCTTAAGTTAAGTTACACTCAAAGTAAACTCTAAGCAACTTGTGCAAAATAAATATTCACAACTCATTAACTCCCCAGTTAAATGCAATGTCCTAGAATTATTTGTCTAATCCATTATAAAGTCTTATAAGTGAATTTCAGATCATTTAATGAGCATTTTGACGCATTTTCTAGTTTCTCTCTTTCCGTAAGCATAAATACTTATTGAAAAAATTCAAAAGAGACTTAGCAAATGGACTAATAGATTTCTTTCCTATTTCTAAGAAATTGGCCAAAGCCGTTGAGAGAACGATGAGAGATTTCTTATGGGGTAAAGCAAATGGAAATTCAGGCATCTATTACACACATGTCAATAAAACATAGATGCTATTACACAATCACATAAACATTCAGTTTTACACACATGTATATGTATAATGTATAATGCATGCTCAATGACAATCCTGGGTATATTTCTAAATTCACATTTTATGCTCATTCTCATTTCATGATTCATATTTATCTAATTGAACTTAGATTTACACTTCATTTGCACATAATCATTCTAAATTCTCCATTCAGTCTTTACCCATTGTATGTGTCTAGCTTATTCATAAGCTTACACCTTAAGAACACTTGGTCACTCTATATCATAACTCAATTTCTCATCATCTCTTTTCTAACCTCGTCTGATCTCATAATATCCAATTCTCATTCATAATTAATCACTTAATACATATTACTCAACTTCCTTGAGCATAACTGCAATCATATAAACATCTTCATTCCCATTATACTCATGCATTTGATACTTTGATTTCATCCATTCGCACACTAAGTTTTAACCTTCATTTTTACTTCAAACCTATCATACATTAGTCCCATAAATCAAGAACCATTCTAGGTTCACTTTAAGACCCATTTAAGCCTTAATTAGGGTCACTTGGCCCGTGAACGTTCTTTAAATGGACATACATGTCCGTTAAACGAATCTTTACGGTCACTTACAGATATTTGAAAATTTGACCCACTAGATGTCAAAATCTCTTTTCGAGGTCTACACATAAATTGTAGATCTCGAAGTCCTCTTTAAAACCATACCTAAATTACCTCAATCCGAGTTATACAGGAAAAGTTATGCCTCTTGCACTAAGGTATGTCCAATTGCATTCTATGCTTTCCAGATTTCTAACTCTTCGCTTATAACATTCAATTTCTCATGCTTAGTCTACCATTTCTAGTTCAATACTCATCATTTATCCATTATTCTAACTCCATTTCAACTCAATATCATACATAACCAAATTATTGCCCATGATTGATCACAAACACTAATAACAGAACATACAATTATATATGCATTCATCATCAATTTTCTGCACATATTCGATTTCATTTCCACTTTCATTTCACCTCTAACTATCACTTTGATCCTTCGCATTTCAAGGCAGCACATTAATCCCTTTCTTTAGCTTTAGACTCGTTTTACATCATCACAAAAACACACAAATAGATTCACATCAATTCATCAAGAAAAAAAACAAGAACCCATTATGTATCCAGTTTTTTCTGCACTTTTCCAACACCTAGTACTCAGTTTTAAGTCAAAATTAGAAACTCTTAGTGACATAATTTGAATTCTATGTCTTCATGCAAAATGTAGCCATATATTTCTAATTTAATCCAAATCAAGAATCATCTCAATTGAACAAATTTAGAAGAAGTTATGGCTAAAACACAGAAGTTATGATCAATCATCTCAATTGATCATTGAGTGGCTTTTCCTAGGTGATGGGGAATTTATGTAGTAGGGTATTGGCCTTAGTTTTCTTAGACTGCTTGAGAGGTGAGTATTGAGGGTGTGGTGTGTCTTTCTCTGCTTTGTGTTGTTCCTATGGTTTTATCCTTCGTAGTATCTTTGTAGGCAAGAGATTCTGGGTAATCTCTAGTTGTGTATATAAACTATTCATTTTTGTATAAAGTTTTTCTGATTTACCCCAAAAAAACACAAAAGCACACTCATAGGTAATATTGCTGCAACATTTTCCAGCTCAACTATCAATTTTGTTTCCAAATCTTACCCCAACACCACTCATACCAAGATCACCTTTTCTACCACAACACTCCTCATTCTCAACCCCATTTCAAATCCAAAACATTCACAAATCAATCTATGATCTATATTTGATCGTTAACCAAAAATAAAACACATACATTTTCCCATTCATAATTGATTTTCTATACTCATCCTAACACCATTATATAGATCATCCGACTTCCAAAACATCTCTATAACAAATCATGGGTTATTAATGATCATTCACAACTACAAAAACAAAAAATTTACATAGATTTTTTACCATCCACATCACACATAATCAGCTCACAAAATCAAGTCATCAATCCCACATTTCTCATCATTCTAGTTTCAGTTTAACAATACCCATAACATTTAAAGCATAACTTACTTGGTTTTACCTCAAATTCTTCAAAAACAACTCTTGCGCTAGCTCGAAAGCATCACACGTTCATCACAAATGGAGGTGAAGTAGGTTAGGTCTCTTTAGAAACAAGAAGAAGATAGCAAGATATTTACGTGGATAATGATGAAAAAGGTTCAACTTTGAGGCTTTGGAGAAGAGAGATGGACAGAGAGCAATTGAAGAAAAAGTGAAGAAGATGAAGGAATGTAGCATATGTCGTGAATGGTTAAATGAAAGACCCAAAATATGGTCTTTCATTTAACAATTTTGTGGCTTATACATGTGGTGGCCACATGTCAATTCCCCATGGTTCCATTTGGTCCACTTTAATACTAGTCTATTTTATCTCCAATTTCTACTCCAATTGTCTCTCAGTTTTCAATGACATAAGTCATTTATAAAAATTTTCATTGCCATTTGACTCTTATTTCTACAACTATTCATCAATTGTTATGCCGCTTGGCATTTTTCTTAGTCCTAAAATATCCTTAAATTCTAGAAAATTCCCAAATTTTCACCAAAAATTCTAATTCACTACTTATACATTCCAACTCAATTGATAACACATATAATTCATAATTCCCAATATAATCACATCAAATATCAATTATATCTGAAAAATGTCAAATGAGTGCATGTATAGCCATTGTAATGTGTGCAAAACTTCAAATTCACATGTGTGTATGCTAACATTATGCATGAGCATGGAACGTAATTTTTTCAATTTCTCTTGATTTCACATGTACCAAATTTTAAGGTTCTAATCCGTAGTATCAGAACGGAATGTTACATTTCTCCCCTCCTTAATAAATTTCATCCTCGAAATTCTTATTTGATTGAACAGGAAGGCAGGGGAATTGTTTCCTTAATTACTCCTCCGTTTCCCATTTAACTTCACCACTCGCATCATTTCTTCACCAAGAGAGGAGGGCACGGATGAGTCTAGAGCCCCAAAAGATGCTGAGGCTTATATAGGGCACGGTAGTGGGCCTTCTCGATCACAGATGCAGGAGTCTCCTGTTTCGTAGGAGCAAGCGTCTATCATAGATCTGAGATTGTTTCAGGCATTTATTCAGGCCTTTGTCTAGGCTATGGGTCAGATGACGCATTCTTCCGCTTTAGGCCCAGTTAAGAAGGGGAAGCAGTTCGACAAACTGAGGAAGTATAGAGCAATGGACTTTTACGGGACCATTGATCCCGAGGAAGTTGAGACATGGCTAAGAAAGACAGAATGGATATTGGAGCAGATAGATTATGAAGATGATGAGAAGGTTGAACATGCTGCAAGTTTGCTACAAGGGGATGCTCGGCATTGGTGGTAGAGTGTCCTAGGAAGTCAGATGAAGCCACCAGTGTTGGCATGGAAGGACTTCTTGATTGTTTATAAAAAGAAGCATTTGTCTGAAGTGCATATCCAACAGAAACAGAGATAATTTTTAAGCCTCACCCAGAGGGAGATAACGGTGAGTGAATATGAGTGCCGATTTACACAATTAGGCCGATATGTAGCTGAGTTAATGATGAGCAAAGCTGCTAGGTGTCGAAGGTTTAAAGCAGGACTGCACTTGGCCATCAGAGAGAAAGTGGTGGCACAGAATTTCTGCTACTTCCAACAACTGGTTAAAGCAACATTAAGAGTGGAAAATGTGGAGAACATTAAGAGTGCGGTGAAGAGAAAGAGGAAAGGGAGAGAATAGTTTAAAAGGGGAGGCGGTACTCCTATGTTAGAGAGGAGTGACAGGACTTTCCCTGCATAGTCTTAAGAGAGGAGTAGTGGAGCAAGCAGGGCTAGATAGATGAAAACTATCTCACATTAAGCCTCAATGACTAGAGGCAGCAGAAGGGGAGATAGGGATAAGCCACCCATTCCTAAATGTGATCACTGCGAAAGGTTTCATAGAGGGGAATGTTACCGATTGACTAAAGCGTGCTTCAATTGTGGGGAGAAAGGACACATAGAAAAAGAGTGCCCTCAGAATGCAAGACATGAGAGAAGTCAGACGTAAGCTTCAAAGAGGGCCAAGACAGTGGGAAATAGGAAAGTAACTGAAGTGAGCAGTAACAGTTTTGATGCGGCCAGGGAGATCGAGGGGACAAACACCAGCTAGAGTGTTTGTTATAACGAGGGAGGACGCAGAGATAGATCCAGAAGTCGTAACTAGTATGATTAAATTATTTGATGAGGATATTGTTGTTTTGATTGATCCAGGTTCCACCCATTTGTCTATTTCATCAAGTAGATTTATGAAATGTAGAGAATTGAGCCCATTGGATACTCCTTTGATGGTTAGTACTCCAATCAGCCAATGTATTATTATTAGTCAAGTATATAGAGACTGTGAGATACATATTGGAGGGGAACAATTAGTGGTGGATCTAATGCTATTGAGGATAGGAGGATTAGATGTGATTTTGGGTATGGATACCTTAGAGAAGTATAATGCCAACTTGGATTGCAAACAAAATATTGTGGAGTTCAAAATTGGCAATGGTAGAAAGGTGGTGTTTATGTGGGACAGAAAAGCGAGTCCGACTAGAATGGTTTTGACTATAACGGTAGAAAAATTGACAAGGAAAGGATGTGAAGTATTTTTGGCCTATATGGTAGACACAAAGACAGATGGCGGGAAGTTAGAAGAAATACCTGTGGTCATGAAATTCCTGGATGTCTTTCCCGAGGAATTACCAGGACTACCACTACCTAGGGAAATTGAATTTTCCATTGAGCTTCTTTCGGGCACAATGTCAATATCGATTTTGCCTTATAGAATGGCTCTGGTAGAATTGAAGGAGCTTGAGGAGTAATTGGAAGAGTTGTTGAAAAAAGGTTACATAAGGTCGAGCTCTTCACATTGGGGAGCTCCGGTCGTTTTTGTAATGAAGAAAGATGGATCGTTGAGGATGTGTGTAGATTATAGGAAGCTCAACCATGTCACCATCAAGAACAGATATCAGCTCCCACATATCAATGATTTGTTTGATGAGTTATAATGGGCAAGGGTCTTTTCTAAGATGGATTTGAGATCAAGTTACCACTAATTGAGGATAAAGGAGTCCGAAGTGTTAAAGACTGCTTTTAGAACACGGTATGGCCATTTTGAGTTCTTGGTCATGCCTTTTGGGTTAACGAATGCATCTGTAGTTTTCATGTACTTGATGAATCGAGTCTTTAAGTCCTTCTTAGACCAATTTATCATTGTCTTTATTGATGATATATTGGTTTATTCTAAGAGTGATAAGGAACATGAGGAATATTTGAGGATTGCTTTAGAGACATTGAGGAAGAATAAGTTGTATGCCAAATTCGACAAATGTGAATTTTGGCTAAAGGAAGTAATTTTTCTTGGACATATGATTTCGAAGCAAGGAGTACATATGGATCCAAGGAAAATAGAAGCCGTGGTGAAGTGGGAAGCACCTAAGAATATAGAAAAAAATGAGGAGTTTCTTGGGTTTAGCTGGGTATTACAAGAGGTTTGTGGAGGGCTTTTCCATAATAGCAACTCTACTTACCAAATTGACCAGGAAGAATTAGAAGTTTGCATGAACAGATGAATGCCAGAAAAGCTTTGAGGAGCTTAAGTACAGATTGATGAGTGCATCAATTTTGACTTTGCCTTCGGGTAATGATGGATACATAGTGTATAGTGATGCCTTGAGGAAGGGATTAGGTTGTGTGTTGATGCAAGGAGATAAAGTGATTGCTTATGCTTTTAGGCAATTGAAACCATATGAGATGAATTATCCTACATATGACTTGGAGTTAGCTGCTATAATCTTTGCGCTAAAAATATAGAGACACTATCTATATGGAGTCACCACCAGGGTGTTTATAGACTACAAGATTCTTAAGAATCTAATAAGCCAGAAAGAGTTTAATTTGAAACAGAGAAGATGGTTAGAGCTACTTAAAGATTATGACTTGATGATAGACTACCACCCGGGGAAAGCTAATATAGTAGCGGATGCATTGAGTAGAAAATAGACTATAACACATATCGAGACAGTGTATCTTCCTCTATTGGAGGAATTAGCCAAACTCAGGGTAACATTGAAGCAAGTCGAATCTGATTATATGTTGGCTAACTTTAGAGTAAGGACAGTGTTGAATGAGAAGATTAAGGAATTGTAGGAACAAGATGAGTACTTGAGCAAGCTCATAGAAGAGATTAAAAATGGTAAACCTTCTGAAATAAAGATAAGGGAAGATGGATCGATGGTGGTAGAGAACAGACTATGTATTCCTAATATGCAAGAGTTGAAAGACAAGATTCTTAATGAGGCACACAATGTGCCTTATGCAATGCACCCAAGAAGTACGAGAATGTACAAAGATTTGAAGGAGCATTTCTGGTGGAAAGGAATGAAGAAAGAAGTAGCAGAACACTAAAAAATGTTTAGTGTGCCAACAAGTCAAGGTTGAACACCAGGTACCTTCAGGTAAGCTTAAACCTTTGTCATTCCCTAATGAAAGTGGGAAAAGATTACGATGGATTTCTTGATCGGATTGCCAAAGACCAGCAGGAAGCACGACGCAATATAGGTGATTGTGGATAGACTAACTAAGTTCACACATTTCTTGCCAACTAAATAGACGAATTCTATGAATATTTTGGCCAAGAAATACATAGATGAGATAATTAGACTTTATGGGATTCCAAGTTCGATAGTCTCAGATAGAGATCCCAGGTTCACCTCCATATTCTAGTAAAGCTTACAAGAGATTTTGGAAACGAAGTTGCATTTTAGTACAGCTTTCTATCCACAAACTGATGGACAATCGGAGAGAACAATACAGACTCTGGAGGCAATGTTGAGAGCTAATGTTATGGATTTTAAAGGCTCATAGGATGATCATTTGCCTTTAATCGAATTTGCTTATAATAATTCCTACCATTCAGGAATTCAGATGGCAATGTATGAAGCTTTGTATGGTAGGAGGTGCAGAACTCCTATTTGTTGGGATAAGGAAGGTGAAAAGAGGCTTTTAGGGCCTGAGTTGGTGCAAGTCACTATTGACAAGATTAAATTAGTGAAACAGAGACTTAAAGCAACTCAAGATAGAATGAAGAGCTACACAGATGCACATAGAAAAGAGATGGAATTTAAAGTTGAAGACAAAGTGTTTCTTAGAACTTCTCCATAGAAGGGAGTCTTAATATTTGGTAAGAAGGGCAAGTTAGTCCAAGATACATCGACCCTTATGAGATCATTAAGAAAATTAGGCCTTTAGCCTACAAGTTAGCTTTGCCAGTGGAATTGTCTAAGAAGTCTTCCACGTATCGATGTTGAGGAAGTACCGATCAGATCCTTTGCATATAGTTTAACCTTCAGAGGTCCAGTTAAGGGAGGATTTGATATAAGAGGAGAAACCAGTGGAGATCCTAGATTCGAAGGAAAAGATCTTGAGAAACAAGATAGTGAAACTAGTTAAAGTCTTATGGAAGAACCATGCAAAAGAAGAGGCAACATGGGAGCCCTTGGAAGCAATGAAGGAGAAGTATCCACACCTATTCAATAACTCAGGTAAGAATTTTGAGGACGGAATTCTTTTAGGGGAAGAGAGTTGTTGGATCCTGAAATTTTTCTAAATTACTTATTAACTGTTTAATTATTTATTTTTTGTTTATTTGTTTGATTATCTATTTATTTTTAGAATTGAGTCATTAATTATAAATTTGAGGAAAAGATTAGAATTAAGTCAAATTAAGGAGTTAGTAGGTGAAATTAAGTGAAAGAAGGGTAAATATGGAAAGACTAGTTAAATGAGGGGCAAAATGGGAAAGACAACTAAAATGTGTCTTGAATTAGAAGAGAGAAGAGAATGTCATAGAAGAGAGAAAGAAGAGAAGAAAAAACGTAGAGAAAGAAGAGAAGAAGGAGAAATCGTGGAAGAAGAGAGAAAGGGAAGAAAGAAGAAAAAAAACAGAGGAGAAATCAAGCTTGTTAAGGTAAGTTAATCATCTTTTCTTCTTGCTTTAGTAGAGAAATGAGTTGTGTTGAGAATGAAGGAGTTAGAGATGTTAGTGTAAGTCGACTTGTATATGATGTAAGTCGACTTATCTTGTCACGATACCCATAAGGCGCCTTGTGTAGTGACACAAGTCGACTTATGTTAGGTATTGTGAGTTTGTTAGAGTAGTGCCCTAAAGGCA
>JAOSBP010000004.1:9370938-9398593 GCA_027563825.1 Erythroxylum mucronatum | reverse complement strand
TGTATCATCATCTTCAAGCATGAATTCAAGTAAAAGGAATCATTATTATCTAAAAATGAACAACTATTTTGACATACGAATTTGAAATTTTTAACACAACAGAAACATTCTCTTGCAAAGAACAACATAACAATTCCATAATAAACCATTGGGGACTTTTGTCGAACATGTTATAGGCAGCCATAATTGAACTCAAGAACACAATCAAATCTTTCTGTTTTCCCTTCATTCAACAACAACAACACAACTTCTGCACCATTCAACCATTATCATCACTAACTAACGCAAACAATTCAATAAGAAACTAAAAACATAACACAAACCATGTATAATATATTTTCAAGTTCAATGAAAAATGCCAAAAAAATTTGCAAAACATTACTCACTAGACGAAGACACACAGCACAGGGAGAAGAATGGTTGAGACGTCGAAGAGAGAGCAGAAGCTACAGGAAAAACGAAGTGGGATACGGTTGGGTTTTCAAAAATTGAAGACGAAGGGCTGTGGAAGTCTAGGGGGAAGAAGGAAGTACTTACCGTGTCTATGTTTAAACAAACGTTGGGACAACGTTGTTTGTCGTCCTATAGATGACATCGTCTCAGCTTTTTTTTTTTTGCGGTTTCATCTTCTCTGTTTCACCTCACCGACGTTGCCTTCTGCGTCTGCCATCGCTTGCGTTGTCCTTGGACTGCCCAAATGACGCCATCCATGGCGTCGCCTACGATGGGCGATAATCGCCCTAGCAATGCCAACTGATGGCGTCGCCTGTGACCCCATCCAGTGTCGATGCCAACCAGTGGCATCGCGATTCCACAGGCGGGCGATAATCGCCCATTTGTATTTAGTAGACGCAAAGGCAAAACACGCAGAAATTAGAAGCAAAATAGGGCAGAAACACAAACATGAATAAGCAAAGTCATTTAACCCAGAAATTGCCGAAGGAGTTGGGGGTGTTATGTTGCGGAGACAGGGACAACGTGTCTCTGTCCTCCCTTTTTGGGAGGAACAAAAAAGCTTGTCCCTATTATCCGGGGACGATGGACAGAAACTCGGGGACAGCAACCAAACATCACACGGAGATAGAATTTTTATGTCTTGTCTTCTGTCCCTACTAACAGGGATAGGAACCAAACACAACGTTATAGTTTGATATCTCCTTTAACATCTTCTTATGAAATGTACATGTTCCTGTTAACTTTTCATTACTTGGATCATCTTAACTCAATTTTTTTTAATGAAAAGTTATGTTTAAAGCATCAAATCATGTTCATTTTTGATAATATATTAAACTAATACGACTCTTTATTACACTTTCTTATTTGTGTTCAATATAACCATATTCTACACCTTCTTAATAATAAATTTAATCAGACTCTTACACAATATTTCAACTTTCAATTCATAGAAAATTTAAAAAATACACTAAAGGAAACAAAAAAAATTAAGGACCTCACTTTACTACTATCTCAAAAGAGTGGTTATCTTTGAATGTTAAGGTCCAAATAGATATGGAAATGAGCCAGGCCGAGCTCGATCTTGGGTATTGTTGCTGTGGTTCGGGCATGAGGCATGGGATTGGAGTCAGTTTGGCCAAAATCCCAGCCTTGGGTGACTTAAACTATTTTTAATTAAAAATGCAAAAATAACGTTGTTTTTAACAAAATGATATTATTTTATTTATAATTATTAGGCCTTGATCAATCCCTCGAGCCCAATCTAAGGCCCTTTTTCAAAAAATAGGCCTGAACTTGGTGAATGAGTTGGTCTATTGACTTTAAGTTAGACCGGTCTAGACTCAATCAATAGAAAGTAATAAAAACACCATGAACTTCTTGAATAGCTACTTCAGTTGATTTTGTAACACTTACAGCTTTTTTTTTCCCAAGTATGTTAGAAAAAGAAGCACTTCATTTATCATGCTATAAAAAAGATATCAAAGTTACCCTCGTCAAGTCTATTCGCAGCTGAAGTCAAATAAAAGTGGAGATGACAATAAACTAAGTCAAGCTAAGCGACACCCTTTTTTAAACATGAAAACAACGGCGTTTTAGTTATAAATGACAAAAATGATGTTATTTAACTTAATAACATTTGATAAAGCCAATATTACCAACTTTAAGCATGATGCCAAAGCACTCTTTCTGGTGGATTTGGAAAGTCAATTACTAGATGCTTCAAGCATTTCTTAATCCGCACAAAAGATCAAATTTGCAAATTGCAATCATAAACAATAATATCAATTGATTCCACTTTTGCTATTGAATGGATCCATAAATTAATGCTCCGCGAATTAATAATATTTTTATATAATCAAATTTTAGTTCTAATTAAATTAAATAATTTTATATGATCTAAATTATTAATTTATAAAAATATATTTTGAAGAATAGAACACGGGAATTTAAAAAAATTAACTTAATAATAACAATTTTTTGAATTTTTAAATATAGTTAATTAAATATGAATTAAGTAATGTGTGTTATTTTATTATGTCCTTATCTTATCTTATAAATCTTAGTTATTTATTTTATTAAATTTACGTAAAATTTATATAAAAAAATGTATGAAATTTAAAAAGGGTAAAATAAAATAGAGCTCACTCGTATAAAAGGGCCAAAAGGAAAGCAAAGAAATTGTGATAAGACAGGATGTAAGCGCGAACACACACGCGGACACAATTACAAGATTTGCAGATAAGCCTCTTGGCTCTTTTTCTTGCTAACAAGAAACTGCACAACCTCAAACCAAAATCAAAAGAACAAGAGCTTTCTCCGAGGTTTCAATGCTACCTATCCTCACTCTTCCCACTCCAAAACCTTCACTCTTTCCCTCTCCATCATTCACCTTCTTTCCTCCTCTCCCTAACCGGACTCATCGTTTACTCTTCCACTCCAGCCTCAACGACACGCCGTTCCAGCCCCCAACTGCCGAGAACTCGCCCATCCAGCAGCCGCCGAGAACCCTTTTCCCCGGCGGTTTCAAGCGTCCCGAGATAAGGGTCCCGAGCATTGTCCTCCAGCTCCGCCCTGACGACATTTTGAGCTGCCCCGACGCGTTGAACTTCGTGGACAAGGTCGTTTCTAAGTGGGTTGGGATTGTTGTTCTCAATGCTGGTGATGGCAGTGGGAAGCGGCTATACGACGCCGCTTGCTTGCTGAAGTCTGTTGTGAGGGATCGCGCTTTCTTTTTGATTGGAGAGAGAGTTGATATCGTTGCTGCTGTTAATGCCAGTGGCGTTGTGCTTTCTGATCAAGGTTTTGATTTTTTGCTTTTGGATTTTAGAGAGATTGTGAACTCCTTCAGTTGATTTACTTCATGTTGTGATCAAGCGTGAACCTTTCTACCAATTTCATGCACTACTTATTCGACTATGATCAAGCTGGACCTTTCTACCAATTTCACGCACTACTTATTAGACTATGTTATGTTGCATAAAGA
Organism: Erythroxylum mucronatum; assembly: GCA_027563825.1. Lineage (NCBI taxonomy): Eukaryota > Viridiplantae > Streptophyta > Magnoliopsida > Malpighiales > Erythroxylaceae > Erythroxylum > Erythroxylum mucronatum. The sequence continues at coordinate 9,395,154 of JAOSBP010000004.1, read as the reverse complement.
TGCCATGCAAGTTGAATAATAGTCTATTGGCTTTATTTGTTTGCAATTACAGACAATCAATCTGTAGCCTTGTTGTCCATAAAAATTGTTATGCGCATTAGAAGTTAGACTCCGCGTATAAGTAATTTGGTTTTATTGTTATGGCGTAGGTCTTCCTGCTATTGTAGCAAGAAACATGATGATGGATTCGAAATCTGAATCGGTAGTTCTCCCTCTTGTAGCCAGAATAGTAAAGACTCCAAAAGCTGCCTTTAATGCATCTAATGCTGAAGGTGCTGATTTTCTCATTTTTGACTCTGATCAAGAGAAACATCTTGATCTTGGAGAGAACTTTGGATTGGCGAATGTAAAGATACCCATATTTTTCATGTGTTCTTCGCTTGAAGAGACTACATTATTTATTGAGGGATCAAAATTTCCCACATCTGGTGCCAGTGGTTTAGTCTTGTCGTTGGAGGATTTGAGGTCATTTAGTGATGATGATTTGAGCCGATTGCTTAACCTTGGACTTGCAACAGAGCCAAGCACCCAGGATGAGCTTGAAATCCCCAATGAGTTGAAAAAGTTGGATTTGCAAAATGATCATCATGGTATAAAGAAGATAGCAGGCTTTGTCAAATTGAAGGACCGAGAAAAGCAGCTCGTAGAAACAGAGAAATCATTGTTGTTTGAAGCAATTGGTGTTATGCAAAAAGCTGCTCCTATGGTGATCTTTTAATTAAAATTTGGTAGTTGCATTCATTTATCAGATAATTCTAACCTATTCTCAAACCCTTCATATGCTTTTTTGACTGAATCAGTTTTGGTTTTGAATGACAGATGGAGGAGGTTTCGATTCTCATTGATGCTGTTTCTCAAATTGATGAGCCATTTTTATTGGCTATAGTGGTAATTGTGTGATGAATTTCAACAAATTCTGGTTCCAGGGGTATAATTGGTATTAGCTCAAAATTGCAGATGAACCCTTCTCTGTAAGATCTACAATGAAGTGGTCTTTAACATTTGCATGCACTCTGGGACAAATGAGAAAATAATGCCAAAAGCTCACAATTTTGTTTCATTTATTTGTTACTGAATATTGGTGCATGCCTTATAACAAAGATTCAGAATCCCGGGATCATTCTTTTGTTCTCTTTTCTTTTCTTTTATCTATAAGGGCCCTTAGCTGTTAGTTTAGCTGCACTTAGGCCTGTTTCTAGGCAGCATCTTAATCTTCATATCTTAGGGTATTGTGTCCTTCCTCTTCCTACTTCTTAAAACACTTCTTTTGCCTCTTTTCTTTTCTTCCTACCTTTATTTTTAGGTCAATGCTTGATTTTTTCAGTTCATGCTCTATCTCTGGCTAAGTGTAAGATTGATGTGAGCATATTTTGCTATATACTTATGTCATTATCTTTATAAAAATGTTTTGAAAGGCTTTATTTCCTCATGATTCTTTGTCATTTTTTGGTGTCATTAGGGTGAATTTAACTCTGGAAAATCAACTGTTATTAATGCACTTCTTGGGGAAAGTTATCTTAAAGAGGGTGTTATTCCTACAACCAATGAGATCACCTTCTTACGCTATTCTAAGTATTCTGAAGAGCAACAACGCTGTGAAAGGCATCCTGATGGTCAATATATATGCTACCTCCCAGCTCCAATTCTTAAAGAGGTGTGTATTGCTTTATTTTCCCTCCCTTGGATTGTTTCACCATACATAATTGTAATGGGTGTAGAGGTTTTCAAAGTTGTGGACTGAGAACATTATTTGATCTTTCTGATTGCTGAGTAGACCTAAACAGTAGTGAAATAGATGTGCCTAATGTAACACAGTACGTAAGGATGGCTCAAAAATTTTTGTAAAGGCCCTTTCTAAAATTTAATTTAATGTTATTCTGAAACGACGTCATTTAGTCATAATACGTTTATGCTTGACATATTCGGGTTTCGGGCAGGGTCGTAGAGTCTGAGCCCGAGTTTGGCCCGAAGACCAAAAATTTTGAAGGAAAAAAAATCAAGACTGCCTTGAAAGCCAGTCAACCCGGGCCAAGTCTGTTGATTTCGGGTTTGGGCACAAATGCCATGCCTGTCAGTACAATAAATTTGTCCAATAACATTGTCAGAAAGTTGCAGGAACAGTGTGTGATAATAGTTAAACCAAAGTATTCAAAACATATGTGTCTCCGTTTGTACTTGGTGGATGTTGTGCTTAATGTGTATAGGCTGAAGAAGATGCTACTTCATTGTAGTCTGTCTTTTTCTACTATAAAATTCTAACTTTTCTTTTCTGAAAAGCAGATCAACATTGTTGATACACCAGGGACTAATGTCATACTCCAAAGACAGCAGCGCCTAACAGAGGAATTTGTGCCTCGTGCAGATTTGCTTCTTTTTGTTATTTCTGCTGACCGTCCATTGACTGAAAGTGAGGTATGGAATTTTTAACTTGAGATTGTTTCTAACACATTTCTCATTATTCTGCAGTCTTAATATCACAACTCAAATATCATGAACTTATTTTATGTTGAGTTTGATTCTATTTATATTATGGGTTAATTATCCATTTAGTAAGGGTTCTCTACTTTTGATTCTTTGTGCCATCTAATATAAATATTCCATTGCCTTGATGATTAATTGAAACAGATTACATAGTTTTAATGTTTCTAAAAGCTATTTTTTTGCAATATAGTGAGATTTAGAAGGTGCAAACAATCCTGCAATTGGCTTAGATGTCCATTTTGATCTGCACGAATTTCCTTAGCGCATAATGAATGCATTTGACATTGGTTTATTATATAGAAAGGCCCAATTTAGTCCTAAAGGAAATTAATTTGCATTTGCCTAATTTTTATGCTGACTGTTGTCTATTTGCATGTGTGATTATGTAGATGCTATGTACCTTCTTGTCTGGATTTGTTGTTTGCATTTATGAATTTGATTTTGCTCCTTCATACTGTTTTTCAGGTAGCATTTCTCCGTTATACTCAACAGTGGAAGAAGAAAGTTGTCTTTGTGTTGAATAAATCTGACCTTTATCAGAGTGCCAGTGAGGTTTATCATGAACTCTTTTTGCACCATTCATTGAATATTTACTGGATTGAGAAATTGTTGATTTATGTTAGTCTGGTTTTCTAAATCTTCCAACTTCCTATTTTGCTTGTCTCGCATGATATGTAGCTTGAGGAAGCTATATCATTTATCAAGGAGAATGCAAGGAAATTGCTGAATGCTGAGAATGTAATGTTATATCCTGTTTCTGCGCGTTCTGCTCTTCGGCAAAAACTATCAGCTTCTTCTAGCATTGGAAAAGATCACAATGAATTGTTAGCTTTAGATTCTCATTGGAAAATTAGTAGCTTTTATGAACTTGAACAATTCCTTTATAGTTTCTTAGATGGATCAACGAGGACAGGAATGGAAAGGATGAAACTTAAACTTGAAACACCAATTGCAATAGCTGAACGTTTATTTTCTGCTTGTGAAACTCTTCTGAACGAAGATTGCCTGAGAGCCAGACAGGATTTGACCTCTGCAACTGAACTAGTTGAGAGTGTAAGAGATTATGCGATGAAGATGGAAAATGAGAGCATTGCTTGGAGGAGGAAAGCTTTATCTCTGGTACATTAAAGTGGATTATATTTTGATATGAAAATAACTTTGGTTGTTTCAATAACTTTTGAATTAGCTATTGTTAATTGGATTGTAGATTGATGCAACAAAATCCCGGGTAATAGAGCTCATAAAGTCTACTCTGCAATTATCTAGTGTTGATGTTGTCTCATCATATATATTTAAAGGAGATAAATCTACCATGATGCCTGGCACCCTAAGGATCCAAAATGATGTTATAGGTCCTGGACTCTTGGAAGCACAAGTGAGTAAGCTCCTCCAGCACTTTTAAAAATATGACACTATCTTCTATTTTTCAGTTAGCTATGTTCTCAAATGTTTGCAACTTTTCTGCTATATTACCTGAAAAGCCCTAAATAACTCGTGTCACATCTATGTATTACCTACCTGTACAAGATCTGTAAACACTTCTGAGCCTTCTAATATGCTTTTTATCCATTTATGATATCATATCCCATTTTAGTTATATGGTAATGATCATTCTTTTCTTCTTCCCCTTTTTCTTGTTGATTTTATCCTGCCCTACAGAAATTACTAGGAGAATATTTGACATGGTTGCAATCAAGCAATGCTCGTGAAGGCAAGCTGTACAAAGAATCTTTCAGTAGAAGATGGCCTTCATTTACTGATCCAAATCCTCATATGTACTTAGATACATATGACTCTCTGAAAAACTTTAATGAGCTGAGCTTGAGCGTGATAGAAGACTTCAATGTTGATGTTGCTTCTAAGCTGTTTGAACAAGAAATACGTGAAGTGGTCAGTCTCAAGTTTCCCTGAGTGATTCTTTCATATGTAATGTAGAAATTGATTACAAGTGGAAAATTTTAGTTATGATTCTTTTTCGAAGTAAAATCATCTGTGCCTACTATCATTTCAACTTGCCGAATCTCCAAATAGGAGGCAGGTAGATGCTTAATCTTGTGTATAGTTTGGAAGCAGATCATGTGCATAATTTCTAGGCGAGTGTCTTATGGATGCTTAGCCCGTGATATGTTGCTTATTTTGTTTTACCTAGTTTTTTCTGTTTTAGCTGTTAGTCAGTCATTGTGGCAAATCTGAAAATGTCTGTAAGGAACTTATAATAAATTAACATCAAGAAAGCCAAGGAATTGGTGGCATTTTGAATTTGTGTAGATAATATTATTGTCTTGTATTCCTATCTCACGACTTTTAAGATTCAGCACCATGCTTCAAATTTAAAGTATTCTGGTCAGATTGTAATCATTTAAATTTGATAGATAGAAGCTGATTAAAAGATTCGGTCAATTAATGACCCAAGGACTGAACATTTTATCTTTCATTCACAGTATTTGGGATCTTTTGGTGGACTAGGAGCCGCTGGTTTATCTGCATCTCTTCTGACGTCTGTGCTACATTCCACTTTAGAAGATCTTCTTGCTCTTGGTTTATGTTCTGCTGCAGGGTAATAATTCTAAAACCCCAACCTCCTTCGTAACTTACTGCTTAGTATTCAAAAGTTTCCTTTATATACCATACGGTTGCATGATTTAGATCCTTAATTTGTTGAGCTTTACTTATAACAATGCCCTTTACTCTTATGTTAAATGACTTGAATTTGGTTCATCGGTAGGGAGTACCAGCCATGGGTTGCTCTCTGAACTACACATCCGTAACTTGTATGACATGCATATTTGCTTTGTTTACTTGTTCTCGTCATATCTGCGGCATCTATCTTTATATATTTTGATGTAGTTCATCCAGTCATAGACAGTCTGTACGCTTTTTATTCTTTCTCATCTCTTAATCAACATGAGTGTGAGTTTCGTCCCCTGACCCTTTGTATATGTGACAGATATATAGCAATTGGAAGTTTCCCAGCTCGTAAACAAGCTATAATAGATAAGATAAACAGGATTGCAGATGGCTTGGCACGTGAAATTGAGAATGCCATGCAGAAGGATCTCTCGGAAGCTGTTGGGAATTTAGAGAACTTTGTAAAAACTATTGGCAAGCCGTACCAAGATGCAGCACAAGTGAGGCTAGATAAACTTTTACATACTAAGGATGAACTATCCAATGTCGAGAAGAAACTTAGAACATTTCAAGTTGAAATTCAGAACCTTCACGTATTATCGTAGTATCGTTAAGTTGGTGCAGGATTGATCTGTGTTCTAAATTATTGGATGCAATAGGGAGTTGTGTTATTGACGGCATTATTACTGTTACCTTCCATTTTTTTCGGGGAGGAAGTGTAAAATTATAATATAATGATGAAAAATGGCAGTAAATTTGAGTGCTCCGTTCAGTACCCTGTAAAGCTTGATACAGTATGGTGTATCTTCTGCATTTAATTGTTTTCACCTTTTAAAACGAAGAATATGCCCCCATTTCCTTTTTGTCAAAAGAATTACACAATGCTCATTAGTAGAAGTAACAAGTCGGTGGAGCTTTCCTCTTAATACAGTATGTTTCAGGAAATTAAAATTTCCACTAAAAGATGCTTTGCAGCCTGTTACCATTTCTGAGTTTTTAATAGCCTCTCCTACACTTTGTCTGCAAAGAAAATTCAATCAACTTTAGTTTGCTTACCTTACTTAATTTTATGAATGCTCCTCATTTTTGTTTCCTATTGGCTAATAGAATACGGCTTTGACCTTCTATTGTTAAATGAAGGTATACTTGTCTACACATCGTGTATGCTAATTCTCGTTTCAAAGTTGAAAAAGGGATGAAGGTTTTCTTCCTAGAGAAATTTAACTTGATTCGGATGATGGTGAATGCCAACACCTTAGAAACAAGAATGGTTTAAGAAATTCTAAAAAATTAGAGCAGCTCCACCTTACCACTGTCTATACCCACCCAAAACGTTGATCAGTTTAGTGACGTATCTGCATGGTTTACGTGTAACTTCTACGAGCTTACAGAAAAGAAGGATTTACTGTTATAATGGTCAAAAGATACGAGAAAGCACGCTTCTTGACATGTTTGCTGAATTTGATTCCAATGGATCCCCTGGGAAAGATTTGTAGAGTAAGAAATTGGCAAAAACAATGAAGTATAATATATAAACAAAAGACATGCATTTCAAATTAAAAATGAATCTTACTTTGTGACTTTCAGGTGGAGCCAAGGAAACAAAGATGATGCAGCAGGACCTCTATTTCATTTTGGCTGCGGAGGATCTTTCCTTCCCTTGATTGGTCCATCTGTAAAATAAAAATAAAAATAACATACAATTGAAAAATGATTGATCTTGAAAGCAAATTTGATAGGGACAGTAGAAATCGGGAGCACAATTTCTTTTTGCTCCCACACTATACTGGCACAGTAGATTCAGAGAGCTAAAAAGGCATTATTTTGAGCCAACAGGATTTTTCCTTAATCGAAACCTCCCCGAGTTGACGCTATTGACTGATGTAGCTCTCAACATGCAGAACGTATCTACATTTTCACTTGTACGTGACATTAAACTCTTGTTCATTGTTGGAGAGTGTAACCACTCGGTCCGTACGTATTTCCTGTGCATTTGTAACAACGCAGCCTATGTTCTAATCCATTCGTTTCCCTGCTTCTTTATTTACCAGTTTTCCTATTTGACTGGTTAGCTTAGCCACAGAGTCTGCAGTTCTTAGGAACAATGACTTTATAAGACTGTTCCTGCAACATTGAGGCTGGAATCAGGCAGAATGAAGACTAAAAATTCGCTTCAGGGAAGAAAAGGCTATTGTGACGACAATGATCTCCAGTCTGCAATAACATTCCTGAACAGTAGTTAGCTGGTTTGTTGTGGTGACAGATAAATTATTTCTGCAATAAATCCACCCTAGAGATCAGCCAAGCCAGACACCAACAAAAAACTATATGGATAACTATAGCTTTAGCTTTGTCTAATAGTAAGTGTAATTTTTCAATATATCACTGGTTCGGTAAGTTAATTAGGCATGAGAAGCTAGTGGCAGAAAGTAGGGAGTACTGTATGCCAACCAAAGCGGATGGAGGAATGAGTGGAAAGGAGAATATTTGGCTTTGCAGGAATAGTAAATTTGTAAGGGACAAAAAGAAAGAAACTAATGCTTTTTCTTCCAAGGTAAACATGCATGTCCGTAGAGTTTTTAGCGTTTTCTTTCTTAAAGCCTCTTGGAACCAAAGATCAGATTGGTCCAAAGAAAAGGCAGTGCAAAGAGGAATGGGACGTTACTTTCTTTCATAAATTTGTAGATTCTAAAGTCGGAAATGTATACCCCAAGCTTCCACTCTTGCCTTGGAAGATATCGAAGGCATGATCAACCAATGGCTTCTTCTCATTTGGTCGGTTGATTTGTACTAAATTTAAAACTTGAAATGATCATCCGAGTGTTCTAAAGTATCCACATTCTCTATGATATCAAGTTCTGTATCGTGTGGCTTGCAATCATCGTTTTGTGAATTAAACTAATCCCTTAAATATCTAGTGTCGTATGCATTGGTGTTGATTTCTTGAATCTTGATGATGAAAGCGTAATAATTTTCAATCTCCATTTTCATCTCCTGTTTCAATAAGATTTGAATGCTGTAGTTAAACGTATGTAATTTGTAAAGTTAGAAATGAGATCGAAGAATTTGTTAGAATTTACAATTAGCTTACGGGCCTACACAAGAAGAAAAGTTAGACTACACATAAATCTAAGTGAAGTTTCATCATAAAATCAACTGGTAATAGGTGAAGTAGTTCACTAGGCTTATATGTTAGTCTTCTTTCTTCCTTTTCTCCAATGTGGAACAAACTCTCACTTTATATTTCAACACATTTCCTCACGTGTGGGTTAATTTAAAGCCTAACATGTGACATAATCTATCATTTCGAGGTGTTAACAACTAACATAAGAGCAACCGGCTCTGATACTATGTTAGAATTTACAATTGGCTTACAGATCCACACAAGAAGGAAAGTTTGATCACATACAAGTCTAAGTGAGGTTCTATCCTAAAACTATTTAGTAATAGGTAAAGTAGCTCACTGTACTTATATGTTAGTCTTCTTTCCTCTCTTTCTTTAACGTGGAACAAACTTCCACTTTATATTTCAACAAAACCCCTTCCCTTCACAAAAATTAAACCGAAATGGAACTTGGAACACTAGTTGTCCTTAAAATCTATAAGCAACTATTTTCTTCCTTTAGGAATTGTTTTCAGACCACCAGAAATATAAGAACTCACTAACAAGCTAAGATGATTCACTGTTTATATGTTATTATTGTGGCTTGCTAATATAAGGTTACGTGTAGTTGAAAGTTTTATAATGAAATATAATATTATTCTATTATTTGAGAGGAAGTTTTATAATGGAACAAAATGAGATGAGATAAAAGAGGAGGGTTTCATATTACATCTTATTTCATTCTAAACAGTAAAAACAAAAAACCTCTGATTTGGAGGGTTTAAGATAGAATGTAAAATGATAAACAACTTTACACTACATTACATTATAGATCCTTCATTCAAACAACATTTCAGTATATTACATTATGAACCTTTTCATCCCTTTCAAATAACGATTTTTTAATATTATATCTATTTGCGTTCCATTCCATTATAAACCATTTCATTTCATTAAAAACTTTACGTCCAACCAAATATATCCTAATTACAATTTTGCGACCTCAAATGTTTTCCAGCAAAAAGAACAATGCAATATGTTTGTTTTGCAACTGAGTAGAAATTCCAAAAAAATATCCATAATATGATTTACCATTAACGACTAAACTAAATGTACACTATATAATTATTTACTATTAATTACTATCTATAACTAATTTTAAAATTTTTAAACAATGACATTAATTTTAACAATTAAAATATATATCAACAAATAAATATTATTCTACAAATAAATATTACAAATTATCTAGTTATTTAATGATTTATTTTATTACATAAAATGATTTTTGAGTAATATTTATTAATAATAATGTATAAGAAATAAAAATTAATTATTTAACTTATAAATTAATCAATTTATATTTATTATTTATTATTATCAGTAATAAAATTATAATTATAATTATAATTACAATAACATTAATAATTAAATATCCTTTTGCTTTTATTTAAAAATCAAAACTAAGAAATAAAAACTAGAAATTACAAAAATATTATAATGATAATAATATTTAAATATATTTGTTTTTAAAAATAAAATTAAGAAATAAGAACTAAAAAAATTAGAAATGAGATCAAAGAACCCCTTAATTACCTTCACAAAAGTACGGTCGTTGTGAAAAATAAATAAATTTAAATGTAATGTTTTAATAATATTTTATTTTATTTAAATCACTCTAAACTCTTTCTTTAAAAAAGAACTGAATAGCCATTTTAATATGTCTGCTCCACGTTGAAAATCATTCACTACTTTGTTTTCTTTATTTTTTTTTGAACCAATTGTTCTACGTCAAACATTTGCATTCTCCCTCCCTCAACCTTTTCAAGTCATCTTATGAATATTTTATAAATCAATCATCCTCTTCAATTTAATTATGCTCATCATTTATAATTATTTGTGACCACAATATTCTCTGATATTTCATTTAATCAAATCTTTATTTTTAAAAATTCTTTGTTCCCAAGTCAAAATGTTGCTCATCATTTTAATTTTTAAGACATTAATTTTTGATTTATTTATTTTATATAAAGTATTTTATTTATTTTAATCTAAATTAGGTTGTTTAGTTTTATTTTTTTATTTTTTCTGTTTTTGGTTTCTATTTCTTAAAACAAAAATAAAAATTTATACACGATTTTTTGTTTTCCTTTCCTTACTGATGATAGTTATATCTTAGATAAAATTATAAATTTTTATCAAACAAACAAATAAATTTTATTTTAAATTTATACATTTGAAGATATTTTTAATTATAAATATTAATTTAATACTTAGTTGATGATAAATTATATTATGACAAATAGAAATAAAAATAAAATTCACTTTTTGTAAGTTTTCATCGATTGTAAAAACTGAAAGAAATTAAAAAAAAACTAAAGACTTAAAATAAACAATTTTTATAAAAAACAAAAACAAAAACTAAAAATTAAAAGTAAAAACAATCGTATACACCTTGTTAACTCTATACTGTACCGTTTTCTTTCGAGAGGAAAGCAAGAACTGAATCGAGAGCTTCGGATTTTTATCTGTAACCACCGATTTTTGGAAAACATTGTAGCCACTACAGTACTAGCATTACCATGTAAGGACTCGTAACTATTGGAATAAAAATATGGGTGGATGAACTTTATTTTGTACTAACGGCGTCGCATTAACCTAATTGTTATATTCTAAGGATTTAATTATTTTGGTAGTGTTATCATGATTAATATTACTTAAGTTATCTTCATAAATTAGTAAAAAATTTATAATATATAAAAATAATATAGTTAATATTAATATTTAATACCATAACAGTCTTTAAAACAAATGATTTTCAACTTTTCTCGATTTTTAATTTGATAGCGTGAGACTTAATTATAAATTAAAGTGGATGAATATTGGATATGAACAAGTTCTTAATAAACATATTAGTGTACTAAATAGACCAGGTGTGGTTGAAGCTGTGGCACTGCGAGAAGCGTTAACTTGGGTCTTACCTCTTTGTTAGGGTCGAGGGACTTTTTACTCATATGCCTAAAATATAGTTTTTGCTATGAATAGTTTTCATGATACTTGGACTGAATTTGGTAAAGTCATTTTAGAATGTAAGCAATTATTACGCGCTAGACCTCATATCAAGGTCTGTTGGGTTCGTCAGCAAGTCAATATTGAGGCTCATAACTTAGCAAGGGTCTCACATTTATATGCTAGCAGTTGTAGTTGTGATTTCTTTCTAACGCTCTGATTAATGCTATTGATATTGACTTTGTTTTTAAAAAAAACGAACATTGACAATTGCTTGTAATTGTAAAGCATAACATTAGAGGTATTCGCGTCTTTACAGGTTAATCTATTGAGAATGAATATGGAGCAATTGGTTAATTTTAGGGGTGGTTCAGTTTACTTAATCCGCAGGTTAAGTCAGTAATAGTTAACTAAGATACATATGTATATCATCAATTGGTACATAAAAAGATCTAGTTTGCATAAATGTGTACAATAACTTGTGATTAGGAGGTTGGTAATGCTTCAAGGGTTGTCTTTCTTTTGGACTGTTGAAGCAAATCATGAAAGGACAGGAGAATTTTGTGCATGATCCTCCGCGTCCCCTGACGCTTTTACCAAAGTCCAGTATTGCTTTTCAGAACACTTTAGCTTCACTGTTTCTACGTTGCCTTAAAATTTAGTGGCATGTACCGTTCTCGTCCGTCACATAGTCTCACTATTATCACTAGCCCATAGGCTAAAGCGCCTATACTTTTCAACTATATATTCATACCCACCCTTTTTTCAATTCTCTTTCATGTTAACCCATTCTTATCTTCCTTTGCTCATTCTCTGCCTCCCTCTCCCTCATTCCCCCAAGCAGCCGAGCTGTAAGTAGAAGCCAAACCAAAACATGGTTTTGTTTAAAGGATCTCATTTGGCCTAAATTTCACATCTTTAATCCAATAAACCCTCTCTATCCTACTGTTTTCCATACAAAACGTAAGGGCCTGGCTTGTGTGCGTACCCTGTTTCTACCCTGCTTTTTGTTCACATCCTCTGGTTTATTCTGAATTTTGACAAATGTCCTCCTCAAGTTATTCTCAAGGCCTCCAATCATGCTTGGAGCCGACTCGCATCGTCGAGCAACGTGTTTTAAAGCTCAAAATGGCTCCCATCACGTTCAACATTTCCGGTTCAACCGCTGACAACAAAAGCCATACTAACGTTGACAATGGTGGCTGGAGTTTTCTCCAATGTCTTGCAACCAAGACCACTCAAACTTCCGAGGGAGACAGAGACAAGGTGTACACCCCGCCAAATTCTAAGCGCTCTCATTCTTCTCTCAGCGAAAAGAGCCTCTATATGTGTACTGAGAGCTTAGGGAGCGAAACTGGTTGTGGAGCAAGCGAAATATCCATTGACATGACGTTAGTATCCTTGGAAAACTCGAACTATCGTGCAAGAGAGAGATCAAAATTGCGTGAAGAGAGAAGGTATAAGCGAAGTAGTAGCTTTCCACCACCTTTGACCTCGATAAGCGGATCCACGGCAGTTCAAGTAAAGCCTCACAGAGAAGGCGGGAGGCTGGTACTGAAAGCAGTTGCTGTCCCTAGCAACCACACGTATTTTCATGTTGAGCGTAGTAACGGCAGGCTTAAGCTTCACTTGATGAAACATTGTTCTCAAGGGTACTCTAACAATGAACATGGAGAAGCATCAGAAGAAGAGGAGGAAGAAGAAGAAGCATACGGTGAGAACATAGCTGAAGAAGAAATAACTGAGAGTGGAGCCGAAAGTGAAAATTGCGATGTTGAGGATGAGGATGAGGATGGTAATAATGGAAATGCTGCGGATGAAATGGGAATGGGGAAGTTGCCAGGTCCAAGCAGGTGCAAGGAAGGTGGGAGTGGCATGCTTAATTGGGAGCCATTTTGGGTGGCTACTTAAGAAAGTAGTTAGCTAGTCTCCCCGCCTATAAACTAATAGCTCATATTTCAATCCTCTCTCTCTCTCTCTCTATATATATAATATAATATAATATAATTTCCTTAAGTAAGCCATGAATTTAGACCTTCGTACCTTGGCTTTTGTAAAATATGCTAATTGGTAGTTATTATCGTTATTGAAGTTGGAAGTATCGTTCTCTTTCTAAATTTTTCTCTCCACCCGTGTTCTCTCTGGCTGGATATTTTGTCTGTCTTCCAAAAGTACCCCTGAGAACGTGTTCACAAATCAACAAAAACACTAAAGCATGGGGCTTACCGACAATCACACGTTAACGAATGATAGCATTTACTTGTTGGAGGCGTCAGCCGGTCCCCAACTTCAATCATCGTTTAGACATGCATCATTTTCACGGGGGAGCATTTTGGACCCATCCTTTAAACCCAGCCTATCCCATGTTAAAGAATACAATAAAAATCTTTCTGAAAATTGACATATTATCTTATTAAAAAAACTGAAGATCTCCTAATTAATAAAGCAGATTCCTATAACATTGGGTCACCAACACCAGTGGACCAACCTACATGATTTGTCCTGCAAGATAAGATACATACAGATAGGAGGAAAAAGGGCAATTAGTTTCCGATAACGGGGTGGCATTTCCGTAATTTAGACACTTCCAAGTTCCAACCGCAAAACCGATTGCAAGTTGAGGTGTACGAACGGAGTACGAATGCCTGTTAGCTGAGGAGCCTGAATGGTCCTACAACAGAGAGGCAGGGAGGTCTAAGAACATGCAAACTAACCTCATCACACATGATCGTCCATGTGCTCTTATGCATTGCAGTTCCACATCCCATTTCAATTTACACTGCTGTTTCCAACCTTTTCTCGTATTTACAATTGACTTCACTTGCATGTTGCAGCATGGAACAAGGTGAAAGTAGTCCATTCAGATGGTTACTGGGAAAGTTTCCTTTTTTCCTGACAAGGGTTAGGTACATGGACCAGCCGAGATTGGAATCGGTATCATTCCTGGAAAAAGAGCTAGGATGGTAGTGTCCAATCGTGGAGTTTGGCTATCCATACGTTAAGAGGGAGAGTGGGGAGTTTACAGCGTACACATGCTTCTATGCTTCTTTCCTAGTTTGTATATTTATCTATCCTTTGCTCCTAGAGCCGCTCATACCCTCTTTATAATTAAGACCATTTTCTCTAACCATATTAAGGTTGGTACAAGCAAATATATTTACATACAATCAGCGCGCCTGGAGCCTGGAGGACACATATATATTCCAGGCCTAGCTCTGTATGATCAAAACCGAATCAAACATATGTTATCATTTGTACTTGTAAGAACGACCAGAATTTCTTTTCATATACCGTCCCACGAATCTAAGAAAACGGATAACATTAGCTCATACACTTTTTTTTTGGGGGGTTAAATATGTTATGCCTTATGTTATTTAAGGTTTATTAAGTTAAATCTAGAAAATTTAAAAGTTACATATTTTTCAATAACAATGACATATCCCTTAATTTGTTGCAATTTATTTTAATCTTTTATACAAGTTTTATTTTTCTCCTTTTTTATTTCAACAATCTTATATTTTTGGTTGAAAATAATTTAAAATGTCATCTTTCTGGTCTTAAATAGCGAAAGAGAAAAATAATTCTATAGTATCATCACGACTAAAATCGAGCGCATATTACAAGTTTAAGAAATGGTGTTATTCAAGTTGTATTTTATTTTATAATTATATAAATATTCAATATTTCAATTCATTTTTTAATAAATTAGCGAGGATTAAAATATAGCGAGGATTAAAATATAAGGTGTAAATTATAATAATTTTAAATTTAAGATTTAACTTGAAGAAGCGTTCTATAACTTCCTCTTGAACATGTTCTTGGTTAGTTTCTATGGTTCTTCCATTCGCTCGGGAAGATATTTTTTGGATTTATTGGACCATGTGATATGTTACCTCGCCTGACAATTGCTTTGGAGGAAAGCACGTGACAGTAAGGAATGGAACACTTATTATCTGAGGTCCAGCTAGAAAATATATCGACTCATACTAGATTTAAATATAACACATTTTTATTTCCAAACTTATTAAAAAAATTTCTGTTTTTATTTCTATTTTTGGCTTTATTTTTTACTTTGCATAACTCATGAAAACTATAAAAATTACGAAATATTTAAATTATTAACAAAATTATGAATAATTTAATTCAACATTATATTTAATATTTAATATTGACCATTAATAAGAATTGTGAATAATTTAATTCAGTATTTATAATTCATCAAAATATTAGGTTTTAAAATAAGATAAATAATTATTTAATAAATTCTTCAAAATATAAAATTTTTAAATAATTATAAATAAAATGTTAATTAATTTAATAAAATATAATAATAGTTATTGATAATTTATTTATAAATATTAAATAAGATTTATTTATTTATTTATTTAAAAATTATATTTTAAGTTTTATACAATATATAATTATTATATATTAATAAGTAAATATGTTTTTATTTTTATTTACAAATAGAAATTAAAAAAAAGTTAAAAATCACAATAAAAATACAGAAGTCATTATATATGATTGGTGAATTTTCTTTAAGAAAATAAAAAAAATGAGCAATAACATTTTTAGTTATGTACGTCCGAGATCAATCTCAAATTAAAAAATTAATACTGATAAATTATAAGGTAATGAATAAAACTATATTCAAAATCAGTCATTTGTCTACATCAAAATTTTAATTCAATTATCATACCATTTTTACATTATTTTTATTATTGTTAATAGTAATCGCTATAACCACACCCAAAAAAAAAATCTATAAATTTTTTTTCTTTTTGAATATTTTTTTAAACTTACTTTTTACCTCATTTCGTCCACATAAATATGAAAAGAAAAGTTCTGCTCGATAGCATCTGATTGTTATACTACTAGTCTTTCTCTCCTTTTGATTAGTCAATCTCAATGGCAAATATTATTATATGTATATCTATTCTTATAAATGATACGTCAATACCTAGCTTTTTAATTGGTATTATGCATTCTATTTATATGTTTCAATTGAAAATAAAAACCTTGTCTTAAAAATATTGTAGAAAAATAAGTTAACTTTAGAATATTTATTAAAGGTAATCTTCTTTCTTTTTATATTAACTCATAATTAACATTTGGATGAAGAATTTAGTTTACATTATTTACAGCCAGAAAAGTGTGTAATGGTGATGTGGTTTTAACTTGTTTTAAGCCAAATTTAGACTTTTATGAATATTTTTGAAATTGCCAATTGTCACGAAATATAATAAAATAGAAAATCAAATTAAAGTGGTCAAAAACATAATTTATATTTAAAATATATTAAAATTTAAGAAATGTATTACATATAGTTCATATACACGGCTGTACAATTTTAGAGTGTTTTATAAAAAGAAGGGCGTTTTTTTGAAGTTTGTTGAACCAAGTAAAATTTTATCCCATAATTTAGAGTTTTTATCGTTCGTGATATTAAGTTAATATGTGAAAGGTTAAGTTGAATAGAAGAGTAAAGTGAGCAAATAAGCTAATTGAATTAATGAAGTAATCAAAAGATAGAGAAAATAATTAAAGCAGAGTATATAT
Organism: Erythroxylum mucronatum; assembly: GCA_027563825.1. Lineage (NCBI taxonomy): Eukaryota > Viridiplantae > Streptophyta > Magnoliopsida > Malpighiales > Erythroxylaceae > Erythroxylum > Erythroxylum mucronatum. Next base: position 9,378,374 of record JAOSBP010000004.1, on the reverse strand, counting down.
GTAATTCAAGTAAAAATCCAAAAAAAAGAAGGAATTAAGCACATCAAAATTTAAGCAAATCATTGTAATTCTTTTTGTGACTTTATCTAATTAGTCATTTCAACAAATTTAGGGCTCAATCATTATAAGATCATTTTTACTTAGGGAATAATGCATAAATCTTTTCATTATCAAGAGAAATTTTGTTTGATCTTCAAAGAAAATCTCTTGATCTTTTAAAAAAGTTGGAAAACTTTTAAAATTGTTATGAATTAAGTTTTTGTTAAAGGAGTACGTTTTGATCTTTAAAAAGCCTTGAAAAATTCTAAAAAAATTGTTTGAAGAAGTTTGGTAAACCAATATGGGAGTTTAGTGACCAATATTAAGATTTTAGATAGACTAGTCGACCACTGTGATAGTATGGTTGATTAGTGTCTTTTAAAAATATGTACCTTAAGTTTATAACCATATTTATCAATCAATATACTAGAATAATCGATCAATGTGTAGAACGGTTAACTTATTATACTGTTACTAATCGTAATAACAACCAATTTGTTTCTAATGACTATGTTAAGTTATATTGAGTCAAAATGTAACACATATGAATTACAAAAGTTAGTAATCTTAGACATACTAGAGAGTTTTTAAGATCTTTGACAGATCAGAGAGAGCATTTAAGTGTATATATACGTTGTCCACACTATATTGAGCCTTATTTCATTATCATGAGTAAGAAAGGAAGTTATATATGATTATGCTAGTATAGTAATAGAAGAAATTGCTTAGGTTATACATTATGAGGTTTCCTCTTGAACCTGAATAAGATTTATAAAGATTCATTTTCAAGAAATGTTGTATAAAGAGATTCTCTTTATCAATTGAAGGAAGAAGATTGTGAATTATTGAGTAGAGTTTGAGAAGTGGATGAAAGCCAATGGTTATTTGAATCATTACAAATCAGTATTGTCTCTCTTTCTTTATTGTTTTTTATTATTATGTTTGTCTTGTAATTATTTTATATAAATTTAGTATAATCATTTATTAAAGTAAGTAATTCATTAGTTAGTTTCAGATAGAACAAAAAGTGGATGCATATAATTCATCCCCATTTCATAAGCCATATGAGGACCAATAATTGATATCAGAATAGATCTTATTCATTGCATATAGATTTCTAAAAAATTTAAGTAAAGATCATTGTGGCATAATTTCCATCACTATTTAGCCAAAAAGGTCAATGTATTAATATTACTCAATTCTTCAATGAAAATGATTCCTTATTTTGAATAAATACGATGAAAATCTTTCTCATGATTAAACATTTTGAATTATGATAGATTGCTTATCATAGAGAGTAGAATAAGAATAATAGTAGACTCATTTTAGTAAATAGTAAGGTAATGCACTTTTTAAAAATTATAAAGAAATCTTCTATATAAAGTTTTAATACATCAAAATGCTTATGATATTTGGCTCATACTTGATTTTAAATATTTTCATAATTTTCATAATTTTATGGTGTTAATAAATTAATATTACTTATAGTGAGCTTGATGAAAATCTGGATGGCAATAAGAAATGGAGTGTAAAGAAGAAAGAGTAAAGGATGAATAGAGAACTAAAGATCACATAGGATGATACAATCACTTTCGGAAGTAAAGAATTGAATAATAAGATGACTCGTATGTGTTATATGGCAAATAATAATAAGGTATCCTCTAGTTTAAACTCTTTTAATGGTAATGATTGTGAAGATAATGATGATAGTTTTTCTTATGAAGAACTTGTTGAATGCCTATAAATTATGAGCTTGAAAAGGAAGAAAATATCTTTCAAATATAAACAAATTCAAAGGCTTTTAGATGCATACATGATATATATATATATTATAAATGAAAATAAGCAATAAAGAATGAGATTAATAACCTCAATGAGTCATTGTCTATAGATTTATTATAGGTAGTAAAAAAATTAAATAACAATCTTGGAGCTTAAAAAGAGCGCTAATAATAGGCATTCAATTGATTTCGCTTATAGAAGTGCATCATCCATTGCTATGCAATTTTTCTGATTGACAAGTATTTACATGATAAGATTGTGCCTAAATTCAACGATACAAAAATCAGACCAAATCAACCAGTTTAACCAAATTAAGCATAAACCAAACTGATTTAAAGTTTAGATTTACTTTCGACCGTTGTGAAAAAAAATTGGTCAGTTAAATAATAAATTGATCGGTTTCCTCTGAATCGTGAAGAACTGTATGTTTCTTCTTCTTCTTTGATGCCCAAACCAATAAACATTTGGTCTCCTTGTGTCTAGCAACGGCTAGTTGCCACTTATGCTAGAGCACCAAAAAGACAATTGGGAATGCCAAATCACAAGGACCAGGCTCAAAAGCCCTACATCAAAGCTCACATGCATTTATACCTCTATACCTAACACTCATCCAACGAAATTTTACTAGCACTAAGCTTTGACTCGTTCGACCACATATAGGTGAGACAACTTTGACAGTGGCAAAGTCTATTTCATCGATTAAAAAGGCAGGATGCAACCATGGAAGACTCGGGAAATGGAGGGTGGAGATTGGAAGAGAAATGATAAGGAGAGGAAATTAAACATTACTATTGAGGTAAAATGATCGATTGAGGAGGGTAGCATTTTAGAGGAGGAGGGATATTATTTTTAGACAACCACAAATTCACAATTCATAGATAACAATTTTAGGGGTTTGGGATTGGGAGAATAGAGAGAGAGTATCCGAGTATGAGAGAACAAAGATGACTTTCAGACGTTTAGTTTTCTAGACTGAAAAAATTAATAAAACATGGAGGAATTTCGTTTTGTTTTCACTTTCCAGTTTTCATATAATATTACCGAGAAGAAGTATATTATAAAAAAAGAGATTATACTTGAAATAAATAGTAAAATTCTACAATAAAAATAAGATATAAATTTTAATTGTTTATGATACTAAGAATATTAGTATTTGTTAATTAAAATTCAAAAAAAAAGGATTTTTTAAATTTAAAGAATTATATTTAAAGAAGGACATAAAAATATTAATTAGTAATTTAGTATAGATGATCAATTTTGTTTAAGATAATTTAAGAGTATATTAAGGAGTGATATTTAAACTTTAAAGAGGTATATTTTTGTTAGAGAAGCATTTTTCTTTAAAATTAGTATTTTTGTTAGAGAAGTATTTTTGTTTAAAATAATTTAAGAATTATTAAGGAGTGATATTTAAAATTTAAAGAAGTATATTTAAAGAAGAACACTAAAAAGTTATTAATTATTAATTTAGTAAAGACAATTATTTTTTAAGGATAATTTAAGAATGTGTTAACGAGTGATATTTAAACTTTAAAGAAGTATATTTAAAGGACACTAAAAAAGTAATTAATTAGTAATTTCGTTTAGTAAAATTTAAGAGTATGTTAAAGATGATGATTAAACCTAAAGAAATATATTTAAATAAGGCCACTGAAACATTTGTTAATTAGTAATTTAGTATACATAAATAATTTTGTTTAGAATAATTTAATAGCGTATTAAGGAGTACTGTTTAAGTTTTTAAAGAAGTATGTTCAGAGAAGGACACTGAACTTTAAACATACTTTAACCTTTTTAGTGACTTTTTAGAATTATTCAATCTTGAAAAAGATTTAAATTTAAATTTAAATTTCTATTTCTTATTTGAATTGAATGTCTTTAATGTTTTGAATTCTTTTTCAACCTCTTTTATGTTTCTTCTACATATACTTTGATTCCTTGTGTCAAGATCATAAGTTGATTCTCCCTTTTATTGTTATTTCTTTTATTGGTTGCGGTGATTAAAGTCAAATATCGTATTAGATATAAAAGATGCAATAATCAAGAAGACAAAGTTAAGGAGTATGTTTGTTTTCAGACTTTTATCTTTTCGTTTCATCTTTCTTCTTTGGTTCATTGTTTTATGACTTATTTTTGTTATAATTATTTTGTGACTTCTATTTGTATAAAACTAACAAAAATATTTTTCTTAGGTTAAAATTAGTGGCGAGTATGGAATCATAAAAAAAGATTCAATGAACGTAGCATCCTCTACTCGTGATAAGTCTAATCCAATATGGAATTATTTTTATTCTTCTCAAACATTTGATGGGAATATCTAATATAATTGTATGTATTACGGTATGATATTTAAAGAGGGGAGGAATTTATAGAATAAAAGAACATCTTGTTGGTGTTCAAGGTAATATTACATCTTGCAAAAAAGTACCATTTGATATACGTGAGAGTACTAAAAATTATTTGTAACAATCAATCAAAAAGAAAAAGGAAAATGGGCTCATGATACATCCTTTTGAGATAATGAAGTACCACAAGTATTAGATAAAGGAAAAAAGGAAATCTACTATTGACATAGATTCTTATTTTTCTCTAAGAACTACTCTTAGTTTTTAAGTTAGTTTAAAAAGTGATTTGGTTGATAAAGATTTTGTTTAGCAATGTAAATGAGCATGGATTAGATGATTCTATCATTCATATATTCCTTTAAATGCTTTAAATTCACCATATTTTCAAGAAGCAATAGATGCTATAACAACGATAAGTCTAGGATTTAAGGTACCTTCTTATTATGAGATTCATGTGCCTTTGCTTTAAGATTTAAAAAAGGAATATCAGTTAATTGTGGATACATATAGGTCTAGTTGGGAATCAACAAGATACACTACTATGGTAGATTGGTGAATTGATCAAAGATAAAGAACCTTGTTTAATTTCTTAGTTTATTGTAATTTTGGAATAACTTTTATCAAGTTTGTTAATGCTTCTAATATGGTAAAAAGCGATAATGCTTTATCTGAATTATTTTTCTAAAATTGTCGAGAGGGTTGGACTAAATAATGTTGTGCATTTTGTTAGATATAATGCAATTAATTATGTATCAATTGGGAATTTGTTACAATCAAAATATGGTCATATTTATTGGCCTCCACGTGTTACTCATTATATAAATCTTACTTTAAAAGATATTGGTGTTATGGACTATATTTTTAGTCTTGCTTCACGTGTATCAAATATCACATTTTTGTTTTGGTTAAGAAAGCAAGAAGATTGGTTGAGATCATGTATCTTACTGTTTCCAAGTTTGCAACTACATTTATTACTTTGAAAAGTGCTTATGAATATAAACAACTACTTTAAAATTTAGAGACAGGTAGACATTTTTCAAGTCATAAGTTATCAAAAAGTGCAAAAGGAAAAGAAGTTTGTGCTAATATTCTAGATAATAAATTTATGGTTGCTTGCTTGATCATTGTGAAGATTATGACCCTGCGTATATGGTTGTTGAGGATTGTTGACTCAGATGAGAAGCCATCTTTGGAATATATATATATAATGTATAGAGCTCACAAAACAATTATAAATCTTTCTAAAGGGAAGGAAAAATTGTACAAACTTATATAGATATTCTTCACCGACAATGGGATAAGCATCTTACTCAAAGGATCCATTTAGTAGCTTGTTTTCTTAATCTTTATTACTTATATAGTGGAAACACGTGTACAAATAATATTATGGGTAGTTTGTTGATATGATTTAATGCAAAAGTATTTTCTCTATTGAAGAGCAATCGCATATGATAAATGAAATTAAATTGTATCATGAAGGTCTAGAGATTATTACTAGATCATCAGCAAAGAAAGAACTTATGATGAAAAAAATATAGCCTGGTAACTTTTCATACTTTTAGTTCATTCTTTACTTATTAATAATATATATTTTTACTTTTCATAACTATTAATTTAAAATACAGATGAGTGGTAAAGATTACTTAATGAAAGTGCTCTAATATTGAGAAAAATCACTTTTAGATTACTCCATCAAACAATTTCTACATCAGGTTGTGAACATAGTTGGAGCGTTTTTGAACGTACTCATATAAAAAAACAAAATTGTTTGGAACTTCAAAGATTTAATGACCTTATTTGCATCACTTCTAATTCGAGAATGAAGAACAAGTATTTTATAGTTTTGTTTTTTATTTTTTACTATTAACTTTATAATTTCTTTGTTATGTATTTAGAGCGCATAGTAAGAAGAGAACGTATGATCCAATTGATATTTATTTTATTGGCGATATTTATTTTTTGATCGAAGAAGAAGAACCATCGCCTAATCTTGATTATAATAAAATTGAAAAAGTGATATATGAAGAAAATTTATTTGTTACAATGAATGACTTAAGAACATCTACTGCTAATCAATTCACATTTTTTAATCATATTTAAGTTAAAATTATAATGTATTACAAATTTACAATTGAGAATAATTTCATACGTTACTAATTTACAATTTATTTGAATGCAGTAGAAGAATTTGATTTAAATAATTTAGATGAAAACACAGTTTACGAGTCCTTAGATGGTGATGGAGAATTTGGAACTTTTAATGATGAGACACAACCTCATTCAAAAAATACAATTTTGATTTTTATTATTATTTAATTTTATATTAGATTCAGGTTTATTTTGAATTATTAGATTAGATTAATTATTAGTTATTATATAATAATAGACATTGGTATATTTTTATTTCAATTAAATATTTTATTTCAATTTATCCTTATATTTTTATTTATTATTTATTATATACTGGTTTTATAACGGTTTAACACTGGTTGCACGTTTAAATCTTAAACTTTTCCTTTGATCGATTTTATGTCCAATTCAATTTTTAAAATATTGCCTAAACCATCACATAATTATGTTGCATATTCTAAATATGTACTAAAATTATATCCTTATCCATCATCCTTTATGTCCCAATTAAAAGAAAATTTTCATGTATTATGTATATGACACGTTCTAAAACTAGAGCACATAATATTTTAAGGTAGAAATATGCATAATTTTTATACAAGATCATCTCAAAGGTGGATGCGACATTCTTCACATTCGTATAGGTCCCTTTTATCAAAATAACATAAAACAAGTTCATAGTTATTATAGGTCTCGTTATAATCTTAAAAGAATGATACTGCTCCTATTTAATATAGGTCTTATAAGAAACAAATAAATATGACATTTGCTCAAAATCATCATAGGTCATATTTTATTAAAAAGAGCATGTCATATGTCAAATCATTTGTTAGGCCTCACTTTCACATACGGAGAACTCCTAATCCATTATATATTTAGAAAAGAATATTATATCACCAGCGTCATCCATTAAGACCTAAAAATGCATATAGGTCATACTCTTATAGATTTTTTTATAGAACACTAACACTTCCTATTTTCATCATGTGAGATGATATATTATGGTGATTATAGACATATTTATATAAATTACTTTTTGAAACAATACTTGTTAAGTAAACTTTGTTAGTAGTGTGCCCTAGGCCAATGAACATTTGTGATTCATGTATTAACATTATGATTTGTTAATAATATATTATG
>JAOSBP010000004.1:9357227-9370838 GCA_027563825.1 Erythroxylum mucronatum | reverse complement strand
CTCTTATTTACACATAACCAATTGCCAATAGTTCCTCATTAAATAATCCTAGCTTACAAAAGGTTCGGGGTCCAACATAATTAGGGTAACAATGAATTGGATTACAAAGTTTAAAGTGAAAAATTCAATAGAATTAATATTTTTAGACTATGACAACGAAGAGTAAGGATTTGTTAACTTAGCAAAGTATACTAAAGAAGTTGCAGGGGAATAAATTTAATATATGGGTGCGTTTGAATGGAAAGAGTTATAGTTACAAATATATTATGTTACAGATATTATATCCCTCGTGGAGACATAAATAAATTTAAGTGTCTATATATATTGAAGTCTCTCAAAAGTCTGAAGTAAAGACTATGTAGGTTGGAGTGTAAGAGGAAACAGATCTGTAACAACATATCAATGCATTTATCTAAATAATCCATGACCTATTAAAGCTCAAGTTGACTATTGGAGAAGATGATAAAGTAATGATTACACTTTGTTCCTTACCTCTTTATTATAAATATATATGACTATGCTCATAGTCGATAAGAAGATAATTGATATTAATGGTCTTATGTTGTGTTGTTGGGTCACAATCAATAGATATAAAATACCAATGAAAGCTCTTAAGTTTAAAGACTATATGTGAGAGAAAATCAAGATTATAAGAGAAAGTAAGGAAAAGATGGCTGGTATAAAAGGAATTCTAGATCTAAATTTAAAAGTAAAATGACAATTAAGTGTTATAAGTGTGAGAAAATACGATATATTAGGATGGAATATCCAAATAAGGAGGAGTAGAGTGATAAAAAGGAAATTAATAATTTGTGAATGTTTATTAATGATGAGTAAAGCAGAACTTGTAATTATAGCAATAAAGATAAGCTCTTTGTTTTTACCAGGCAACTTCAAGACTCATAAATTTTAGATATGGAATGCTCACATCATATGACACAGAACAAGGATTCATTTATATTGTATACATAAACAAAATTTGGCACCATCAAGTTAGACGATGATAAAGTTTGTAAAATTGTTATAATTAAAGATGTCAAGGTCAAGATGTTTGATAAAGTTGTTAAGATGTTGTACATTAAGAAAGAACTTGATCTCTATTGTCAAGAAATTATTTGTGGTTTGATATATACTAGATTACTGCATTACGACTCATATGACTAGGTCATTTAAGTGAATGAGGAACAACATAACTTTATCATAAGAGTTTATTAAAAAATGTCAACATTAGAAGTTACACTTATGCAAGTTTTATGTTTTTAGTTAAATGTTTAAGGTAACCTTCAAAGATGCAATATTTGAGGAGTAACATATGTTAAGACAAATATATAAGGAGGACATTATAAGGTTAATAAAGAGCAATGCTGGTTTAAAGATGGTATAAGCAAAATTAGAACATCTTGGAATATATGCTAAAGGAGCTAGAAATTCTAGTTTAAAAGATAGAAGAATAATGTCAAGAGAATAGTATCAACACAATATAACCATAAACAAAGCAAGATATAGCATCAAGTCTCCAAGTGGATATCGTTGGGAAGATTTAGTCTTATATGCTTTTACTATTAGTAATAAGAATCCAACTATCTTTAAGGGAATTATGGATAATCATAAGAAGGATATAAGAATGAGTGTTATGGTGAAGGATGTTAGGTTTCATTAGATTAGGAATTGATGCACATGGACAGATCTTGTTAGAGAAAGGTTTACATTTTGAAGAATACAACTGATATGTTGACAAAGCTAGTTATTACAGAGAAGTTTGAGCATTTCTTAGACTTAATTAATATCTCAAGATATGAGACATAACTATAACCTAATCTATATAAAATATATTCACCAAAATAGCGATTATTATATATGAATCACATATATATGAGTGTGCAATCTTACAGTGTTCTAGATGAGCGTATATTAGAGTACAAAGGTGAAGACATGGGTTAGAATATGGACATGTTAGTGTAGCAAAGGATTTTCTAAAGAAAGATATAGCTTGGGACAAGGGCGTGCTAGAACTTAGGTTTATATGTAGATAAATACAATGAATTATTTGACCTAGAATATGGATGTATCAAATCTCATATTCATGCATAAACAAGATAGTAAATCATAAGGCTTGACACATGATTATGTCCCAATCATGTGTATAGCAAGCTATCTTATTAGGAAATATATTTTTGATAGATTTCAAACTCTAGAAAGATTTTAAGACTTAATGGAGTCATGTTTAAGTTAGTTTAAGTGTGATGAGGGGCAAGTTGTGTTGAGTTATACCAAATAGAGCTTTCATATCAATATATATATATATATATATATATATTTGTTATAAACCTAATTATATAAAAGAGAAAATATGTAATCTTTATGTAGAGGTTCAATTAAATAGTGAAATTAGCTACTTATGATTCTCAAGAACATACGTATACCAAATTAATTAAACCTTGTTAAAATTCTTCTTATATTCTTATTATTTTTATACTACCTTATTCTTATTTTACATTATTGGCTTATACACTTTAATTCTATTTGTTAAAATTTTATTATGTATACATTATCAAGAAAATATTTACATTCAAGCATTGTCTTAATTAAAGTTAAAATTATTTGTTTAAATAGGATTTCTTATAAATTTTGTCACCTTATATATATATATATATATCTAGTCAGACTTAATTAAGCTTTAAAATTTTATATTAAGCCAATCCAATGTGAAGAACCTTTAATCCTAAAGTAAATTGTTAAAACTTATCCTAATATAAGAATTTTAAAGATATTAATTAGATTTAAATAATTTTAAGTTTAAAATACCAAATTCTAGTCCACCTACTAATTTATTCATTTTGTAAGCTTAAATTAGATTGAACTTAAAAAAAAGTTTAAACACAAAAATGCTTCAATTAAATCCAACCTAATATTGATCACATTTAAGTGAATTATCAATTCAGTTAAGTTTACATACATAATTTAAATTTTTAATTTCAAAGTTAAATGAATATAATTCATATACTTCATCATGAATTTACTTGAGTAGTATTTGCAAAAGTAAGAGAAAAATAATCAGTTAGTACAAGTTTATATATATATATATATATATAATTAATTTTGATAGCACATTTCACAAATTAAAGGAAAAAGCAACTTATGGAGCCACATTAATTTTGTGAATGAGTATTCAATGATTCTGTTCTTAATAATTGGAGAAGGTATATAAACTACCACATGTTATACGATCCCTGCTGCCTCCGTGCAAATTATACATGGACTTGAACTGTTGACGTACGTCTGAATTACGTACACCAATCATGGAACAGATGTGACAAGTCTTATGATAAAGAATTCCTGTTAGGAGGTCCACCCTTTGCCCAAAGGTATTTGGACATGATTATTCTTTTTATAAATCAAAGTCGATCATCTCCTCGCGACTTTGAAGCCCCCAAACGTAAACTACCAAAAACATTCTGTCCAATCAACAAATTTCTGTTTGTTGCATTACAAAAATGCTTGGGTATATATGCCATAGACAAGATATCAGACATGTCTCATGAATTAAGGAGGATGACTTGGATTGGTGTTGTTAACTATATATCTAGCTAGGGGCTATAACTGATAAACTCGTGCATATTATAAAATATAGTGTCCAAAGACGAGTATCTTAGCAAGTAAATCAAAAGAAAATGATGATGTTTGAGATGAATAAGTAATCAGCCTGTATTTGTCTTATTCTTGAAATTCAGTTGGATGATGATATTGTGGTTACTGTATTCCGATTTAAAGTATGTGGACGCCTTAATAAAGTTTTATGATTCAAAGATATCTTTTTGATATTCTAAATAGTGAGGTGACATAAACTGAGAATATCTGAGGGCATGAGAGGAGCCGATGTGTGAGAACCTAAAACACGTAGAGGGATGATTCAGAACCTCTTAAATCAGTTAACTGTACGAATTTGTCAGCCAAGAGTTGGTGTGTGGTCCTTGGATGTTTTAGTTGATCCATAACATGGTAATAGCTGAGTCACGTCCATGGCTGGCTGATGTAATTGTCGACAATTACGTACACCACATCGGAATCCCATTTGAAGAACAATGATTAATTGCAGTTAATATGGATAATGGGTCAGTCTTTCGATTGCATCAATTAATGTAATATACAGTTGATGCGAAGATGGTTTCATGAAATGGATTAGTTGACTCATTCTGGCCCCTGAATATTGGAGATGAGAGATAGACTATCGTCTCCAAACGTTAAGATATACATATATAATGTCACGTAAGATCATCTGGTTTGTAATTGTAGGGGCTACATTATTTTTATATCGACCAGAAATAAAGAGAAACTAGTAATTTTAAGGTAACCACACTGGGGCCTCCACTTTGTCCACCAAAACTTGGACACCAAAATAAAACCACAACCCTACAATGGGACAACCACAAGCTCCTTAAAGAAAATAGACTCATTCGCTTTTATTGCTCTGAGCTATAAATGAATAATGAATATATTTGCACTTACACGTCTTTCATTCTCCGTCGGCTATGGCTAAGGTTAAGCTATCCTTGTCATTGTGGATGGCATTGCCATTATTATCACATGGAAATTAAACGACATATTAGCCATAAAGGATGAATGCTCAGGATCAGGAAGAATGGCAAGCCGTCGATACTTATTGTAAAGTATTTTTTCAACCAATTCAATAGAAAATAAAAAAGAAATCCAAAATAACTTGAACAAACGATTGACTACGCGTAAACAAAAGAGAAACATGGGGGTGGTGGGTCGGGAATAACTCCAGCACATTGTGTGGTATTACAAGTATGTTACCCACTATTCCTACGTGTTCTCCAACGTTGCTAGATCTCCACATTTATCTAACATATCCAATAAATGCAAGAACAATTCTCCTTTTCAATGCTTCCAATTCTTTGGACATTCACGTCATTCCTGCCATCGACATCGACATCCTCATCCTCATCATCCTAATCCATTTGTTCGTTTTAATTCAAATGGAACAAGTGTTGGCAATATTATGAAAATTTTAAACTATATTGAAAGCTAAGCAGGTAATGAACATATCGGATAGCTACATATATAATAGATAATTAGGAAACTCCAAACTAGACAAATTTACAAAAGGAAGAAAAGTTTAGGACCATGACTCGTTGAGCTATATGACTCGACTGGAGGGCCCCAACAGAAGGTGGCGTAAACGAAGGTGACCAGAGTTCAATTGGTGCTCCTCTTCTCAATGTGATTTCTTGGTGCTGATGCCTTTCCACATGTAAGGTCAAATCAGCTTCTTCAACATTTTGTCATTGGCGCTTTCACTAAGTAAAAGGGTTTGTTCTCCATTTTGGGTGCCATTTTTGAAACCAGTACAATTTGTTTGAACGTAGACAGTAGCCAATTAAAAGGTGTTATCCTTTTTTTGTTGTATATTCAATTCAAGTCATTGTACAAGTTAGATAATTGGCGTGTACCGTTAAGGTACAAGATGCTTGTGGTGGCTTATACTTAGGGATGTGTAGAGAGTGGAATTTAAAATTGCAATTTCAACTATCTGTTTTAATTGTATTTTTCACTTTTGATTTTAAAAAATTGGATCGAATTATTTTTTAGATGTTGTAATTTTGAGATTAAGTACAAATAAATTATTTTGACTAACTCAATATGTTACAATATTAACTTTTAGTATTGAAATCCAAAATGTAGCTTTTAATAATTATTCATAATAGGTTCTTTATTTATGCTAACGAATCATATGCTGGTTGCATTTTTCCTTAACTTTTCTATGCGAAGTTTCACTTTTGTGCAACAAGTTTAATTGTTGATCTGAGAAGTGAAGCATATCCTCCATCCAAACTATATATTGTGTTCTTTTATTTCATACGAGGGCATAACTTCTTCAGAGAAACTGTAGAAATAGAGAATGAAAAAGAAATGTAGAAATGCTTTTTGTATTTTTGTGTGTCTCTAAAGTGATGTACATTCACCTATTTATACACTTTAGGTGAATTTAACTAAAGAAACAAATCAACTAAATATTATACAACATCAATGTACATGATTTTAGGAAAAAATGTAGGCTGATTAAATGTTGATAGTTGACTGCCAAAGATCATGTTAGTATCCTTCTTCACACTTAAGGTGGTAGTTAAGATGATAACTTGGACAAGATCTTGAAAACGATGAGGAGAATGTGATTTGGTAAAAAAATTAATGATTTGTGTTTTAAATGAGATTGTGACAAGTTGTATAGTTCTGTAAAGCACATGATGACGTACAAAATGACAATCGATCTCGATCTATTTAGTTGGTTCATGAAAGACATTATTATAAGCAATTTGTATGACACTATGATTATCACAAAATAGACCTAATCTAGAGGTAGAAAGATAACCCAAATGGGAGCCCATATATAAGAGGTGACAACATCAATAATAAGCTTTGAAGGAAGATTTAGTGAAGTAAACTCAAACAGTTGTCCAACCTTATGCCATTTCCCAAAGATCTTTCCCATCCGTGGATCTTGCACAATGCAACCACGACTTGAAAAGGATAAGTTAATACAAAGTTCACATAATTGTCCAACGAAAATAATATTTAGTGAGAATTTGATAATGATAAAGTTTTAAGGTTAATGTAATTTAGATGTATGAACAATACCTATATTTTGTACATGTATAATAGATGGTATTTTTAAAGATTCAATAATAGAAGAATCAGAGGCCATATGCAATAGGCATAATTGAGATACCAAGAATTTCAACTACTTGATGTGACAAAGAGGGTAGAGGAGGAGATTGTACCAAAATCTGGTTGAAGTTGTTGAAGAAGGACGTGGAGGTCCTTTAAAAAGAATTTGAGAGAGCTGCTTTCTTGGTCCCTTCGTGGCAATAGTAGTAGTGGAGTAAGCTGGAGAGACTTAGAAGAATTACCTTGTTTAGAGTTCCTTTTGATCCGTTTTCTACATTAAAAGATGTGATTTTTGGGCTTTTTGCAGTAACTGAAAATACTTTATAAAATTTCTTACTTGAGTTGTGAGAAATTTAAGACGAAGTATAAGTTGTAAGGACAATATCAGTAGATGGGACAAAATTTTCCATGTGGAGCATATTCAGGTGACTTTCCTCTAAGATGAGCTCTTTAATGATAATGTCGAGATTAAGTAGGGTCCTCTATGAACAAGAAAGTTGTGAATGAGTTCAAATTTATCTTTGAGAGTTATAATTAAATTCCATATATGTTGGCGATCTTAAATTCCATATATGCATCACTTTTTTATTATCACATCTGCACGTGGGTCTACCAGAAACAGTCTCTCTACTATGTAGGGGTAAGGTTGCATACTATTAGACCTCCCCAGATCTCATTTTATTGCGGGACTTCGGACTGGGTGTGATGATGATGATGATGATGATGATATGTTGACGATCTTAAAGATTTATGCAGATCACAGTAGCTTCAAAACTAGGCTAGATAAGATCGCCAATGCTGTTTGATCTCAAAGTTTTTGCAGTTTAGACACATAATCGTATATTGTCTGTCTAGGTTGTTGTTGCATGCGATGAAGTCTCCTATATAACTAAAATCGGTGGACATCATCTGATACTGAATAACAATTTTTCAAAAAATTTCATACCTCCTTAGCTATTTCAAAGCATCGAAAGTCACGTTTGATGGCTTTAGCACATGTATTTTGAAACTATATTACAATTTGATGGTTCATTCCATCCCATGCCACCAATGGTTCGTAAATACGTCAATGTCTTTATCTTTCTTTTGAGTGAGTTTAGATATTTCTCTAGTAAAAATATGCCAAAAGAGTCTTCACTTAAGAAAGCTGCACATTTTCTTAGCCTAAAGATCATATTTGAAGACACTAAAGATGATATTCATAGGGTTGAGAATGCATTAGGAAGTTTATAGGTATCTATAGTGAAAGAAAACAATAAAATAGGGAAAAAAAACTTGCTTATAGAGATAGAATTTGGTTTTTTTGACTTTAGAATTAGATTCAAAACGTCAAAAAACCATGCGAACCAGTTAGATTTGAAGAGAACCAAAATTAAAATATACTGAACCGAGAGGTCAAAGTATCAGTCAACTCCTTTTTAAACTGAACCAAACCAAATTGATGAGTCTGAACTGAACTAAGGAGGAGAGGGCACGTGGACAAATAAGGTGAACATACGTGTATAAATGATGTGGAAGCATATGTGCTGAGATGGTAATGAGTTGGCAATCACGTGTCAACTGACATGGCAAGTGATATGGCTATTGACGTGGCGATGGCTAAGATTTTGGGTTATGTGGCAGCTAACGTGATATTGACATGTTTTTTCGTCTCTTGTGACTAAATGGTGTAGCTTTGCATGGAAAATGATGTCGTTTAGATATTCTTCCTCTAGACAGTGCAATTAGGGTTTTATAATTCGGTGGCTTTGGGCAGTGCGTGATGGTGGATGAGGAGGCTTCTGGTGATGATTTTACACCATTGTAATATGCTCAAGAAGAATAATAATTGAGTATATGAAAAATTATTTTAAGAGCAGATTTAAAAACCTAGAATATGAAAGCAAATTGCTTTGATAAAGAATGAAGAAGGATCTAAAATTTTGACTCCTTTTATTATAAAGGAGGCTCTGGTACCAGGTAGAAATAGAGATGGAAGAAGAAATGTAAAAAATGCTCTCTTTATTTCTGTGTGTCTCTAATGTGCAGTACATTCTCCTACTTATACAATTTAGGTGACTCTAATTAAAGAAACAAATCAACTAAGTATTACATAGTATTAATGTACATGATTTTAGGAGAAAATAGAGGCTGATTAGATATTGATACTTGAGTGCCAAA
Source organism: Erythroxylum mucronatum (assembly GCA_027563825.1). Lineage (NCBI taxonomy): Eukaryota > Viridiplantae > Streptophyta > Magnoliopsida > Malpighiales > Erythroxylaceae > Erythroxylum > Erythroxylum mucronatum. The sequence goes on along the minus strand of JAOSBP010000004.1, from coordinate 9,361,991 downwards.
GATTATGTTAATAGAAACAAACCTAACATCCTCCTTATTTTATTTTATTTTAGGGATTAGTTGTCTGTAACGTTACCAATCCAACTCCAAACGCTTATATTTAGGCGAGCCTTTTTCGTAAAAACGTTATCTCTTAACAGAAAAATTGTTTTAAAAATGTTATATTCTAATAGTATAACAAATAGAAGGTTGCTGCTAACAAAGGAATAAAGAGTATTGTTTTGCTGTTTGCATAATGATATTTCACATGTAAATAAAACATTTTATCCAGTTGAAGTACCTATACATGATCATTTTGTAATCCTTTTCTATCGTCTAGAGCTAAATAATCTGATATATGAATAGTTTTTGTTTTACGTCACAAGCATGCGAGTGACTTATTAGTCCAGCTGAACGCGAGAAATGTGTTTACGATTCGGCTTGAGTTAACTTTTACCCCAGTGGGCCCACATCCGTCTATCATTGGCCCAAGTCGACCACTGACTTTTGGGGTTTATAAAATTATGAGGGCTAGGGTTGACAAAGTTTAGATTTAGGTTTAGATACGAAGTGGAATTGGACAGACGACAATATCTATGAGAGAATCGAAAGGGGACCACCAAAAACATGAGGGGGATCCTATTCCTGATTCCTGCCTACCTACTCTACTCTACTCTGTTTTAGAATCACCATTCACCAACCCACCCCACCGAGGCCACTTTTTTTAGTTTGTCTTCGACTCACATGTTATTCAGGCCTTCCTCGGTTTAATGATCCAATCACATTCCTCATTTCTCCTTTTATCAAAAAAAGCGTGCATCTTGGAAAATAGCAATTGTCTAAATCCCTCCCTGCCCCCACTTTCCAAACCTTTTTCATTTTGTTTGCAAATAAAACTTTCCGACGTCGGTACGGTTTCACTGAATTATTTTAGTTTTAAGTTTTGAAAAATCAAAATTTTCTCCCCTTGCCCCTGCCCCTGCCCCTGGTGCATTGTTATCAGAAGGAAAACATCAACCGCCCATGTTTCCCAAAGAGAATATCTTTGTATTGTAAGGAGTACAAAGTTGAAGCATAGAAAGAAAGTCAAGTGCGGAGCAGATCTGAAGGGGTTTGTGGGCGGATTTTGTGACAGAGCCTATGGTTGGGACAAATGATGACCTAAAGCTTGAAAGACAAACCCATAGCTTTGGCCTTATACGTACAAGTTGCAAGAAACGTGGCTGCTGTTTCTTCGATCTGGTCTCCTCCACTCATGTAACGAAACCTAGCTCCTCTTCGCATTGATTAATCTGAAGAAGAACAACTTTGTTATTATGCTCAATGGAAAAGGGTCAAAAGCATGCCTGCAGGAAGTCCTAATATGAACAATCCACACGATCCATTCCTCCCCTAGTCCTAGTGCAGATATAAATGTGGAAATATATTCCCTTGGCTTTGATGCATCCTATCAATAAAACCAAAACACCCATAGATTTTCTTTTACTCTTTCCAGGGCCTTCGGCTTTCGGGATCTCTCGTATCCTTTACTTTCACATCAACACCTTCTCTCCCCCCCCCTCTCTTTAATCATGGCTGCGAAATTAACTCTCTTTCTTTTCCTTCTCTGATGGTCCTCTATCAAGTCTTTAAGAAGAAGAAGAAGCTTGGTATACACATGAATGAGCTTGGAACCTTTGATTGTATGTACAAGCCAAGATACATGGTATTCAGTAATGAAATTAAAGATATATCTTCCAAGAGAAACCTGGATTACACCTTACACGAAGAATGTTTTGTAGATGACAAGGTGAGTTCAGTAATAATTTTCTCAGGGTGTAATATACATCGTGAAGGAAGTTCCATCCTTAATGTCTACAAGAAAGCAAAACAACGATCAATTTGAGATATTCTAAAGACAGAAATATATACGTGCATATTTCAAATTTCTGTCTAATCACTTCGTTCTTAAATAAACCAAAGACCAATTTGTAAAGTTTCAGGTATGCTTACTCATACCATGGTAAGTAACTTTGAGGTAAAGGCCTAAGAGTTCAGCCTTTATAAGGTTGGAATTTAATGTAAACCCAAATAAACAACGCTATATAAAATGATCAAAATTCTAGTTTTAGTATAAGAGAGAAATTTCCTGATTTAAGAAAAAATAATAACTTTTTTCATAAACATTAGCTTGGGCAAAAGTTCCAGTTGATTTTTACTGGAAATTAACTTGTAGGTAATAAAGCAAGCCTGAAAAGTTGCATCGCACCTTAGGTTTCTCTAGGACGGTGAAACTTCCCCCTTATGACTTGTTAAAAATGTCTTTTCTTGAAATGGTGATGGTGTGCTCATCCATGAATGTTAGCCATCACATAAAGTATTTCATACATGGTCCTTAGATCAAGTAAATTTTTAGTTTCAATCAAAATCTCTTCTTCTTTTTTGGGTCAAAATTAATCTATTTGAACCACAAAATGCATTAAGGTTATGAATAAGAAAAGATATGGAAAGAGAGTAGAGGTGCTAAAAATATTGAAAAATAACAAATTTAAGTAGTGTCCGAAACAAGGCTGGGGCAGTCACGAGTGGATGCACCCTCAGCCTAACCACCTGTCTCCCTGATTTAATAAGTTCAAGGGAAAGAGAGGAAATCTTTGAGAACCACAATCTAATTAATATGCATTTTGTCCATATTAGTATCCACATCTACTTTGTAAATGCCCGAGTTGGTGGATCGTGTTGTTTTTTGAATGAAAAATAAAAAATTTACTTGTTATTCCTCAACTTTAGATAAAATTATTAATTTGTAGAACATCATGGGTCATGCCCCTCAGGCCCAAATTCCCTTATCTTAAGTCACAGGCAAGTCTTTGCTTAATTATGCGGAAAAGGAGGAGGACTTTCATTCCTTAACAATGTTACAAGTGAATAGTTGAGAAGAAAAACGTAGAAAAAAGTATTCATGCATTTGAACCCTGGGTAGTGGGTAGGCTTTTAAGAAAATAGTAAAACTACCAAAGTTCTTCGTAGTATAACTTATAACAACGCTTGCTAGCTAATTCCTTCAATGTCAGCTTGAACTTCACAATCCAATGTATATTTATGGTGGTGGGCTAGAACAAGAGTTAGTCCACAGAACCTAAGAGAGTTTTTGTGTTAGAAGTACTCTGAACAAAACTTTATTAGGAACAAACCATGTCAACAAAATATTCTAATAAAAAGGCCAATACTCTAGCTTAATTTACATATACAGATTTGACTATCCAAAATTGGGATTATAGTTGAAAAGGCACAAAAATCATTGAAACCTAACTGGAAGAGTTCTTCCTTGCATTGTAAGCACGAAAAGTTGCAAGTCCAATAACAGCAAAAGCAGCCCCAACTGTAAATTTTAAATGAGAGTCCAGATCAAAGTCAACTACAATTGAGTATGAAGTATTACAAAGTAACAGCAGTGTGTCACTCAAAGCATGTTCATCAAACAATGGATTGGAAGGAAAAGAGAGGAAAAGACTTGACACAAACAACAGAGAGTGGTTAACAAGCTGGCCAAAGTGCTTGTGCTTCCTTCTAGTCTCAATTTCAAGACCATTCAAAAGAGGTTGTTAAGCAACATCTAGCATTCTACAGAATATATTATTTAAATCCCCAATTTTTGCACTGATAGGTATTGGAAGACGTATTCTGTTAGTACCTCTCTTATTGATCAGCTTATACCACCTAAGCAACCTAAGCCCATTAAAACTTATGTTCGTAGGAGCAAGTTGGGAAAAGGGGAATCTGCTATGCAGGCAAGTTGTTATAAGTTTGTTATAGTTAGTTATAGAGAGATAATATGTAAGGGGGATATAGTTGAACAGGGGGGAGAGAGGGGCACGATTTTTGGAATTTTGAAGTAATATTCAAGCCTAGATGTCATCAGGAGGGGGAGCTTGCTCCAGTTGTCTCTCTTTCACACATCAATAATACAATCTCTAAAGCATCACCTATCAACTAGTGCTTGCATTGAGAGAGTGTAGAGGGGTACAAATTGTATGCAAACTTGAATGAAATCTAGAGTCTCTGTGATAGAAATATCTCTTATGAGACAAGAATCATCACTTTCAGCTCAAGAAGGGATGGTTAAGTCACATGATGCTACTCTGAAGGACTTACAAACATAGTTGTGCTACTCTGAAGGACTAACAAACACAGTTAAATTCTTTGATGGCCAATGTCGAGAGATTGGCTAAGTTTCAAAATCTCCTTTAGTCGGAGTTGAGGGAAGGATTCCAAGCCATAACTGGCAGGAACCCAGAGAAGCAGAGTATGGGAGAAGGAGTTAAAGGTTCACCAGTGTTGACTCACCTTACGTCTTCCTCATCAGGTGGTGAAAAACTGATTAATAGTAATTAGGGGACAAAGCCTCGTTGACAGGAGAATCGCTCTGTTGGACTCCGAACTTTTGATGAAAATTAGAAATATTAAAATGAAATTAAAAGAGAAAGAAATTGGTGAGAAATTTTATGAATTTAAGAAAATTTGATGAAATTAGGAAAACTTTATGAGGAATGAATTGTTTAATTTTGAAGACTTTGATATTTAAGTGAACTAATATGGATTATGAGAAGAAAGTGGATGAGTTAATTGAAATGAAGTTAAATAGCAAGAATTAAAAAGAAAAAGTGTAAAAATTTGAAGAATTTAGAAAGTTTGACTTTTGGAGAGAGAATGTTTGACTTGAGAGTTAACTTTTTGTTTGAGTCAAAATTTGAGAAAATGATCTTCTGGAGACTTGTAGTTTATGTCAAGAGCTTTTCGTAGACA
>JAOSBP010000004.1:9305033-9315771 GCA_027563825.1 Erythroxylum mucronatum | reverse complement strand
AATCAATCAATCTTTTCTTTAATTTTTATGTTATTAGCTTAAATTAGAAGTTATTACGAGTATTACTATTTAACTAAATTGGTCTTCGTGGGATCGATATTTTTACTACTTGACGATAGAAACGTGCACTTGCGTTCATCACCAACAGCATTGATTGAGGGTCTTGATACTTTTCATCCTAAACACTTAAGTGCATTGAGTGACAGTCTGGTAAGGGTGCAAAAAATAATTCTTTTGACTTCAATGAGAATATGATGAGATTACTATAAATATTGCTTAGAAAAGTTAATTGTAGGCTAATTTAATTCTAATTCTATGTTAATTTGATCCGATAGGATATGATGATTTAGAGTATAAATAGATAGATCAAGATTTATGATGGATTGATATTGTAAGATTTATGATTTTGATTATGGTTTACTTGAGGATAAACAAAAACTTAAGTGTGAGGATATTTGATAAATGCATAATTGATCATATTTTTACCTCATATTTGATGTATTTTTGCTTGATAAATTATATTTTTAGTGCATATTTGTTACTTAATTTCCTCCAAGTATGTTTACAGAGTATAATTGCTTTCACAAACTTAAAGGAGAAGAATTTGGATGAAAACAAAAGATAAAATGAAGATTTGATGCACAAAAGGGATGCACTGTCGTGCATCTGCCTATGCATGTCTTGCTGGTCATACAAATTTGTGATTTTCAGATAACTTAGTTATGCACTGCTTGATGCACGACCGTGCATCGGCCAAAACCCTAGAATTTCATATAAAAGTTGTTTTCGAAGGCAATTCAAGGGATCAGACTTTTGGAGATGATTCTACACATGGAGATTGTCTAGAAGGGACAATATTGATATAGGAATGTGGAAAACATAAAGAAATCATTGGAAGATCCAACAGAATACAAGATCAAGCCTATACCTTGCAAGAACATTCAATAGAAGAGAAAGGGAGATTTAGCTAGAATTATAAACTCATTGTTTTCTATTTATTTTTCTTCTAGTTTATGTTTGATTTCATTTTCTATTATGTGTAACTAAACTTCTTTAGTGTTTAGGTTAGATAAACCTTAGTTTGTGCTACCATATGTTTTAATTATTTTATTTAATACAATTGTTTTGATTGATCTATTGTAATTCAATTACGTGTTTAATATATGTTCTAATAGACCTGAGAATATTATATCATAATCTGATTTCATACGTTGATATTGAAAAATCCTAGGTTTGAATAGATCTACCATAATTAAAAGGAGTTGATTGCAACCCTAGAGATAGGATGACATAAATATTCCAGATTATGGTCCAATAAATCAATAAAACAATTGCATAATAAAAGATTAATCAATTCAGGGTTTTTAAGGGGATCCGAAACCTAGATACTAATTTCCGATATCGCTAGTTTTCTAAGTGATTCTTTGTTTATGTGTTCAACATCGATGCTCATTTCATTTTAATTGTTTTAAGTTTTATTTTATTTATTAAAATACAAAATTGATCTATAGGTTAGATAATAGGAAAAAGGTAATTACTTGTAATCACTGTCTTCATAGGATCGACCTGTACTTTCCAGTACTAGCCATAGCTGTTCTGTGCACTTGCGGTTATTACAATATTGATTAACGTAGAAAAAAAGTAATCAACTATCATATAAACATTAACATCCATAAAGAATTTAACATGGTTAACTAAGACTTTATCCTATTATCTCTTAATGCAATAGGTTTCCCAGCTCTTTTCATCTCTCAGAAAAGATAATATATGTGTACAACCTCCTATAGTTTCCTCTTCAATGGTGAAGCTTCTCACGTTTTTAAGGGTGTTAGATATATTAGACAAAGGGATACTCTTTCTCCTTTTCTCTTTACCATTTGCATTGAAGTGTCATCTTATATTATCTATAAGAATTTAAACTTAGAGATTACATTCAAATTTAACAAAAAAAATGTAAGAAACTTGGGAATAACTCACCTGGCATTTGCAGGTGATTTGTTATTGTACTATGGTGCTAATATTACTTCCATTGAATGCCTTTTGAGGCCAACTGAAGAATTTAGCTCCCTTTCTGGACTTTTTATTAGTAAGGATAAAAGTCTCCTAATGATTTCAACAAATACTTCTCCTTCAACTAATAAACTTGCTAAAATTTCAGGCTTAGCAATCAAGGCTCCTCTTTTTACCTACCTAGGAGTGACTATCTCCTTGAGGAGAATTTCATATATAGATTGTCAATCACTCTTTGATGTGACTAGAAGAAGAATTAAATGTTAGACCACTAAATGCCTATCCTTTGCATGTAAATTATAACTTGCTAATTTCATCCCTAGCAATTTGTACACTTATTGCTCTGCTCATTTAATTTTACCTAAGAAACTGTGTAAAGACATAGAGAAGCTTCTGAGGAAATTTCTATGAACAAGGGATATGGATTCTAAACCATATTTAAGGTTAGATGGAAGAATATTTGTTTGCCTAACGTTGTACAGGGCTTAAGGATCAAATATGCCCAGTTTGTAACCAAATTATTAATCACCGAAGGCTTTAGAGAATCGTCAATATTAAAGAATCTGTATAGATAAAATGGGTGAATAAGCATTGCCTAAGAGATATGAATATCTTAATAGTCAAAACTAAGAAAGACGTCTTTAGGAGTATACTACAGATCTTGAAGCTAATAGAAGCCTACAACCACTAACATTGTATATGATAGGGATGGTCTAACACGTGGTTATGGACTGATAATAGAGCACACTTGTTCCTCTTAACATGTTTCCAAACTACTCATGTATCATCTTAGTATATCCTGCTAATGCCAGAATAAATGTAATGATTAATGGAAGCAATTGGATATGTAATAACAGATGGTCTAAAATTTTTCAAAGTTGCTTCCCTTCTTAATCCCTTAATTTGAATCAAGGTGATAAAGTTCTTAAAAGGAATCCTTTAGGTAAAATCTTCTTGCACAGATGCTTTTAAAGTATTAGCTCCTGAAGTTAATTGGTTCTCCATGGTTTAGAATAAACTACTTGCTGCTAAAGTACCCTTTTTGCTGTAACTTGCAGTTAAGGAAAGATTATCAACTCTAGATATGATTAAGTGTCTCCAATCACTCACTTAATGCCATTTTTAGGCTTTGCTTGGTTTTAACTGAATCTATCAGTCATTTGTTCTTTGAATGCTCCTATTCCTGCCAGTTATGGAAAGAAACTCTAGCCAAATGCAACTTAGCAAACTACTAATTGAAGAATGATAATTGAATAGATCTCCTTTATAAACTTAAGTAAAGATGATCTTAAGTTAGCTCATTTGGCTCTTAGTTGCATCGTATACAGTATATGGTTAGAGAGGAAGCAACGAATATTCAAAGACAAATCCTGCCTTCTCGAGTTAGTAAATTAAGTAAATGTTACTTGGATAAGGCAGATAAGTTTAACTAGAGGAGCAATTTTTGCATTCTCTCAAGATACGATGGAGCGATGAAACATTTAAGTTTCTATTCGATGTTGGTTATGTTTGATTCACACGAAGGCATTAAGTAGACTATTTCCTAGCATGCCTTATTAGACCATCTAGGATATTGTAGCCTTATGGCTAAGTTTGATCACCTAGTTTAACTATGATTTGTATTTTAGTACACTCCTTGTAATGTATTATAGCTTGGTCTAGTAGTAATAATCTTTATTTTTCAAAAAGAAGTTGAAAAACAAAGAAAATACGCAACACATTTTTAACCAATTTTAATTATCATTCAATCCAAAGTCGTTCAACATTGAATTGCACCCGCGAGGGCTGTAGTGGAACGGCAGGAGCTCCTTCATTCTTAACCAAGATCTCAAGTTCGAGTCTTGAGAATGGAGTCGTTTTAAACACTCGCGAGGAAGAGCTTTGCTTCCTGCAAGGGTCCTTCCCGACTCGAATCTGGACTAGTCGGTTGCTCATGTGGTGCCAGATACCTGGTGATTTAACAAAAAAATATTGAATTGCGTCTAAATTTTGGCCTACGAGTTTCTAAGATATTGCTCTAAGATCTGCAGTACCCTACCTCTCGTAGAAAAGGAAATTTTGACTAGGTATTTGATTCCATCGTATATTCAATCTTACATAAATCCGTGCATTCTTCTGATGCTTTTGGTGCCAGATGCCTACCTACTCTATCTTGTTCAATTCTCACGAAATCACTTACGCAACAGAACCAGGCATGTCTCCAAACAACGTGTGGATAACTATTATTAACTAGCACTAGCAGGAGTGGTTCACCAGCATCACCACATTCTTCTCCAACGCTGCCACCTTTCCCAAAGGGGCTAGCATCTGCCAATATGAACAGAATTCCGATCCGACACGTGGACTTGTCATTACGTCTGAAGGGTCCCACTTTCTCAACGAAAGCCTAGATACTTGTGGGGTGGTTGAGGTGGTTTGGAATTAAGAGCAGGTGCTTTTCTCCTAAACATTACAGGAGAAAGGCTCACTTGTAACCTGCTCAACTGTCGCACCTATATTTTCTAAGTGTTATTTAATGTTTTGTTATGAGCAGGAAAATGTCTGCACCAACCTAAACCTACGTTCATGACCTTTTCGCTTCTGTCCGCTACATTTTCGGTGACTGAATTGCCCTTCACACTTGCATATCACCAATAATTGCTGTCTAATAAATACGCAGATTTCATTACTAAAAAGAGAATATGTCATATCTTAAAGCAATTAATTACCAAATGGTACATATGCTTGAGTTTCTTTTTACTTTTAAATTTGAATCCAACCGTTTCTTGAAGTCTCTCTCTTCATAAATTGGGATATAGACTCAGAAACTGTACATATTTCTTAGGTTTGAAATTCTCCAAATTGCAAAGTCAAAGAAGACAGTAGATGTATGTGTTATAAATGCTAGTATCTGAAACAAGTTGCGGTCCATAGAGGCATTACCAAAAGATAACGTGGTTTATGTGTAATTATAGTCGAAAATTGAGGCCTAATAATCAGTCACTTCCTTGGGGACCCACAATCTGTCAGATTAGGTCTGTTTTCTTTTGCTTCAATTTAAACCTCCGTCGTAGCTATGTTTCAGGCTAGAAGTTGGAGCTTAAAAGCCTCCGTATCTCTCCAGTCCAGAACTCAACATAACATTTTCGACTCTTAACAGATTAGAAGGTCGCTTTGCTGTCCGAGTGTTCATGGCTGGTCAAGGAGATGGTGAAATAGGGATTGACGAAGTAATATCATTCTTACCTTCTCATATTCTAGACGAGGCAATATGGGACAATAAGGTTTGTTTTTTAATCAAAATAATCCCTTTCTCTCTTACTCTTCCTCTGTCTTTTTTCCATACTTAAAACTCATGCACTTTCTAATGGAACCAGGAATATGTCAAGCAACGTCAGCACCATCACCAATATCGTGATCTTCCTAGATTCCCTCTACAACTGGTACGTCGGTTTTCTTATCATATTCATTGTTTTCCAAGCGATTTTGTCGGAATCTTTTGTGGGTTGCAAGGAAATGAACTGTGGAATAGTGCATATGTATCTGTTTAGCCGTCAGTTCCATTCCAAGCACTGACCAAAGAGGATGAACGGCTAATTAACCGTTTCCGACAACTCCTGTAAGATATCCATGCCACATATCATTTTTGACATCAACCGTTACTATGACAAGCTTCCACGTTCTAAAATATTGAGGTAGAGTGACAGAGATTGACAGCTAATCGGAATTAAGACGGATAAGATACAGTATATCTTCTTTTTGCGCGCTCGGTGCTAGCTTAAGGGACAAGGGTTCATTGGGATTTATTACCTATTGTTTTTACTTCGCAAGACGTAGGAGATGGTTGTTCGTCTTTAATAATTTGTATAACATAAATTTGAGAAAATATATATATATATATATATAGTTTATTTTTTTCCCCCTTAACGAACCATAATCTCATCAACCCAATTTTTGGCAAATTAATATAAATATTGCGACAAGTATCTTTGCCTTGTGCTAACGGTGTTCATGTTTGGACAGCCCTCAAAGTGTAACCCGAGACACAATGGTAGAAGAAGATTCTTAGATTCTAATTGGGAATCCGGAGAACAGGGTATGCAAGTAATATTTTTAGCTGCTAGTCATAAAAGGGAATGTGGAACTGGAGTTTTCCTCCCGCAGCCACAAAGGGCAGGCACCAACTCCCAATACAACAAGAAGCCTAGTAAGTTGCCCATTCTCTGAATTCAGTTCTGTACGTTTTAGAATAATTCATTACTACGATTTAAGGAAGGTAGGAGTTATAGAATGGCGAATCCATTAGACATAAAAAGCAGGGTTACAGTTCATGTGCTCCACATAAATGTACAATCAATGTACTAGGCTAAACAGGCGTTTAACTGTACAGCTTGCTCTCGCGTACTCCTTCCTGCCCGCGTTGTTCAAGCGCTCAACCTCAATGTGCATGAGCTAGGCTTGGAGGTATCACGCCGCCAAGGTTAAGCTTCTTAGCTTCCTATCCTCTTCAGTTCTTAGTTGTCACATACCATACGACTTTTCTGATTGACAACCTAATGCAGATTTCATGAATGGCTCCAAAAGCAGAGAATTTTATTCAGTGAAAAATAAAAATACCAAGAGCATGGCAAAGCAATACTCTGCTTTGCCACAGAATGAGAACACTTCGCCGGAGCTATTTCTTCCCAAAGAATGGACTTACTAGCGCTAAGAAGTGGCCGCCACAGTGGAAAACATCAAAGTAAAAGCCCTTGTTCAGTTATGTAACATGATCTGAATAATGACGACAAGGGTTCTCAATATTTACTTAGGTCATAGCATCTCAATTTGAACATGTATGATATGATTATTGTTCTTCACACCACATGTTATCAAATAATAAAGAGATAGTAAATTAAAAAGTACATAGTCTTTTCAATTTTTTTAATTTAGTGTTAATTTTTTTTTAATTTAATGTTTAATGACTAATCTTTTTATATAAATCGTCAAAAAAAATTCTAAGTAATATGTCTACCAAATTTCACATGGATATCCAATTCAAAAACAACATTTTTACCTGCTTTATAGAAATTTTGAAAAGTTATTCACTAAATTGAAAACTTTAGTATCTCAATATATTATGTTATATAATTATTAATTTTATATCAACCATGTATTCAAAAATCATAATAACATAAAATTGAAATAACAACTACCTCTTTATTTCTATTAATATTACTTTCATATATTTCTCATATAAAGAATAACTATAACTAATATAAGAAAAATATCGTTTAATCATCATACATATATGAAACTAAGAACAATGTGAAGTACTTAAAATATTACAATTTCATCATACAATAAAAAATAATTACATCAAAATATCAAATAGAAAGAATAATAAAGTTTTATGATTTTATAAGTATTATAACAAGAGCTCATGTTGAGAAATACAACCAAATAGAAGCAAAACCTGAAACAAAAATATTTATAGATAAAATTTTATATTTATATTTCATATTCAAAATTTAACATATGCGTCAATACAAGTGAAATTAAAAAAAGTGAAAATGAAAAACTTAAAACTTTATTCAATTGAATATTTGCTCATATCGTATTGACTTTAATTCTCATTTGATACAAAATCTTTATTATTGAAAGAAGTTTTATCATCACTATCATTCAAATTCATTGTTCCAAAAGACATGTCAATACTTTCATATCTAAGATTATCTTTCAAGTCACTCTCATCTATCAAATTTGATTCCTCTAAAACTCAATATGTTAAAAAATAAATATGGTCAAGCAAAATTGGATTTATAGAACCACTTGTTCTATTAAAAGTCCTATTAACAAAAAAAATTAAATTGTTAAAAGTTACAATAAATTATACTCAATTTAATAATGATAATAACATACTTTCTTAAACCTTTAAATTGTATCAAACAAACACATGAATGAACTTGATAACTTTTCTTACTTTCTGCATAGTTTTATCAATGATTGGAAAGTATCTATCATTTTTTATATTTTTCAATATCACATCAATATAATGTGCAACACAAAGAGTAATAAATGAATTATACCTTCTTTGAAATCTTTTCCCAAGTGCTTTACAAGCAGAATCATTTTCAATAATGAATTGAATAATATTTTCTAGCTCAACTTTATTAAGTATTTGAAACAAAGTATCAACATTTCTTAGACTTCAAAAACATTGTCTTCTTAGTTAAATAATCCAAAAAATTAATAAGAAGCTTATGTCTTATATTTTCCAATCATCACACATGACTGAACACTTGCAAGGTGCCTAATTCATTTTTCTTTCATCCATCTAACTATATATTTCATAAACAGAGCTACTCAAAAGTTTATCTATGTAGTTATCAAATGAAAGAGTTTTATATTCAATTAGGTAGCATTAAATGATATGCCTGAGTTATACCTTCATCTAGCCATTCTTATGTCTATATTATGAGCCGCTTTTTTAGATTATAAAGCACTACAAATTGAAAGTTAAACTTCAAGAGTTGTTCATTGTGTAAAAAGGTTAAACATTTATCTTCTCCTCCTCCTCACTTCAAGTGCAACATTTCCTTCTTATTAGGTAAAAAAAAAACTACCTTTAACATCTTCACTATCATCCTAACCACCGTAAAAAGAACCTTTACTATAAATTTTGTAGTTCAGTATTTGTCTGTTATCTTTCTCATGCTGATTCTTAAGTAAAGTTTTCATTTGTTATTTCAAGTCGCAACTCACTTTCTTACAAGGCTCTATATCACCTTTATTCTTAGCTAAATGCTTCTTTAATCTAGTGATTAATCCACCCTTTAAATTTTTGTTGTAATACAAGCAAATGATATTATTTTTCATTCCAGGAATGAGTTCAGACTACATCATCGAATCTTCACGAAACAATTGAATTATCATGAGAACTTAAGCTTATTTTAATTTATCTGTAAAAATAGATGAAGACATACATCAAAATTAAATTAATAAATTCATACTCAAAAATAAAGTTTTTGTACATAACATTGTCATGTAACTATAAAAATTCAATAGTAAATTATAAGGATATCCAAATAGACTCTCTTAAATCTTTATTTATTATAACGTACGTTGCCAAAAATCAACTTTATTGTACAAAATAAAATGAAAAAATTATTAACTTCACATTATGTTAAGTAATAAGTATAATCTCATAAATCAAGGCATATCTTAATAGACATTTTAAAGGCACATGTGAAATAAAAAGAAAATTTCACATTGACTTTTTTCTACAATGTATTTAACTACTCATGAGATATAGTAATGAATATGCATTTGTAAGTTTACTCTCAAGTTGGAAATTTTTTCTAAAATTTAATTTTTTTGTATTTGTAATATTATTTCCTAATGACAACAATGCACAATATAAGAATGCAAATATTTTATTTTTTAACGTAATTGATATTAAATGATATAATTATATATTAAATCTTATGTTTAAATGATTAGTCATTTATTAAATATTTTTATATACAAATAATAATTAGTAAATTGTAATTTTCACATAAATTAATTAACAAAACAACAATTTAATGAATTAATTTTGATCCCATTTTTTTAATTATTGAAATAACAAATAATCAAATAAATAAAACTTCTTGTCCTTATAAATTCTCAAAGTTTATAGACGCATAAATCTAGCAACACAATTTGTTGCATAAATTTTCCATAATTTCAGCTTAGTGTTACCATAAATTTGCCTTAATTTTCCTTTACAAAATAACCCCAATTCTAGCCAACAACAAAGCAATCCTATATATCCAATTCCAAGCTCCGTTTATATTTCATAAACCATTCGCAATTCATATGAATGCAATAGCAAACTGCAGCAGAAACAACTTAAAAATACACCTAAAAAAATCAAGCAAATAACAACTAAGATTACTTGGGTTTATCAGGTCGCAGGTCAGGACCAGGATATAAGGTTCTCTAACAGAGTGGTTTGTGACCTTGCGAGGAGACTGAAGAGAGAGCCTTGGCGAGATGTGTTAGCATTTGCTGGTGAGCAACTGGCGGCCGGTGACGTCACGGTGGGGCTGGCAAATGTCAAAACCAAAGCTGGTGCAGCGATGCATGCGAGGCCGAGGTGGACAACAGTTGATGAAGGAAAGGGTGGGTGAAACACAGTTGTCGACGATGGACTAATGGAGAGCAGTTAGATGCAGACAGAGAGTGAGGGCGACAAGCAAGGTGGAGAAAATGTGAGATATGGAGGGAGGACAATGCACCTAGAGTTAGTGCTTTTCTTTTTCAATTTGGTCCACAATTTTTAAAATTATAAATTTCACTCCCACAAATACCGATATTTTGGACACGACTTGTACCAACTATTATTACCCTGTATTTGGTTCCTATCCTCGTCAGCGGGGACAGGGGATAAAACAGAAAAATCTCCGTCTTCGGAGGCGTTTGATAACTGTCCCTAAATTTTTGTCCACCGTCTCCGGTGGACAGGGACAAAAAGTTTTATAAAAATCTTGTCTCTTTCAAAAAGGAGGACAGGGACAAGTCGTCCCTGTCTCTCTCTGCGTTATAACTAAATAAACTATAGTGTAAGTAATATATTCAGTTATAATGTAAGTAAATAAACGTTATATATTACTTACACTACATTATAACTGCATATTACTTACGCTACGTTATAACTAAATAAATATTATTTAATTATTTAATATATTAATTATTAATAAGAATTATAAATAACATAATTTAATAT
>JAOSBP010000004.1:9267939-9299321 GCA_027563825.1 Erythroxylum mucronatum | reverse complement strand
TCTCTGTCCCCTACAACCAAACACATCTGTCCTGGAGACGGAGACAAGATTCTCTGTTCTGTCCACCATCAACCAAATAGCTCTCTGTCTCCAGTTTCTGTTCCGTCCTGTCCTGTTCCGTCTCCAACTACCAGAAACGCTAACCAAACGCAGCGTTACTGATCAACATCTTAAGCCAGTGTGACACCAATAATTTTGAGTAACATTTTTCGACGGTACAAAGCAGTACTCATACTGTTGATATATACCACGTGACCAATATGTAAGGTGTCGCTATAGCATCAACAAGGTTGAGTATGGTTACTGTCGCTTATATGTAAAGACAGAATGAAACAAAAATTTAGAAACAGAATAGAACAAAAATTGGAGACAATGAGGTATTTAATTGTGATAAACAAAACAGATAAAATTGTATTCGTCTCGAAGACAAAAATATATTTAGTTGCAGTTGACAGAACATAAAAAAAAAACCGTGTCAATGACTAAAGTACCCCTACAGTATAATATAATTAAAAATATATAATTTATTGATTATTTTAAAACGAATAATTTGTATTAATAAAAAAGTTAACAAATAATAAAAATAATAACAATAAAAATAAGAAATTAATTTCGTATAATAAAATTAATAATAACAATAATAAGTACACAATTTATAATAATAAATTAATAATAATAATACCAAATTAATAACAAAATAATAAATACAAAATTTATAATAATAATAATAAGTATTATTATTATTATTATTATTATTATTATCATTAACAACAACAATAATTAATAATAATAATAAGATAATTAATTTCATATATTAAAATTAATAATAATAATAAAATAATAATAATAATAATAAGTACAAAATTTATAACAATAATAATAATAAGACGACGACGACGACGATAAATTTTGTATAATAAAATTAATAATAATAATATTATTAAAGAGTTTAATAATATAATTAAGAATAAAAAATTTACTTGTGTAAAAGGAGGAGTATTTCTAGAAGTTACTTATGTGTTTTATTTCAGAGACGGAGATAAAAAATTGTCTTTCAATTTTGAAAGGAACAAAAATTTATGTTTTTGTTATCCAAAGACAGAACAAAAATTACTTGCGACAGCAACCAAATACACAAATGGACAGAATTTTTTTTGTTTTGTCGTCTATACTCACTAACTGCGGCTGTTCAACATAGTGAACACATAAACCTTCTTTCTGACATCAGCCCAAAGAAGGTTAGTATAACCCGAAAAGTAGCCGAAAACCATAGATTGGAAAGAGCAATGCTTGGTCCAGAGAAC
The DNA here is from genome assembly GCA_027563825.1 of Erythroxylum mucronatum. Classification (NCBI taxonomy): domain Eukaryota; kingdom Viridiplantae; phylum Streptophyta; class Magnoliopsida; order Malpighiales; family Erythroxylaceae; genus Erythroxylum; species Erythroxylum mucronatum. Next base: position 9,298,017 of record JAOSBP010000004.1, on the reverse strand, counting down.
AAATTTTCAGTATAACCCGAAAAGTAGCCCAAAAACCATAGAATGGAAAGAGCCATGCTTGATCCAGAGAACAAGTTTCTCATTCTTCTGCTGTTGTCTTGAACGCAAGGCCTCTTACCACATGGCGACACTGAAACCTGAAATAGAGCTTATTATACATTTACTTCTGCAACATTAGCAATTGTAACACACACGTTTATATGTGCTAAATCTAATTGGTTAAGAAGTAGCTTCAGTTTTACTGAAAGGTTTTTAATTGGAAATGCATTAGCTGATTCCTCCTTTACAAAGTTTTACTGACAACTTCATGATCAATCAGCAATAACCAAGGGCCTCTTTAGTTTCACTTCGTTTTGAGTTTTTTATTTTCACTTTTAAACTCAATAAAAAAATTATTTATTTTTATTTTTAATTTCTTTTAGTTTTCATCTTATGAAAATTATATAAATTGATTTTTATTTTTTAATAATAATCTAATTTAAACTAAACATATATTATTTAATTATTTAATCCTAATTACTACTATAACTTAATCAGTTAATTTTTATAATTACTTTCATTTTTGAAAAATATTTTAAACTTAATAACCATTTAATAAATATACTTTAGATTTCAAATAAAACAAATTTTAATAATTAAAATATATAGTAACAAATATATATTAATAAATAAAATTTACTTATTAGATTATTTATTTTAGTAACTATAACAAATTCTTTACTCAGAGATTAAAATAAAATTATTAATTAATTAACTTATAAAATTAATTTATTTTTCAGTTTTATCTAATATTTAATTATTATCAATAATAAAAATAAATAAATTAAACATTAACAATTAAACATTTTTTACTGTTATTTGAAAAATAAAAAAACACTAAAAAAATTGAAACCAAATGGCCTCTAAATATTTGTGGTTCTTTTAATTACATGTTTTCTTATAGAAACAAAAGCAGTTGCTCACTTCATCCATATTAATGATCCTCCATTCTAAAATGAAGTTAGCCTGATTTTCAAATATTCCATTTGTAAAGCACAGTCACTAGCAATGATACAGGAGCTTCTAATGCGTCTGGTTCTAACGATAGTGAATAGTTAAGGATCTAGAACAATCAGATGTGAAATTGACATAAATAAGGTTAAAGAAAGCCTCCATACCAGATTAAGTCATTGGAACTACATTCCGTCGAACAGAGAGAGTTGATAGCGAAAGTACAATCAGGATCATCAACTTTGAGATCCTGACTTCTGCACTTCACTCGCAATCTGAAAGGTACAATCTATTCAAAATGAACAGAGAGCAATTGCATTTGATTAATTCTTTTTTTCAATCAAACAAAACCAGAATTTATAGAACAGCAAACAAGCGATGCATTAATTGCAATAACTTAATTATTATCCTCCAATAACTATTTTTCAGAAGTTGGAGTAGTGAGGATCGGATGACTACATGAGATCTGCATGTATACCTAATTAAAAGGAAGCTAAGATGTGCTTGATCACTGTCCATGTCAAATGGTATATAGTAGCAGGCCATTGATAAAAGAAAGAAACTATCATCTAATTATCCTCAACTTGAGAGGGATGTGAATTTCACCAAATTAGGGACCCATAATTGCAAAACTGTGACAAATTCCCAATTCAATATAGCAGGCCAGTTAGAGTAATCAGGTTGATCCAAGAGTATTCACAATACCAAGTAAAAGTGAACCATCAGACAGTACCTGTGTGTGAAAGAAAGTGTACAGAGTACAGGCACAAAAATTATGTAGTAAAGATATGCAATGAAAAGCCCAACATAGAATTTGCGACTGGCATAGCTCCAAACCTTTTTGCTATATCGGAAGTCAAGTTTTGGAAGAAAATGCAGAGGCAAATTACAAGAAGCTGGAGCTTTCACCAATAGGAATAATTTAGTAGGACCTAACCAGAAAAGAACAGGAAAACAATTAAGGACAAATCAATTTCTACCTTCCCCCAGATCAAGACATACTATTTGTCCAACTACCTGGATAATTCCCAGACCCAGCATCCTGAGAGATCAGCATACGGATGACCTGTTAGAGGAAATCACTAACAGTGAGCACCATAAAAGAAAAATTAAGAAAAACCACAACTTAGGATGTTATTAGCACCAAGAGAAACCTTTCTTGAAAGCCCTTCCGCGAGTCTAGTTTTGATGAAATCAGCAATCACGTTTCCAATATGATTCCCATGTGAAAAGTACAACTCATACACGAACTGGGGCCGCGCCGGAGTGGGTCCAAGAGCAATAACTACACTCTCAATGCCCGGAATTTCACGAATTATCTGTTGCAAAGCAGCGTCCACTCTACTAATTGTATTAACCACTTTCTCAAGTCTCCTAATCCCGCGGTTAACCTCTCTTATTCTACCAACAACCCTTCGTCGAGAAGATGCCTTCAATTCAGTTTGTGTAAGAGTCACCTCCTATAACCAACATATACATAATCTTACAGGACCAAATCAAAAATAAATAAATTCCAAAAACGTGAGAATAGGGTTATTTGCGGTGAATACAAGTTCTTTGTGCTCTGCTTGTAGGGTATCAAATTCCAGATTGATATCTTGCAATGTGCTGCATTTAAAAGCAATTAAACAACTGTAAGTATCTTATAGTCATTTAAATTCAGTGCAATATAAAATACAAGATAAAAGAAAAGGAGAGAAGAACTAAGCGTAAGAGAACGGACGAGGGAATCTGCTGGTGCATGTAGAGTACAAAGCCGATGATGCTTTTAGTGAGGTGGAAGATCACAGAACCGTCAACGGAATCAGCAGTAGTCTCTATTTCCGTGCACTCCATCTCTGACCTCTCTTCTCGCTTCAGATTTTTTGATTTTTCAGATTTGAAACTTTTTTGGGCGGGAAGTTACGGATGAATCATCTGCCACGTGTACCTTTCTATTAAATCACATTTCCTTCTGATCCTACGGCCACTGGTAGTGGTGGATGTTTATTAATTGATTATAAAAATTAAATTTGATCAAAATTAAGAAAAAACAAAAGTAAAGATAATCGGTGAAAAGATAAATTTGTGAAAAGTAAAAACTCAACTATGGATATGGTACATGAATAATTGTACAAAGCCCATGAGTAATTCTACAGCCAGATCGGCCTAGGCCTACCAAGACAATGACGACTGCAGCTGCTCAGACCCAGATCCATATCCATCACAAATACCATTTTCTGGGACTTGTGGACAATTTCTTACAACTAAATCATTGGAAACATTTGACACATCTTCGGGAGATGCTACGTCAGTCAATGTTGTGATGTACAAGGGTCTATCAAAAGAACCAAACAGTCGGCAGCATCTGCAAATTATTTGCATGGTTAGGTTAGGAAAGAATTGCCCTTTTATAAATCAGCGATTGATTTGCGTATATGTTGTCCATTGTACCTTGGAAGGAAGAGTTCAACCTCGGCTAACTCATACACCATACCGTTTCAAAGCTTTGCTCAGACTGGGCATGACGTTATACGCTTGATACGATCGTCTTAGTTCGATTATGGAACCCACCTGGACAAAGTTAAGGCTAATTAGAGTTTTTGCACAACCTCGTCTACCCTATAAGATGATGATGCCCAACAACCAAAACGCTTATATCCAAAGATTCAATTGCTCATCTTTAGTAGATTTCATTTTAGTGATCAGCACTGCTCCTCAATGGATGCCAGAATTGCTCCATTTTACGTGACGCATGCCGCATAATGATATCAAGCAAGTGTAAGTACATACACAAGGCATCGTACTTACAATGATCAGAACTGATGTGAACCCGATTGCAAATCCCTCATTGATACGGCGCAAATTATGGTCAAGGACCGATGATGTAGTTGCCAGAATGCTCAACAATAGCCCTCCTGCAGGGTCAACAATAGTGAAATAGAGTTAAGAAAAAACCAGCAAATGAACTTGCAGCAGAGGACTAGGATTATCAAGCAACTTTGAGATGGAAATTTACCCCAAAAACGCGTTGAAGCCTGAACTTTTGCAAGGTACTCAATGGTAGCCTTCCCAGGTTTAATGTTCGGTATCCTAGCACCCATCTTATTCAGGTAGTCAGAAATCTCCTTTGGCAAGTTGGCCTGGACATGGCATTTACAACGGGTGAGATTAGCTAATATTCCACTAGCAGTATCATTCTTAGTTGACTTCTCAGTTCCCAAAACTCGGATCAACGTACTAGCTGCTGGTAAACAATCATGGTTTTAAAAGCAATGCTTTCTGCTTATCATAAATTCACCCATAGCACAGGAAGGCAAGTTCCGCAAAGAAATCGACATTTGTGATTGTAGAGTATCAACAGGATTACCACGATTTTAGCATCGGTAAAATAAATAGTTTCATTCATCTGCTCATAAACACCACAAATACCATAACAATATAAACAATTTGAGCTCTTGGGCTCAAATATACATTGTGGCCCCAAATCTATAGACAATTTATCAAAAGTACTATTTACAAGGTTTATAGGAAGATATTGCTTGATTTCAGGCCTCCATTACCATGGACAATTAAGTTATGAGTAAAACGCATGTCCATATCCAAAACATTATCATTGTACATTTCTTACCATTGAAACCATTACTGATTTAGATATAAAGCACCTATATCTGTCAAGCATTGAAACATTCACATGGTATAACAGTGAGTAACCAAGAAGCTTGCGCATAAGACTTATCACCTAATTCACAAGATATAACAGTGAGTCATCAAGAAGCTTGGGCACAAGACTTAGCGCCTATCTAGCTTAATTAAGTATAGCATCGCAGCAAGAGAACAATACAAAAATTGGTCTCCAGTAAGATTCTATCTTATAGCATTAAAAGTTAAGAGGGACAGGGTTTTGGAGTCACTTACTATATCAAATATATTGAACAAAAAGACAAAAAATGCATAGATTGAGTAGTAGACCCAAGGCTCAGCACCTAGAGAAGTTTCAGGATTCAATATCTCCTTAACATGCTCCCAGAAAGGCGAATCAAGGATACTGCCATCAAAATTTCATGTGTCAGAGAGTTCAAGATGGGAACCCATTAAACAACATGCAGTCTCAGATCCAAGGAAGACTCAGATAATGGAAAATCTTAACAATTCAGAAGGCAACAAAGAGGATTTCACACTCAAGATTCCTTTTAAAAAACAAAGCAAGAGAACATATATAATCCAGTTTTGAAGGTTACCTTGCAATGATACTAGGAATTGCCAGGAGATAAGTGGTAGTGAGAATAGGCTGCATTCCTGATGGATTAATATTGAAAGGGATATAAGGCTCTACTTCATTGATTGGGGAATCCTCCCTGTATAACACAATGGAGTAGAAGGAATTGTCAAACTACTACTAACTTAAGCAGTCAAAGCATAGGCAACAAAATAAACTGCATTTAGGATAAACAATTATTATTCAATCACACTTTACAGAGTTACAGTTGGTTTTGTGCCAAAATATGTGACAAGTTCAGAAAACCACAAAGGTATTACCGCACAGAAGAGGCAAGTTTAAAGCCATAAAATTGCAACTTTATCTTCCTGCAACCCTCGGTCACCACAACAGCCCACATAGTGACTATTGTAAAAACACCGAACACAGCCAATATGTATGGCCACCAACTGGCAGAACTCCCTGCATTACAAATGAAAGCCAAGAACAATTAAGAAATCCTATGCTCATATCAATATACTTAAGCAAGTTACAAGACAGCATATGTGGACATATCAAAACTATGAAACTAATACTATAATCTGGATAAACAAGATTTTATCATGAAAAAAAAAAGAATATTTGATTTACTTTTAAAGGGAAGGGGCAGCAAGAGGCCATATGGAAAGAACTTATTCTTAGCCCAGGTTAGTATAATCAGAAATTGAAAGAATTCAGATGTACAACCTTTGCCTTTTCAATAAATTTAATGCAGGCTCGAAAGATTAAACAATCAAATAAGAAGCAAGTATTAGTTCTTCAATTTGGCAAAAGTACATACTGTATTCTAGAACTAAATACACATGTTAGATGCACATATTTTATAAAATCATCCTCAAAACTAAATGAATTGGAGTTTAGGAAGATGATTTTTGGTCATATACCTGAAAACTGTGACAACATCTTGTACAATGTATCAGTGTAGCCCGTCAAAATTCCCACACATATAATCAGAGACGAACCTTGACCTAATATATCAAATAACAAAAAGGAAAGAAAATGTCATCATGTACTAAGAGGAACAAAAAAGAATGAACAAGGACCATAAATTAATTTAAAGATGTAAAAACCCGTATCAAAACCAATTTCTTTCCGGTCTTACTAATTGTATCCACATTGGCAACAAAGAGGGAAATGTAAACAACCGGACAACCAAAGAAAAAATGAGATCAACTGATAACAATGCAAAAGCCACAGATAACTTATGTGCTGTTGTATTGCAGAACAGATGGAAGGGAAATACCAAAGCCAGATTCTGATACTGTATCACAGATCCATGTCATAGTCATTGCACCACAGACTAAAAGTAAAGATGTCACCATCACATGCTTGGCCCTGCAAAAGGAACACTAACTCTAAGGTAAGAATAATCTTTTCACACTATTCACGAAGCTCACTATAAAAAGACATATGTGCAATGCTTATATAAACAGGAAAAAAAACAACCAACACTTTAAAACATCCCATGATGCAACAGCATTAACACATGTTTGGTTCACCAATCAAAGTAAAAGATGAATATCCAAGCATGATTAAATAATGAAGATATGATTATCAAATCAAATGAGCTGCTGAAACAGGCTCTTGACACTTTACCTTTGACTGGAAGCATAAATTGAATAGGGCAGCGAATAACAAGCAACCACAACAGCTTCAAATATTGCAAAACCAAGTGAAATCCACCATCTGAGACAGGTAGAATAATAAATATACTCATAACCCAATAAAATTGAATGAAATAAATACTTCATTCAGTAGCAAGGCCTCGTCTCACTGCTTAAAATGAATAACTAGACACACATATAACTCTTGATCCTCTCATAGCCATCTAAGCCTTCTTTCCGCAGCTTTACAAGGGAGGGAACGACATGACAGAGCACCTGAGAGTGTAAATTCGTAGAAGTTAGCAAATAATATAGAGCAATGGTGCTGGAACCTTTATTTAGATGAAATGAAAATAAAGAAATCCCATTGAACCAATTTTATTTCAATCTGACAACTTTTGAACTATCAAGAGGCAAACAATGGAGGTAAAACAAATAGCATGAAAGACAACGAATATATTTTTCCTATTCCTTTATGCTGCCCCGGTCAGGAGACTCTCAACCAAATCACAGAGCTCCAAAAGCTTAAAAAACCCTGACAACTTTTTGACACTGATGGAGAAAGAAAAACAAGTATTTTTCCCCGTTTCATTTGTGCTATTCACATATGATGAACATGTGAGTTGATATAAGAAAGATGTTAACCTGCATAAGTATTGAAGCAAATATCTGGGGACTGATTCCAAGCTGGAAAAATGACAGTTTTATCTCTGCTGTGAAATCACCAAGTTCATCTGTCCGAAAGAAATAAAACAGAACTCATAAGAACAAAGTTGGAGTCACCTGTTCAAAAGTTCTGTATGTACTTAAGACAAATTGAACTGATCGGATTGCCCAGAATGACATCTAGCATTCATTTGCGTGCAATTAGACATGCACATACAAATATTTAAGGTAACTCACCAACAGATCCTGAAACAAAGCTGAGGTAATCTTGAGGTATCAACCTTCTATCAAATCCAGGCAAAGGAATGAAATATCCAACACGACTGATAACAATTAATACAGCCGTCACAAATAACCTTCGCCTAATCTCACTCTTAAAAAATGCCTCGGCAGCATCACTCACTACAGAACTTATCCTTACAAAATTAAGAAACCTATTTCGGAACATTTTTGGTGGTAGTAACTGCAAAGTATTATAGTTGCTAACATCAGACGCAGCTTCATCATCAGGTCTTGATGGTACAGATGTTAACTCTGTATTTGCATAGTCACTTCTTAGCTGATTCGAAGAATGAACTGAGAAGTTCTCATTTGCTCTACCAAGCAATGAAAACTGGCTTCCGCCGAGTTGCCCCAGCTTAACGTTGATAGTGAAAGAGGGTTTTGTACCAAAAGAACAACAACCCGGAAGATTCTTTAAGTTGGCATTTTTACCTGCAACACATTTTTAATTATCATGGATAAGAACAAGAAGCATGAATTTTACACCCAAACGCTCGTCCATTAGAGATGCACAACGATAACTTTGGCACGGAAAATCGATTATCTTCCACTCTAACAAAAAATTTGGCGCTACCTCGTGGTCTTGCAGGTAGAGCGCCAAGTAGCTGGGGAGCAAAACGACGAGTTGCTTCCATGGAGGCGGTGCTTGCGGCGGTACCTCCACTTTCAGTCACACAAACCCGGACTTCTCTACGGGCTCCACTTGCTTCTAAGATTTTTTTATTATTATTACGATAATATAACTAATTGTTAACCATTTAGATAAATATTTATAATAATATTATTTTATAATATTTAAAAATTATGATGTGAGCAAAAGCCCTAAGCCCCCGCCCCCCCCTGCACAGCCACTTGCTTCTAAGACCACCACGGCCACCCCTGAACCAACCGAAGCTCAACTTAGCAGACATGAAGTTCCAGATCGAGGACGTAACCGTCTACTTCCCTTACGACTACATCTACCCGGAGCAATACTCCTACATGGTGGAGCTCAAACGTGCCCTCGATGCCAAAGGCCACTGTCTCCTCGAAATGCCAACCGGAACCGGCAAGACCATCGCTTTACTCTCTCTTATCACTAGCTACTCCCTCTCTAAACCCCAGGCCCCTATAAAACTCATCTACTGCACTCGCACCGTTCATGAGATGGAGAAAACCTTAGCCGAGCTCAGATTGTTGCACAACTACCAAATCATGCATTTGGGTCCCGCCGCCAGGATTTTGGCTCTCGGCTTGTCTTCGAGGAAGAATTTGTGTATAAATCCTAGTGTTTTGGCCGCCGAGAATCGGGACTCTGTTGATGCGGCTTGTCGGAAGTTGACGGCTAGTTGGGTTCGGGCCTTGGCAGCGGAGAATCCCAATGTTCCCACGTGTGATTTCTTTGAGAATTATGAAAGGGCAGCTTCTGGAGCATTGTTGCCACCTGGGGTTTATACACTTCAGGTAGGAAGGATCTTTCTGATCTTCAATTACAATAGTTTTTACTTGTTTGTAAGTTATTGAACATTTGCTATTGTGATCAGGATTTGAGGGCTTTTGGCAAAGAGAAGGGGTGGTGCCCGTATTTCTTGGCTCGGCATATGGTGCAGTTTGCAAATGTGGTGGTTTATAATTACCAGTACTTGCTTGATCCTAAGGTCGCTGGGATTATTTCCAAGGAAATGCAGAAGGAGTCCGTTGTGGTGTTTGATGAGGCGCATAATATTGATAATGTTTGTATCGAGGCACTTAGTGTCAGTGTCAGAAGACAGACGCTTGACGGGGCTTCAAGAAATCTCACTAGGATGCAACATGAGATTGATAGGTATGATATCTTTAGCCATTTGAGTGAATCCTCTTTACTTTCTAATGCGCCACAACCTTATGGTTTGAAATTCCTTGCTGGGCCTCTCTTTTCTAAATGTTGTGAAATTAGTATCTCATGATATTTGGTTCACTCTGCCAAAAATATGAAACTAATGCAGTAACTTGATTGTTTTTTTTTTCTATACTTTCTGCAGAACTAATCCTCTAGGCTAGACTTTAAACTTTGCTTAATTTTCTGTAGACTAAACTTTACTTACATTCTTCATTTTATTGGAACGCTAGGAAGGTTCAAGGCCACTGATGCTGGTAGATTGCGTGCTGAATATAACCGACTAGTTGAGGGTTTGGCACTTAGAGGGGACCTAGCTGGTACAGAGAATGTTAATATTCTAGTTCTTGATTCTAAATATCTAACTCTTCTTTCAGACAATTTTCTAGTACTCATTTGTTATCTCCTTCCCTTGTCCCAACAAAAGATACATTTCTTTTTCTGCAGCCTCAGATTCTTGGCTTGCAAATCCTGCCTTGCCCGATGATATTCTGAAGGAGGCAGTTCCTGGAAACATACGACGAGCAGAGCATTTTATGCATGTCTTGCGCAGATTGGTCCAGTATTTGGAAGGGCGGTTGGATACTGATAATGTTGAGAAGGAGAGCCCTGTTAGCTTCGTTGCCTCTGTAAATACCCATGCAGGGATTGATCAAAAAGCACTGAAGTTTTGTTATGATCGACTTCACTCACTTATGATGACTCTGGAAATAACTGACACAGATGAGTTCTTACACATCCAAACAATTTGTGATTTTGCAACACTGGTGGGGACATATGCTCGTGGGTTTTCTATTATAATTGAGCCTTTTGATGAGAGGATGCCTCATATTCCTGATCCAGTATTGCAGGTTGCTTCTTCTTCTTGCAAGATTGGCATTATGTGTGTCTTTGTCATTTAATGTCGAGGGATTAACCTTTTTGCCCTAATAATTTTTTATTTAATTTTGATCTCTATCGATCTTTTTAATTCCAGCTTAGTTGCCATGATGCTTCTCTGGCCATAAAGCCTGTATTTGACCGATTCCAGTCAGTGGTAATTACATCTGGAACTCTAAGTCCAATCGATCTCTATCCTCGCCTTCTTAATTTCCATCCTGTTGTTAGCAGAAGCTTTACAATGTCGTTAACAAGGGATTGCATATGTCCAATGGTCCTCACACGAGGAAGGTATGATATTTTAAGTTGGAACTTATTTATGGAATGGATCTTGGTATTTGACTTCCAATATACATATATCTTGTTAAATTGTGTAACAATCAGTTTACCTGTGGTGCATTATTGTTTGCAGTGATCAACTTCCAGTAAGCACCAAATTTGATATGAGAACTGATCCTGGTGTTGCAAGGAATTATGGGAAGTTGTTGGTGGAAATGGTCTCTGTTGTTCCAGATGGTATTGTGTGCTTCTTTGTCAGTTACTCATATATGGATGGAATTATCAATTACTGGAATGAACATGATATTCTAAAGGTGATAAAGCGTCCTTGCTATCGCTTTGAGATTACTGGGACCTCTTGCATATTACCTGACACTGATATTACTGCAGGAAATAATGCAGCATAAACTAGTTTTCATTGAGACCCAAGATGTGGTGGAAACTACATTGGCCCTTGACAACTATCGTAGGGCTTGTGATTGTGGCAGAGGTGCAGTTTTTTTCTCTGTAGCAAGGTATGGAAGATTGATTCTAAAGCGTACTTTTTATGGAAGGAATATAAAATTGTAAGTTTGTATGACATAGTATTGAGATTACAGGGGAAAAGTAGCCGAAGGAATTGATTTTGATCGACACTATGGCAGACTGGTGATCATGTTTGGTGTCCCTTTCCAGTACACATTAAGCAAGTATGTTTTTCCCCTTCAATCATGCTTTGCCAAAGTGAGGCTTTAAATGATAATCTCCTTAAAAAATTAACTTTTTTGCAAATGGACAAATCAACTGGGATGTGTTGGTATATGAGATATCTACCTATTTTTGAATTCTAACTTGAATTAATCTCACAATGGCTTTATTGCAGAATATTAATAGCTCGATTGGAGTATTTAAGGGATACGTTTCAGATAAAGGAAGGCGATTTCCTTACTTTTGATGCTTTGGTATGATATTAGTTTCGGTTCAAATCTACAGCAATCAGATTTCTTTAAATATAGGATTGGAAAACGTATCTCTATCTTGTATAAATTAGAAGTTGGTTAATGGAATTTTATTGAATCAGAGACAAGCTGCTCAATGTGTGGGCCGAGTGATCCGGTCAAAGGCCGACTATGGGATGATGATATTCGCAGACAAAAGGTATGACCTACATTGTGTCATCCTTTCAATATGGTATTCACAATGCCTTTTAGCAAGTGTGTAAGGAACTCACTCATAAACAAAGTGGCTATGCTTTGTCAGTTTTGCATAGGAAGATATTGGGAAGTAAATGCATAATCTTAACAATCTACGATTGTTACATCTTCAATTGTTTGGGCAACGTTCATTTGTGTCATCGTCTCATAGGTTTAGCATTGATCATATGGATGTTCATAAATATCTAACAGATTTATGTTCCCATAATATGTTCTTCTCCAATTTGTGCAGATATAGCCGCCATGATAAGCGCTCTAAATTGCCAAGTTGGATATTGTCACATTTACGCGATGTAAATCTGAATTTGAGTACTGATATGGCACTACATATTGCAAGGGAGGTATGTCCTTGCATCGTAATATTGTCTACACTTTTTCTCAATAGTGAACTTATGGTCCATAGAAGATGAGGCCCATAGCTTAGGATCCGAGTTGTAGATGTATTGACATGTGGAGAAGTTTTGCTATTTCTAAGTATGGACATTGCCTCATCTGTCTTGAAAATATTTTCCGGAGCTAGATTTTCTATTACCTGTTATTTCTCCTTTCAGACCTATCTCACCCATGATATATGCCTTCGTGTGCCCGAGGACATCTATATCCCCAGAAGTTGTGTAATCTGATGAGGATTACCAACAAATGATGTTAAACATAGGTGCTTGTGTTAAATCTGCCTGGTTGGTTAATAAACATAAGCCCGGATAGTGGAATTACGTGAATTCCTCATGGCTAGCCCGGATAGTGGAATTACGTGAATTCCTCATGGCTAGAAGTTTTGAACTACTACCCTCGAGATGTTTTTAAGCAATTTTTTTCAAGTCTGCAGTACTATGAATTGATGCAACCTGTAAATGTTATTATTTCATGTTGACGAAATTTAATTTTGTTTTTGTCAACCACCGCAGTTCCTACGGAAAATGGCTCAACCATATGATAAGACTGGCGGCAGCGGAAGGAAAACTCTGCTTTCTCAAGAGGACTTGGAAAGGATGAGTGAAACAGGCTTGCAGGACATATTGTACTAAGGATTTTTTGACATCATGAACATCTGTCAAAGTTGAAGTTCCTGATGTTGTTTAGTCTTATTTCATCCGGACGTTGAGGAGTTGGCTTTTGGACGACCATACAAAAATTTCTTGTTGGATATTAAAGGCAGTTTGAATCCTGATTTTGAGAAACTATTGAAGATGTACTACACAGTAGGCAACCACTTGGACATAAAATATAAATGAGGAATTGGGTTTGTTTCTGTAGTGATTCCAGTGTGAAAAATTCCGTTTGTACTGAATCTGAAACACTTGTCACATGGGAAATTTTGCCTGTGGTTCCTTTGATTTACACAGGGCACTCGACCTCCTTAATATTAATCTTGGTACCTCTGTTCTTGTTACAGCTTACATTTTTTTGCTTCCGTGGACTTGAATCGGAACGAACTTGAGAATAAATTTGTGCAGTAGTCCAACTATAATGAAGTTAAGATCTTTATCTGTGAGCAGCGAATTAGTTAAACCCGTAATTTTTAGTATTATGACTTGATTTTTTAGTGTTATGATGTAGTGAAGCGTCATTTGAAGTTCCATGATTATGGGAAAGCGTCGTTCTGTGGTAGAGTCTACTGCGCCTTTCTTCTTCTGCAATCGGCAGGGACTTAGTTGGCTTACCCTGCTTCTCTGCTCACCAATAAGCTTGGTACTTGGCTTCCGCTTGACCTATAAGGCATCGCGAGAATGTATGTAATTATTTGTTTTAAAAAAGTAATAAATGTATACAAAATGACATTAAAACATTAATTTCACTAAGTCAAGAAGTCCTAAGGCACTTGTCAAGGCCAGATTGGAGCTAGTTTGTACCTATCATAGAATTGGAAAAATATGGTAACAAGGAAAAGGTAGAAAATTGAATTATTTTATTTCTTCATACTCATTTACAGTTATATGTGCTAGAAAAGCAATTTCAAAGACTTGATCTCTAATAAACATCAGTGGATGTTCGTTTCTGCTTCACCACTACAACCATAAGTTACTTAGCTAATAATTGTACAAAACCAAACTAAATTATATTAATAGGGCTATAGTAACAATAATAAATTTAAGAAAGAAAAAAAAACAGATTATTTTGTCCAACTCTACAAATTCTGATCACAAAAGGGATGCATCAGTGACGGGGTATTATTTGATTTAATGCTCTCTTCACCTCCACGATGCTCACCTTCCTGCCATTAACATTGTCCTTCACCTGCATAACAAACAAAACATAAGTAAATAGCTCCAAAAGATCAACAAATGAAACTGAGCATCTCGTGCCTTTACATTCAAAGCTTGATATACCTTGGCCCTTAGTTCAGCCACAAACACCCCAATGCTCGTGGAAGATTGAACGCCTGTCGTTTCTATTCTCATCTCCCTCAGCTTTTGCATTATATCTAGCAGCAGCCCTTCTCTATAACCACATTGCAATTCCAACAATGCATCACTCTCTATTATCGACACTTCCACGCTGGGCCCATCTTCCCCTAGCTGCAGCGGTGGCGGTGCTGGTCGCGGCGGTGGCGGCGGCGATGCCTCCAACGACTTGGCCCTTGCTGGTCCGCCACCACTCTCTACTATCCTCAACTTCCTCTTATCTGAACCTTGACCAACCCTTGCTCTTTCTACTGTTGTGACTCCACTTTTCTGCTCTTTGGAATTACTATTCGTTCTCTGGGGAGTGTCTACAACTCGCGATCTTTGTTCGATCTCCATCTGCCTGTTTCGTGCCTCCAAGTCCTGTATCTTCTTACGCAGTTGCTTCACGTACTCTATGGTGTCCCCTAATATGGAAGCCTTGTCCATTTTGGTGACGAACGGCACTAGCGACCTCAGTATAATGAACCTCTCATTCAACTTCTCTCGCCGACGCCGTTCTGCAAGAACGTGGTTGGCGCTGAGCTCATCCTGAGCCGCGCCCTTGCGGAAGCGGGTGGCTGCGTCGCCGTCCCGTAGCTTGGGTGAGTTCTCTTCCCTGTACTTGCTATGGAGGTAGGGTACGCTTAAGAGTATGTACTTGAGAAGCCACTGGGACGTTCCTTCGACTGGCACGTGGAGGAGATGGTCGGAACGGCTTGTCCACTTGGCAAAGGCTGAGTGGGAAGAATATACAACGTAGGATGCTGACGAAGACTCGGCCCAGCGTGTTGGCTGGTTTTGGAGGATGGCTGAGACCGTCTGGGAGTAGTGAGTGTCTTCTTGAGTCATTTCGTGGAGTGGCGACTGTCCTGCAAGTTAGTTAACCCATTACCCATGTTCCATGTTAGCCTATCACAGAAAACGACGTTGGCCTATAAAAATGCCCATGTCACTAGGCTTTATTAGAATAAACCTAATTTTTGACAAAAGTGTGGGGTTGGGTAGGTTTGACAATCTTACAAAGTCCAAACTGCGCACGTGATGGAATCCTAGGGAGTAGTGGCTGACACAAGGGTGATGGAGCTAATACTGCAGTGCAGTGGAACCAAACTGTAGAATCTAAGCGGTAAGATTTTGGAGAAATCAATGACCCATGTCATGTGACCTAAGCGTACCACTACTTCTGCTTTTTAACGCAATCAGTTAGACGTATTAGGTGACTGGATCCAGATCACTTGGGCCCTCCTACGTCCTCTACCTCAACCTAAATCCTCACAAAAACACGACCGCTTTGGCAAAGTCACTAACTTCCCTTGAATTTCAACCAACCCAACTTGGAATTTTAATTCTTACCAGGAACCGGTAGTTGAAGGCTACCATTCAACGCCTCTTCTGCCCACCTGCGAGCTGATTCCGCTTTAAACGAGTCGGCTCGCCTTTGATTGTCCACTGCATTTCCCGAACCCGTCAAATGGAATTCCGTTTCCATATTGTTCGACCCATCTTCAGGCGAGCCTAGCCGAATGTCCTCAGACATCTCCAATTGCATCAGCTCGCTTGGCTCAGCCACTGTTGTTACGTCTGGAGCGTTTTGGGGTTCACTAGGATGGGACGCAGCGGTTCGACCACCGGTTATGGCTTCTGAATCTGACCCGTGTTCCTCTTCATCTTCCTCCTCCTCCTCCTCCTCCTCCTCCTCCTCCTCCTCTTCTTCCTCATATTCTTGATCAACGTTGGAGCGTGTGTCTGCGGCGGCATACATGGCGGTAACGGGAGGAGAGTGGAAGCGAGAGTGGTGACCCGATGAGGTGGCGGGGTTGGAAGTTGAGTGCTCAGAGAGAGCTGGTTTTGGTGGAAGAGGGTGGTTATCGTCTGTGAAGAATCCTTTTACGTGTTGGACTAATCCAACATCCTCTTGAATCTGTATATTCAAGTAGTTGATCAGCATTAATTGCTCGACCGAACCAATGTAAACATGCACAGCAATAGTTCAATAAAGAGATTGTTTATTCACCTTCTCGGTTGAGCCAAACTCGACAACACCGTCAAGGATAGGAATGCATACCACGGTCTGAAAAAGTTGAACGGGAAATGCGTGACCAACTTAATAGCCGTGAAGAAATTAAGGAAGCCAAGTACGTAATGTAACAGATGATCAAACTGCATGGGGTAGCTGGCAAGTAATATTACCTGTATACGAGCGCTCTATAGTCCATGTGATTGGGGAAGTAACATATTTAAAAACAATGAAGATGACTCAGGTTAGTAAATAGAAAGAAAAAGAAGAAGAAGAATTGTTTTGATTAACTAGAGACTAGTGAGTTTGAGGTGTGACTGGTAAGTTTGGAAGACGATGTGGTGATGTAAGGCAGATACTGTACCTTTGCTAGTATCACTCTCGAAAACGTTTTGCTGTCAACCTCATTTGCACCAGTAAGCCATACGTGTTGTCTCCTTGCATATGCCTTTCCTGGTAAGCTGCATGTTATGATAACCCATCAAAATGATAATTGGGTTCTCTTTATAAATCACTGCATTCGGAGTGTTAAAAGTCCCAGTTACATGCATCTATGAACAGCATAAATATATTCGCATGCAATATTGCGTCAAACTATATGGATCTGCTTCTAATTGAATATAATACATCAAAAAGAAAATTGAGTTTTCCACGGGACCACCAGTTAGCTTACTTTGTCAGCCATCCAAGCTAGGAGTTTATCGTTGCTAGTAAGCTGAATGGGAAAACCTAACCACCTGTACCTGGATTAGTGGTGAAGAACTTGTTTTAGCCCTTACCAACACCAGAGGTTCAGTGATCAATTCAAGCTTAAAAATCTGCGTATTTACACATCCCTCGATGGTGTAA
Source organism: Erythroxylum mucronatum (assembly GCA_027563825.1). Taxonomy (NCBI): domain Eukaryota; kingdom Viridiplantae; phylum Streptophyta; class Magnoliopsida; order Malpighiales; family Erythroxylaceae; genus Erythroxylum; species Erythroxylum mucronatum. The sequence goes on along the minus strand of JAOSBP010000004.1, from coordinate 9,280,782 downwards.
ATCCAAATGGACGCAAAACGTGGCAAACGAAATGAATCGTTGAGTGGTCCAGCCACGAATTTGTTCCAAGTAAACCATCGATGAGGGTATACTTAGAGACACATGAGGATTTAATAAATTCAAATGGACGCAAAATGTGGCAAATGTGAATCGTTGAGTAGTCCTAGCAGGATTTTGTTAAAAGAATGCAGGTGGGGGACCAAAATGTTCCCATTGGATAACCGCAATAGTATGCACCACAGAACAGAAGAGTAGTGGCTCTACAAACAAGACGAACGACTTCTAGCTAAGAGCGCACTAAACAAATACTATTCAATTCGTAGAACTGTTTTGCTTGATGAGTATGAAACAGTGAACACCTCAGAGTATTACTAAACGACCTGAAAGTCAAAGTATATGATGTTAGTAACTTAGTGTAATACAAACCGATGGAAGAGAGGTATAATTAGTTGGTATTACATATCTATGAAGATAGCAGATCAGCTCGGTTATGTAGAGATTCCAAATTAAGAAGCAGCCTAAATATCTATTGTTCAACCATTACCAAGATCTTTTAACTCTAAGAAATATATTCCCCTAGCCAACAGTTTCAAATGTAGTTTTCGATCTCAAGATTGTCAAGCTGCGCAGAACTAAGCAAAATGTACTTCTTTCAGCTTTAACGATAATCGAAAGGCCTTCTCATTAGAAAGAAGATGACATGAAGTCTCGCAACTAAAGTGTCGTCAAGGTAGCCATCAAAGCACTATAAATGATCAGAAGTCAGCTTCTTCTCAGAAAGGAAATTAATCACAAACAGCTCCTTATGTGCTCCTCTTTCCACTTCATAAGAAATGAAATAGATGTGGTCACTCCTTCGTGTTAGACATGAATACGAGTGCGGGTAAATGACAAGTTATCGTCTATCGTGCAATCTATACCTGTCATTTCATCGTCATCCTCTTTTAACATTCTTTGCTACTCCTCCTGGTCCTATGTGGACTGGGATATCCTTTACTGCTATTTAAGCATTTAGCCTTACAGAAGGCCCTCGGTTTCTCTTATATTTAATTATGGAAAGAAGTGAGGGCACCTCCATCTTTTTCTTCTCCTCTTCCTTCAGGGAAAAAACTGAATTGCATACCTTTTTCATTAAATGCCATACTTCTTTTGAGAAAGCTTTTTGCTTTTTTTGCGTGTTTTTTTGCGCAGAATTCTCAGCTAGTTTCACTAAGCCTACATTACAAAAGAGTCTACAGTTGAAGAGATCATCCACCCATATTGTTTTCTATTTTACTAGCACACTAATGCACCTGAGCATCAAGTATATCAATTAACTGAAAATGAAAATGTAGAAGATCAAACCAAAAAGAAAGCTAGTTCGCAGTAGAACTTACCCAACACCAGGAGGAAATGAGAATGACACGCACATAAGATAAAACCACTCCGACTCCGTCAAGTCCTCCGGAGACAAGGCTGCACAAGGCCGACGTGTCGGCTGATTAGTCTCTCCCGCCGATAATGATTCGTAAAGCTCTCTAAGCTGCTGGCTCCTTTGCAAGGACGACTCCTCAGCACTGACCTCCATTGGTTGCACTGTCTTTCTAGTCTTGATTGCTCCATTGTAATACCCATCTCCCCAAACTAAGATCCTGATCATATATTCATAAATCATCAACGTAAATATCAGGAAGAGAAACAAAGGTGAGAGGGCACTGATTCTGACTGTTAGGTATAATTTGAAAGATTACCCTTGTTGTGGACAAATTTGCCAAAAGAGACTGTAAGTCCATTGAACTGATTGCACCGCTGCCTGCAACATACTCTGCAAGCGCTTACTGGGTGGCGCAGCCATTATGGCAACCGTGTCCACAACCTAAGCAAAGCTTCAATCTTTTCACTTATTCCAAATTTAGAATCACTTAAAAGAAACTAAAGAAAAGGAGAAAAGAAAATCGTCAGGGAGGTTTCCAAAGACAGGAACTGAATAGTTGTTCGATAATCTAGAGACTTGTGTTTTCCTATCTGAAAATCAAACCCATGTAGTTCCCCAACTAAGACAGCAAAGAAAAGAAGTTGTTGACAATGCTTTTAAGAAGAGAAGAAGAGATGGTACAGAATAGCAGAGCAGACCTGCAGGTGAGAAATATAAAAGAAAGGTAGATGACTCTGAGGAGATACTGTGACCTGCCCAAGAAAATGGTGTCTTTGTACTTGCTCTTAAGACAAAGAGCTTGAAGGGTCGTTAGCTAACTAGCTGGTGTACTCTGATCCATTGCTAGAAATTCTAGAGAAAGAGAAGGATTAGTTAGCTAGCTAGGGTTTTTTTTTCCAGTGTATGTGAGAAAATGAGAGAGAGAGAAGGAACAGGAAATGAAGAGAGGTTTTGACTGGTTGTTCTACCAGACAGTATACTCGCAGCTGTCAACTGTTGCTAAAGTGGGAACGGAAACTTTGTTAGTTGTGGGCACTTTCGTGCCTGCTGGTTGATTATGTTTTTTTTTTTTTTAATTTGGTGACCAGAGTTGAACCAGAGAGTGAGACATAGACATATATAATAAGTGAGTTGGTGACCTTTGAGTGAGATTAGGTGATCGAAGACTGAGAGTTGGGAATAGTTACGGTACGGATTCTCATTTTGTATGCTATTGGCATGTAATGTGTGTACACTTTAGTCCACTGGGTATGGGTATTCTATAGTGGAATTAAATCCCTACCTCTTGAAGAATCATTGTACATACTTTCTTTTAGTTGCTTTAGACATAGTTCACGGAAATCTAATTAACTAACCCGCATGTGCCTATGTTAATTCATCTATATTTCTTTTGGACTTTCATTAAAAGAAGAATAGAGAAGGATAGCCGTGCTCAGTGTTTTATAAATCGGACCAAACCAGTCGGTTGGACCGGAGAACCGGTGAATCGGAGTATGAAACGGTTCGATTTAGCCCGTATTTTTTGTGAGTGATTGACACGTTCATTTAACGATCGGACTGGTAAAAACCGTTGAACCGGTGAAAGAAAGAACCGACCGGTTTATTTAAAATGTCTTGATTTTGATGATTTCAACTTGAATGAATATTATGATTAGTAATCTTTTTCTAATTTTTTTTGATGAAATATGACTAGCGAGCTTTGTTACTTATTTTGTGTTGCATTTGGCGAACTTTAAAAAAAAATTGTATATTTGAAGTTAAAAGGTTTAAGTTTACAATTAGATAAATAAATAATTAAATAATATGTTTAAAAATTATCTTAAATATATAATATATAAAATAAAATTTTATATATTTATTAATCACCGGTTTAACCACGGTTAAATTCCAGTTGAACCCTTAACTCTTGAATCAGTTGCTTCTTTAATTTAATCATCGGTCCGATTTTTAAAACATCAGTTTCAAACGTGAAATGCATTTTTGGTTGGATACATCGGCCACATGCAAGCAAATAGCAGTGTATTGTATTGTATAAGCAAACCCCCTAAAAAGTCAAATTACAAGACAAAGTTGTTTGTCCTTGTCTTGTAGCTTTGCCGGTTACACTACCCGCTAAGTAGAAAGTACCCTCCCCAGTCCCATCCCATAAAAACGAATCGGAATGGTTTGTTCTTCCAAGTGGAAGTGGTCGACCGTAACAAAATTGATTTAGCCTTTTTGCCCTTATACTTTTACCAAACCCATTCCTGTATTTGCATATCCCAACTACAATTGGGCAACGAACAAGAATTATTCAGTTTTTGATGCTGATGTCTTTCCAATCATTTTTTTCTTACATTGATGCTCTTTTGGCGGACAGAGCTTTGACTTGCTCTATGTGATGGCGTTACATCATATCATAACGACGTCGTGTTAGAGACTTGTACCCGCCCTTTTCTAACGTTGATTGTTAGTATGGTCTATACGACGCCAAGTTGAGGGTCAAGTATGTATTATATCATTACCGGGATACAAGTATAGAGTGGAGATGATAATGATTTAGTGGGGAATCGATTTTCTCCACTACACAAAAAGACAAATTATATGAATTGGAATCAGTAATCTTTGACGAATTCAAACTACGCATGTCCTTGGAATGGAGACCATTAAGTCAACTGTCCTACTATTGCATACCTCATTAAGTTGATATGCTTACCAGAGATTTGGTCGATCAAACTGATAATGCTGATACCTTAAAGCTAGAAGCATTCGTAAGAAGACAGGATCTAGGCTTGCAACGTTGCGAAAATCTTTATATAATTCTAGAACACAGGTATAACATACAAGCTCCATATCAAGATGGATGAATAAGTTCCAGTCCAGTCATGTTCTAAAATTAGTGCTTATAATTCCTAACTTACTAAAAACAACTGATTAACCCAACAAAGATCACAACACCCCACTTTTTCTTCCCCCATTACTCTGTGACGGAAGCTAAACAGGGGTTGGTTACACCTCTGATGGTTCTGCCAAATTCCACGAACAAGTTCTGATCCTGGGATGCCTGGAGCTCGCCTTCTGATCAGATGGAATACTTTTATGAACCCAGAACAACATAACAAGTACTCTTCAGACCAAGAACAGCTTGAATCCAAAAACATACAGAACTCGATATCACCCTCATCAGTGAAATTGTGGTAAGAAGTAAACGGTTCTACACAAATCTTGTAACTACACACCAACACTTTCAAAGGGGCAGAGAGTGGGGGAGAAGAAAAAAAAAGTGAAACGTGAAGCTTTTTGTTACGTATGTGGCTGCCTGTAGTTAAGAGTAAGTAGAGTATTAACAGTTAAGGATTCACGAAGCTTTTGATCTCATCCATGAGGCAATAAAAGTGATCGTTATTTGGCAAAAAGTAGAAACCTATAGTAGCTTGTTTTAGATAAAGAAGTTTCACTTCATGGCCAGCTTTCTGGAGCCCTTGAGCATAAGCCAACTGCCAGTCTTGTATGAGATCCAAACCAGCCACAACAACTAGACTTTTGGGGAATTTGAGTCCTTCCAATCTTTTGGACTTGGGGCCAAATATATTACATGCTGGATGGTCTCTGTCTTCACCTTCAGGTAGAAAAGCTCTCCAATACCAATCACGGTCTTGAACCGAGACAAAGTACTTGCCATCCAATGTTTTCTCTGCTTCTGTTCTTTTCTTACCACCAAACATTGGGTGAAGAAGCATGTTACCTAGTACCTCCACTTCTGCCTCAGCTGCTCTCACCGCGACATGGTGAGCTATATTACCTCCTGAACTATCACCAGCCAAATAGACGTGAACCTTAGAATCTTTACCACTTTGAAGCCATGTTCTGGATTTGACCCACTTCAGAGCTGCCCAACCATCATCATATGCACATGGATATCGATACTCTGGTGAGCGACGGTAATTCACAGACACCACAACAGCGTTACAAAGGCTAACAAGTCTGCGACAAAAGGTGTCATAAATAGCACTATTGGCAGATGAATGAGCGAAGCTTCCACCGTGAAAGAAGATAATCACAGGGACAATCTCAGTGATGCTCAAGGGCTTCTCAAGATCCACCATCCCCCATTGAGCCTCGTTTTCAGGGGCTGGTCGGAAAACACGGTTTAGGAGACCAGAAGAACGGTCAACGTGATCAAATGAGAAAACCCCATCTACTGGAATCGTGTTGGCAGGGACTTTACGTTCAAGGAACTCTGCCAATTCACGGTTAAAGGTCCCGTCTGGTCGGCGAAGTATATTATATGCCAATTTAAAGTTGGAGATGAGGACCCACGTGTTCAGTGGAACAACCATCTGCAAGTACAAGTTTTTCAGAGGATTTTCTCGAGAAAAAGGGGGGGAAAAAAGGAAGAGAACGAAAGGTTCATAAAGCTCTTTAAGGTAAGAAGCGATCTAATTACGCTTCCATAAGATTTAGAAAATATATCAAGTTTACTTTATTCCCAGAACTCGGAATGTCAAATAAAAGCTGAAAAAAATCCATTGCCACTCAATCCATTAGGTAAGTAAAGTTGAGGACAAACACAAACAAACCGGAAACCACTCGAATCACAGCCCCAAACGACAAGCTATGTCTACCGGAAGCGCCAAATAGAAACAAGTTTAAAAGTTGAAGGAAGTCAAACATGTTAACGAATAATAAGATCACAGAGTCATTCGCTCCAAAATAGCAAAAAAGTGTAACTCCAATGTCGTAAACCAAAGTAAAAATCTAAGTCCCAACAGGTCATAACAAAATGGCCTAGACCATGAACAGACTTGTACTAATTATGTCAATAGAAAACTGATCAAAGAAGAGAGAGGATTGCATGCGAAGATAAGAAAACAGGAGTCAGGGACAAAAGAGAATACCTTGGATTCATTAAGGTTGACCTCATTGCCACCAGCCATGAAGATGAATTCTTCACCCAAAACCAAAAAACCGGCCTATACACAACTCAGAAAACAAACAAATTGCCCCTTAAAGAAGGAATGAACACGTGCCTCGTACTCAGACCATCTCACAACCTCGTTTTTCTCGACCCCAGAACACCCAACTCAAGAAGACAACAGCCCAACAACACCGGAACAGAAAAGCAAGCAAGCAAGCTTAACAGCTACGTAAAGGAACAGTTTTGATCAATCCTGCCCTTACAATATGTGTTTCCTATTCAGTACGTGATAGGTGAAGGAGTAGGCAAATAAAAGGCGACGAGGAACAGTGAGTGAGGTAGTGACTAGTGAGGAACCAAAAGACAGTTATAGGGGATTGTTTGAGAAGAGATAGAAAGTACGTAGAGAGAAGATATGGATGGAAAGGAAAAGAAAAGAAACGGATTTGAAGAGGGCAAATGGTAAGTGATTGATATGAGAAAACAAAAGATGAGAGGGAGAGGGGTCAAAAGAGGGAAGGAACGACGGAGATGGACGTAGACGACAAAAGCAGGTGGCCAAATTAAGGTGTTCTTGTGGGTCCTACCTCTGAAGGGTAATTTTGTCCCAAAAATGTCAAATGGACATTTTGAATGAAATTACAAAAAACAGGGACTAAATTGAACGAATTAAAAATACAAGGGCTAATTTGAATAGTCAACTATAACACATGGGCTATTTTATGTTATTTGCCATAAATTTTAATATTTTATTATATTTAACTATAAATATTCAAGAAAAAATAGAAAAAATAGAGTTAATAAATAACGGGTAGGATATGGGTATCTATGCTTCGGGTTTTACTCTACCCATATCCATATCTATTTTTTATGACTCAACACATATCCATATCCATATCTATCGATTTTTACGATTTACTACTCATATTCAAATTCATTGGATAAGGTAGTGCAGATATTAATCGGATTGAAAATCCACTGTCGTTTTTTGGTATCGTTTAAAAGTTGCGGACTCGTGTCCTGCACTTGTCCAGAGACCCATCAGTGTATGGGTTTTCCCCCTTCTACATAGCAAAATTTTCAGAGAAACAATGGCTTCTTCGTCACCTCCGCCTCCACCACCGCCGCACTCGCCGCCCTCCGCCTCCAATTCGGTCAACTCTGCTCCCAACACCATCACCGCCTCCACCACTACGCTGCCATCTGCTCCAAAGGTACTTCCTTTTTTCTCCATTTGTTTGAATGCGTGTGTGTTTTAGTTCTGTGGTGAGTTTGTTTATGGGTTTTTGTTTGTGTCAAAGGTTGAGGAAGCAAGCGAGAACGGTGTCCCCGTCGAGCAAAAGCCTGACTTCTCCCATCTTGCGTAAGTTTCTGCTTCTTCCCTTTTTACTTTTATCGAAGCTACACCATTGCCGTTATCTTCAAGCCTTACTCCTTTTAATCTCATGATGCTTTGCTTCTGTTTATGTTGTCGCTGTGTTGGCTTTGCTTCTCGGTTATAAGCTGAGAAATTGGACGAGGGATGAAACGTGAAGTAAAGTTTCTGTTTTGCTGATGAGTTGTGGATCTGGGCGTTAAAAGCTTTTCTTCTTCTTAGTTTTTGAATCTTCTGCTTGAGTTTCCTATTTGGTTCGTTTAAGCCTCAATCATGTTAACCTTCTTTTTGACTTACCGAAATGATCTTGTTTAGTTGACAATTTTCTTGTTTGCTTAGTATTGATCACAGTACTGCTCTTGAAGGAAAAGAAAAGGTTATTTTTCAAGCTTCTATCATGTCTTGTGCTTGTATTTATTAAGACAAATGATTGCCTTCATTGTTGAATTCCATATCCCAGCATCACCTCTCTTTCTGTTTCTGTAGTCATGTTTCATTCCTTAAATAAAGTAATCTGACTCATTTGATTGGCGATCAACCCTGATACTGGTTAGAGATTATCATTACTAGTTTATGGAAGTCAGTAACAGCTAATGTCTTCGGAACCAGTGGTACTGCAGGCACGATAAAAACTTTGGTATGCATGCTCAGATAATTAAAACTCAACTTTGAAACTATGACCAATGTTCTTTTATATTTTGAAATATTTGTCTGCGGCAAGTGATGAACGTGAATATTTCCAATTTGATAAATTTCTTGTTGAGGAACACTTATCACTGATTTACAACAGCCTTTGCATGGGAAGATGCCCAGTAATTCAAGGTCCTTCATGAACTAAAAGAAATAGATCTACGTTACTGCTGGTCATGCTTAAGAAAGTATGACATGTATGTTCACCCAAACTCTTACTAAAAGAAATAGATCTCCTTTCAAACTCTTACTGATAAATGTTGGAACATAGGCAAAGAGAAACAGTATATTGTTAGATATGTTACTTGTCTATAACTAGGTTCAGATGTGTGCCACTTTGATATGGTCTGCTTCTAAATTGCTTATTTTTCCATAGAGATGTCTTTAGTTGGTTGCTTCTAGTTGGAAGTTGATGGTACCAGATGAAGTGAATGGCAGTCAGCAATACTCCCTGTGTGAAAGGGTACTTGGCTGGATAGGATGCATAGGGCTTATAGGGATGGGATAAGAACTGCATTTATGTATTTGGAAAGATGTCTTGATGCCTAACTATTCCCTTCTATAACCTAGTTCGAGTCTTTTCAAAAGTCTATGGTTTTCCTTATATAGATTGGTCCTCTCCTACACGTGTCTTCTTGATTCCATGTATTGGTCCGTTCTATGGTTTCCTTATATAGATTGGTTGTCTCCTACAGATTTATCCTCTTGATGCCATGTATTGGTCCTTGACTCTAAAATATTGTCTCATATATAATTCATTGGATGACTTCCTAATGTCCTTTTTGGACTTTTTTTGGTTTTACTTGTATAAATGGGTTATATGATTGTCTTTGGCTCTTGATGCACTTATGTTTATTGATCTATTTCAGAGATATATTCTGTCTGATTGTTGTTGTTCCTTTAGGGCAAAACTCCTCTCGATGCTCTATATTTGTCCATTGGTCCAAAAACATGTCATATATAGGTCCTGACTTGCACCTCTTTTATGGATTAAACCATTTAAGTTAGGTATTAATGGGCATATACATATAGTTCTCACAAGATAACGTGTTTGTCTTTGGCTCTTCAATATTTTACTGTTTATCAATTGCTGAAAAGCATATCCTATGCTTCTGTTAGCCTGTTATTCATTGTTAAAGTTCCAAAATTCCCAAATAAATTCTTATTTTATCTTTTTGTTCCCTCCATATGGTGTTCTTTACGTGATCACCCGTAGCAGACTTGTTCACACTTTACTGTTGCATTTAAAGTGTTTGCTTTAACATAAGATTGACAGACACATGAAATTACATTAGCAGTACTTTAATCAAGGTCTAATGCCCTTATAACAATAAATTAAATATGTTCAGGTTTCTAGACAGTGAAGAATACATTGAAAAGTTCAGAAGATATGAAGCTGACTACACCCGCCGTTTGATGAAGAAATATTTCTCAAAGAAGAATATTTATGGAGGTAAAAATTGTACCTTCTATTAACTTCTGATCTTAATATTTGAATACTGACTACTGGCTGGGTCTATGGCATCCTGCAACATTTTTCCTATAGTAGTATGAGTAGTTAAACTATTGGGAATTTGATTTATTAAACTGAAGTTGTGATATTTCCTGCTTTTTAGAATAGCACATATCTATTGCTGCCCAATTTATCAGTAGATTGGTTTGCAGTATGTAAAACACATCACAATAGATACATACTGAAAATAGCTATTGAAAGGTCAAAGTTCTTTCTCATTTTCTATTGATGTTGGTACATGGCATGCCAATGGATTGTAACTGCAGTTGTTATAATGCTTTTACTGGCTCATTGCTTTTGTTCTTCCAGATTTGAAGTTTACCGTTTCCTTCTTCCAGGTAACATATTTGATGAAAAATCGACTATAGATGACGAGACTATAATGTCAAGCAGGTAAGAAAAATAAGCACCAAGATTGTCACCATTTTCATGCTCATGCAGAACGATAGATTTAACATTTTTTTGCCATTTCCTTAGGTTGCCTTGCATGGAGTCATATGCAGACCCCGTCAAGGCATTTGAGGAGCTGAGCAGCACTGGTTCATCATCAACCTCAGAAACTTAAAGACTTCTGTTGTAAATAGGATAGCAGCTACCTTAGAATAAATGGTAAATAACAAAAGTTGCTCTCTTCAAGTTAAACATGGTTACCCAAATGCAGTGCTGTAAGTACCGCTGAGCAATAAAAGAAACAAACTTAACCTGGCTTTTGGTATGGTAACAAACATCCTCCCAGTAGATGCATGGGTGTGGCTCAACTTGAGATTTTAAGGCTACTGCAGAAAGACGATGATCGAAGAAAAGAATAAAGAAGCAGAGAAATAGATGACGCAACTGTTATAGGTGAAATAATTGTTCTTCAAGTCGAGTATCCAGTCAGAAAACAAGATATGTTTATGGTATTTGGTAATGGCTTTCTTTAAAAGGCACGAGAAAAGAGGAAAAACATGAATGGTTAAAAAAATTGAATAAATTATGTATATATAAATATATAAAACACAAAAAGACGATATTGTAAAAAAAAGTTATGTATTGTAGATTTTATATATTCAAATAAGACTTTTAAGAATGTTAAAATATAATGAATTTATATACTTCTTTAAAAAATTAATATTTATATGTTATGCTCAAAATCTTAATATTAAAAAAGACAAATATTAAAATCAACTAATTAATTACTAAATAGATTTAGTTTTAATAATAGGAGTAATTATTTAGGTTAAAATACATTTAATTCTCCTGTGTTTTATCCCCGAGTACGTTATACTTCTTTCAATTTTAAATATAAACTTATTACTCCTTTTAATTATAGGTCAAAAGAGCTAAGAATTCAAAAATATTTTTTTGTCCGTCAGATCACCACAACTATACATAATGCATTTTTTTAAAAAAAAACTCTTTTAATCTTTTGTTGACCATAATACATCAAACTCCTATATTATTACTTTATTTTATTATGCCTCTATTTCAAAAATAAAAATTATTTTAAGTATGAAATATATTTGACCGTTAATAAATAAATAAAATTAGTAAAAATACTATTGTCTTTACAATTATACTTCATTATTGTTAATTTATGGAAAATTAAAAAAATATTTACGAAACAAAGTTAAAAAAATAATTAACAATAATAAAATAAAATATCCCCTTTTTTATGTTTCCCTTTTGTTCTATAAAACTATAAATTATCTTCTTTAGGCTCTTTTTTAGTTTTCTAACTCATTCCCTTGCTAGGAATGACAATGAGTTGAGTTGAGTCCAGGTCGCTTTTGGCCTGACCCCAATCATGGGTTGATTGACTTTTGACTTGACAGGCTTGAAGTTGCCTAGCACGTGGGCCCACCCTACTATGGGCTACTGGTTTGTGATCTAGCAATCTCGACCCATGGGCTGACTCGTGGCTTGGTCAACTAAACCGGGCCACATTTGCCACTCCTATTCGTTACCCATTGATTTTTATATTTTGTATTTATAGTTTTATTGAGCAAAAGGGGAAACATAGAAATGGTAATATTTTACTTTATTACTGTTAATTATTTCTTTTTTAAAATTTTGTTTCATAAATAAATTATCTTTTTTAATTTTTTACATAAATTACAGTCATGAAGTACAATTGTGAAAATAATAATATTTTTACCTTTTTTCATTTATTAACAGTAAAAATATAATCCATGCTTAAAATAATTTTTGTTTTTGAAATAGAGGGAATAATAAATAAAGTAAAAAATATAGAGGTATAATGTATTTCATTTAATAAAAGACTAAAAAGGTATTTATGTCAAAAAAATGCAACATGTATAGTTGTGGTGATGTCATCATAATACAGAGATAAAAAGTCTTTTTGAATTTTAAGCTCCTTTAATTAGTGGTCAAAGGGAGTAATAAGTCTATTTTTAAAATATAGGAGAGCATAACGTATCAAGAGATAAAATAAAGAAAGTTTAATATATTTTATTCTATTATTTATTAAAATAAATTGAAGGAAATAAAAAATTGATTAATTCAAAAAATTTACTTTTAATTATTATATACTAATTTTATAGCCGTTTTATAATAATTAATTAAACTTTTAAATTTTAATTTTTTTAACCGATTTAATATTTGATCTAATTTTTTAAACATTAGTGGATACACGAATGCTCGTCGTATTAACAGATCCGCGAGTTTCAGGCAAGCAGCGAATTCAATTGTCTTGCGTAGCCTTAGTAGTAACAAATATGCACTGCTAAATATCGACCGAAATATAATCAAATGTCGCATTCTTACTTTCAATGGCTAAAGTAAAATGATGCTACAGTAAAACCTCTATACCTGAAAAATTATTATCTTATGCGGAGTTATTAATTTATCGATAAATGAATATTTTATTAATTTATTGATAAATTAATATTTATTAATTTATAGAATAATTTTTATTTTGTACATTATATTTGTCTAATTAAACAATTAATTTT
>JAOSBP010000004.1:9245418-9261973 GCA_027563825.1 Erythroxylum mucronatum | reverse complement strand
AATTTATATATTTATTAATCACCGGTTCAACCACGGTTGAATTCTGGTTGAACCATTAACCCTTGAATCAGTTGCTTCTTCGATTCAATCACTGATCCGGTTTTTAAAACATTGGTCGTGTAGCCAGTTGATTGCCCACATGGGTTTTTAATTCAGATTCAAATCATTCCCATTTTAACCAATCAAATATCTAACTAGACATGTTTTAATTAATTGGAGGTCAGCTTCAGATTATAATTTAATCACCTAGAGCTTCTAATTTGATTACCTCAATAAAACAAAATAACTCATCATTTGCCATATACATAGAGAATTGTGCAACCTCGCATAGGAATGCACTTCTTTCATTTCATATATAGATCGTGGAAAATATCTATTTGAAAAAGAAATATATATCTTGTTGAACTACTCCAACATCTAATGAAGCTTAATTATCATGATATCGAATCTCTCCTTCATACAATTATAATCCTAAATGAGACCAACCCACTTTATGCTTGTTTGAGCAGATCTGAAAGCAGGTTAATTTGAGTCAAAACTTAATTCTTTGCGTGACTCTTTAATATTATTGCATCGATTGTATTAAATGTTTCAGAATTAGTTGTATTAATTTTAATATGATTACTAAACACCTAACATGACTACTTTTAATCATTGTATTTTTATGAAAAGCATTCTACTCATCTAATTTATAATTACAACAATTTTTCAAATCCCACAAAGGATCTACTCTCTCCTATCCAAAATAAAAATCGTTTTAAAGAGATTTTAATTATTCAAAATAAGTATTGTTTGTGACTTTTTATGCATGTTTATGATTTTACTTTCAAATTTTTCCTTTAATTTCTCTCACATCTTAATTACACAGATTATATTTTCAAGACAATTCAACATGTACTAATTAATAAAGGTATATCAAACATTTCATAAACTTTCTTAATAAGTGTGCATTCCTCTAAAACGACTTTTATTTTAGATATGAGGGAGTATATGTTATCTCACTGCAAGATTCTTTAATTAAACTCTCCATCCCGATAATGAGGTAATTTATTAAAATCACTAATTTTGTCCCAACTTAATAGAATAATAACAGCTTGTCCCCCCCTACATGAGACTGCGTGATGGAATTCTGGGAAAAAACACAACGAAGCAAAAGATGAATAAACAAGTAACAGATCCTTCTTCGAGATACTTGGAATGGTAAGAAGAAAGGAAATGAGAAGCAGGTTATGATTAAGAAAATAGTTAAAATGCGAAATGTGGCTATGGACGTGTTAGCTGCTACGAAAATTACGAGGGTTTGAGGTTTGACTCCACCAAACTGGTACGTTGGGACTTGGAATGGCAGATAATAGGCATTGTAGTTTGGACCCAGATCCGATTTTGATGGAAAATGGCCGTCCCTCGTCGAGTATTGTCCTTGTGCCCACACCCACTTTCTATCTTCTTCGCTTCATTCTCAGTCGTCGAATTGGTGATTGATGATTTATTCTGTCAGCTTTAATAAACACAATAACTATTCATTTCTTAATAAAGTTAAGTTATAAACATGCCTCTTCTGCATGTACATGATTCTCATCGTGCTAGGTATAAGATAGGTAATGACGACAATTTTAATAAATTAAATAGTGCAATCAAATTTTATTAAAATAAATTAAATATAGCTGAACATAAATTATTGGAATTGATCCAATTGAAGGATATAAGGAGCTGGCCCCCGTCTTCAATTGAATTTGGAGACCCTTTTTTGCATACTTAAAAACATTATCCAGAAAGCACAGGTGGTCCAAGCCAATTTTGTCCAAGAACACAAACTTACTCTCCTCCCAATTTTCCATTGTCAAGTTCCATTTCGGATTTGGATCCGTTTTATGATGTTCCTCAGTTTGACTATGCATTCAAGAGAGTTTCATTATAATAATCGTAACCATATTTGAAAATCATATACATAAACTGCCAGTCAGCAAATGGTTTGAATACAAGAAATTGAGGACAAAGTCAAACTTGAAGGTTTTATGTATTTGTCTAACATATTTAACTACACCTCAAGGAATCCAGATCCTCTGTTTAATATTATAGTATTTTATTGCGTCCAATAAATTTCAGTCATTTATTTACGTGGGTCTTGTATGAGTCCCGCAAAATAAATGGCTGAGATTCTATAATACAAAATAAGACAGTAATATTAAATAAAAGATGTGAACTGTACGTCAAGTAATCATCGTCCATAGGCCATAGCATTTAAGTGCATGCAGAGCATTTATTGAGACGTCGAGTTCTTGCCAATTTCAATCCAAATGCTTTGATCTCCCAACTAATACCGTTTTGCCAGAAGCTTACGTAGATCCAAGAAATTTCAGAACACCTATGGTAGCCCAAAAATAGGCCCAGGCTCCGCCTATAGATTCATAGCAAGAGACCTTTTGTTACGCCAACTCTCAAAATGAAAACTTTATATTCTCACAAATTTAATCTCAGATTCTGTCAAAGACCTTTTAATATCTACTTTGGAGCTCAACCAACGGTGGTCTCAGACTCAGAGGTAGGTCCGAACTGAATATTTTGTTAATTTGAAGGCTGAATTTCTAAGAATCATAAAATGTTTGTGCCATTTTTTAAATACTTTTAAGTATTTATATCTTAATTTTAGAGTAAATTATAAAATCTATTTCACTCATTGTTGTAACTAAAAACAATATTGCAATCTTAAATACAATTTAGCAACTAATAGAACTTGGACTGAGTTGGATTTCGGCAAATCCAATCTCATTAAAAAATATTTTATATCCAAATCTAACTTAAAATTTTAATGGCAAACTTGACTTATTTGAACATTCATTATTACAAATGATTTCTTTTTATACTTATGATTTGAAAGATTAATTACCAAAATTTTGCATGGAATAACTTTATAATAAGGACGGAATGTGAAATTTATGAAATTATTATATATTTGCTTGCATCAAATATAAAAATATAAAGTATGATTAAAAATTAATTTACTATTAAATATAAAATTATAATAACTCTTTATACAATATATGATAATTCATTAGTGAAATCTCAATTCAAAAAAATTTGATGGTAAAGTTTGAAATATATAAAAGGTTCAAAAAAAATCTAATTCATTATAAATAAGTTTTAGTTATCTTACTTTAAAATTATTATATAATAGTTATTTTGAATTAGCTCATGGATATATATACAAGTTTTATCATTAAATATTATCAAAATTATAAAATTTTATACTATTTTACTTCATTTAATTTTTATTAGATTTCATTATTACAAAACTATGTTTTACTTTACAATTTTATTTATTTTATTTTATTTGATAAATTACTAAATATTTGCTTCATGTAAAGATATGAGCCTATAGACATAATTTAAATTTGAATATTTTATAATAGACAAAAATTGAGTTTGAAATGAACTTCAAAAAATTCTGTTAGATAAAAATTGAAGATTTCAACCCAAAAAAAAGACTTCAGCACATATGCATGTCTAGTTGGATGGTAGCAAAATACAATTAAGATAAATAAGTTGTCTAATGAAAAGACATGTCGATTTTTCTCTTGTCTACTAGGAAGTGTAGAACTAAGGGAATAGTTTCATTTTTTTTACCGACTTACCCTTCTGCTTCTTAACATATATGTACAGATAAAATATTGGTAAGGGAGAATTTCAACAAAGGAGATCTGCTGTAATGATACCTTAATTTGAGCACCTTCACAATATGTAGGTGAACCAAAGTCCTTGCTATTATCTTAACTTATTACTCGCAGCCAAACCCCTCGATCATGAAGTAGCTGACCACGAGGGCATCATCATGATTAAGCGCATTTGGGACCAAGCTAGTGGTTCTCATGGGATAAGGTTTAAAATCTGAGACAAGCCATCTTTGTTATGACTCTGTTTTCTCTAACTTGGAGAGGAAGGGATGCAAGTGCTCGTCGTTCATCATTTTTTACTCTCCCACAAAGCACCAAGTGAAAGACACATAATTTCCTTAACCACTACATACCAATGTTCCGTTATGCAAATTAGTATCAATTTAGCAATGGTAAAATACTGTATTAATTAATACCAAATTAATATTAGAAATATTATAACAGAGATAATATCAAATTAATATTGGTGGCATCTGCATCCCAACTAAAATATAAATTCTTGTAATAAAATAAATATAGCACAGAAAAGTAGGAATCATTTCTACGAAAAATTTTAGTTCGTTAATCGTTACGAAAGAAATATTTAAAGCAATGAGAGTTACGATGATACAAAATTTTATGATAAATAAAATAAATTAAAATATGTAAATGATAAAAAGAGAATTATCAACAAAACAAACATTTGTTTACGATTGTTTATACCATTGGAACTACGATTAATCATCAATATAACAAGAATATTATTTCATCAATCACAAATTCAATGTGGTGTTAAATACTTGTCTAAAGAAAACAAACATTAGTTTACGGTCACTTCCGGTCGCTTCTACTATTGGAACTAGGCCTCTGTTTGATTGGGCTTATACTAATAGAGTTTTTCTCAGTAGAGCTTTTTTCTATAGATCTTTTTTTAGAAGAACTTTTATAAGAGGTCAGTTGATTGTTTGGCTGTCATTTTAAAAAGAACTTTTTTGAAAGAGCTTCATACAGTAGACTGTTTGACAACATAAAAATAAAAAGCACTTTTAAGTTTAACTATATCTTATTTTGTAATAAAAAATATTTATGCATATAAACATTATTTAAAGTATATTAAACAATATGCAAAAAATAATATATTAATTATTATATACTTTTAAACCATATGAAACATAAATCAAAATATATATAACAAAATCTTTTATATAGATTATAGCATAAGTAAACTAATATAAAAATAAATATTAAAACATATAAAAAGCCAAATAATATTATATAAATCCCAAAATAAATATCCAAGTTGAGTAAATAGTTAAATATATAATAAACGAGAAGATGAGTTTGTAGGTATTGTGAAAATTATGTGTAAAACATAAGGGCAAAAAGGACAAAAAATAGGCTCATTAATTGATCTGAAAAATTTACCTGAAAAAGCGCTTTTTTGAGAAGCTATAAATTTCAGCTTCTTAAAAAGTTGTATTTTGGTTACCAAAAAAACTATATCTATTAAAGAGGTTTTTTTTATTTTATATCCAAACATCCATTTTTCTTTTAAAAAAGGCACTTGTGGAGAAGAAAAGTACTTATTAGTCTCCCAAAAGTCCATCCAAACAGGCACTAAGATTGATCATCGATACAACAAGAATATTATTTCATCAATCACATGGTATTAAATGCTAGTCTTTTTTTAGGATTAGTTAATAAAAAACATATAATTCAACTAACTCTTATTATTTACCAACCTTAAAAACAACCCAAAATTTAATTAAATAATAGATTTAGGAAAAGAAAAACTATCGAAATGAGATAATACAATATTCGTTATTCCATTTAATATAGTTGAACCCCTTTTCTAGAAGTTAGCAAATTCTGATACAACAAATTAAAAACTCTTAGTTGTTGCAAAGATTAAAGGAATTGAATTTTTAAGTATTTAATTTTTAATCTAACAAATGATTATTTCAATCAATAAATGAATAATGCACATTAGAAATCAATCAAAAACAATCATAAAAATAAAAGCACATAAAAATAATTCAATATATAAATAAATGAAATACTCAACAATAAGACTCAGTTATCTCTCAATCTACAAAGTTCTAATGGCTTTGATGCTCTTCAACCAAGATAAAGCAAGGTAGTCAATAATGGTCATAACTACTACTAACATCTAGTAAAAAGAAACTACAATAATATCTACTAAAAAGAAGAAAAGAGAATTTGGTGAAAAGCTAAAAAATAGAGATGGAAAATTTTAGGTTAATCTTCCTCCTTCTCTTTGGTCCTATTTATAGCCACTTTGTCCATGTTTTGTTTTGTTTTGTTTTTCTGATAAATCAGAAAACTTTGTACTAAAAATGAATAGGTTATATACACAACGAGAGATTACCCAGGATCTCTTGCCAACAGGAGCACTACTAAGGAAAAACCATAGGAACACCACAGAGCAAAAAGAGCAACAACCGCACCCTCAACACTAGCCTCTCAAGCAAAGTAAGAAAACACAGCCCAATACCCTACTACATAAACTCCCTCGCACCTAGGAAAATCTACTCAATGATCAACAACAAACCACTGATTGTCCATGTTTTGTCGGTGTTGGTATCTTTTTGTTGTGATTATATGACTCCAAGAAATCATAACTTCACTGATTGTCATTTAGACTTGGTCAAGATAAGGTGTAAACAAATCATGACACTTTTTTTTGGCAAATTCGAAGTCTAAAAGTTGGAATTTCCATCGAACATGACCATACCTAATCCTCATAAACATTATTGTTAGTTTTCTCCCTTTAATTGCACCTTATATTTTATGATGTTTTGATTAGTTTAACTTCTAGATTCACTAAGAATTATCTTAATACAAAAGATAACTAAATCTTTAAGGTAGAATCAATAATCACATATAACTAAAGGAATTAATATTCATAATGATTATCTTTAGTGGTCTTATCAAATTCTCCTACACTTATCTTTTCCCCATCCTCAAGTAAAATATATTTGAAACAAAATAGTACCGTCAATATAGTTTCATCAATCAATTTCTCATGAAATCAAAAAGTTTGTATACTTTAAAATTCAAGCTATTCAAGATTGAAGGAATACCACACATCACAATTAAACTTCCCAAATAAATTGCTCAAGATTAACTAAAACAATATTATTCTAAAGCATGCATGAGATTTTGGTGATTTTATTCCCAGTTATTACTCATTCCACTCATGTGTTTAATGGTTTGGTGTTTTTCTCAAAATCTTCTAATTAAATATTCAACCATATGCTTACTTTTACACCAAATCTCCACTATCTAGGTAAGAATCAAAAGGTAAAAAAGGTTAGAACCATAAATATTAGCAAGGAATATAAAAATACATATGGAAAAAATTATAAATTAGAACCATAAATTTCAACTCTATAAGATCATAGCAAAACTCCTACTCGACAAACTAAAGGTTATGCTTCCTTGCATTATTAATCTAAACCAAACAACTTTTATGTATGATAGGTCTATTGGAGACAATATTATCCTAGTTTAGGAGCTTTTGAAAAATTATCACACAAGGGGTTCAAGGAAAAATTGCATCATAAAAATTGAACTTTAAAAAGCTTTTGATTATGTTTCATGGGACTGTATCATTCAAGCTTTTAAAGCTTTTGGTTTCTCCACTCTTTTCTCCAATTGGATAAGGTAGCATATAACACTCTTGTCAAAGGGAAGATGCCTAATTTGACAAGGGGAGGTAGAAGCATAAAATAAGGAGATACCCTATCTCCTTACTTGTTCACTACATGTGCTAAAGTCCTTACTAGAATTATTGTATCTAACTTAATGAACCAGAACAACTTCAAATATCATAATAGTTGTAAACAATTGAAAATTACTAACCTATTATTTGGTGACGATATTTTAGTCTTTTGTGGTGTAGATCTTACCACCATTGAGTGTATAACTAGGTCTATTTCTCTATTCTCTAAGCTCTCTGGACTGGAAATTAATAGGAGCAAAGGTTATATCATGGTGTCTAGAGACTCTTCTGATCAAGCTCTTACTATTACTAATGATGCTGACTTAAGCCTTAAAGAGCCCTCCTTCATTTATCTTGGCATCCCTATCATTTCTAATAGGATTTCATATAGTGAATTTCAGCATTTTATTGATAGGGTTAAGATCAAACAGGAGCATTGAACAAACAAATCTCTATCCTATGTGGAGAGAGCTAGTATCTTCAATCTTTTATAACCTCAACATACACTGGATATCCCATATTGCTTTGCCTAAAATGATCAATAAGGATATTGAAAAGATCCTAAGGACGTTTTTTTGGACTGGGGAAGCTTACAGAAAACATTCTTGTAAGGTCAACTGGAAAACTATGTGTCTCCCTAAAAGTGAAGGAGGTTTAGGACTACGTTCAATTACGATAGTGAGTAAAACTCTAATAGTAAAAAGAATTTAGAGACTCCTTAAGCCAAACAATCTTTATGGGTGAAGTGGGTGGATGCTCTCTATATTAAAACCAAAAATTTTTGGAACTTTAAATGCATGTAAGACAACTCTTGGATAATGAATAAGATTTTTAAGAAAAGAACTTGATTTTAGCCACTGATCAGATATCATATAAGGAATGGGGAAACTACCTAGTTGTGGTTAGACAATTGGGGTCCCATTGGTCCTCTCCACTGGACTCCCATCACTAATCAGTAAGATTGAGAATGCTAAAGTTAGCTCTCTGATCTATGAAGGATCTTAGCTATGCTTAAATAAAGGAAGCTCTTACCATTCATCAAATTTTGCTAACTGCATACCTAATATTGTATGCGAGGATAAGATCTTATAGATAAACCATCCATTGGAATCATTCATAAATGACTCTTACAAGAACTTCATTTGAGGCTATGGTGCTCCAATCCCTTTGTATCACTTTATATGGTGTAACCCACTCACCCTAAGGCTATCCTTTATACTCTGGCTAGCTGCATACTGCAAGCTACACATATTAGACAATATCAAAACACTAGAACCTTGTTATCCAATATGAAAGCTTTGCAACTATGAACCTAAGAGCCATAACCATCTCTTCTTTGTAAGCCAATCCTCTAATGTCCTCTGGATGACTATCCAATCTCTTTGCAAGCTTTCCTTCAATGGAATTGTATGGGAATAATCCCTCCTTTGGGCATCCAAACTAAATCACCTGAGGAAGGAAGACTACAATCTTATGAGGCTTGCCATTATATCTATTGTATACACCATTTGGAGGGAGCATAACAATAGAATTTTCAGAAGAAAACTATATGAAGTGTTATGTGCTAACATGTTGACTATTATGAGTATACAAGAGCTGATCTATGTTAGATCCTCCCATATTTCCTTCGAGCTTATCTTTAATTGGTCATTGTAAAGATCTAAATAACTATTTTTACGTTAGTTTGCTTTCGAGCCTTTAATTGCTTTAAGCTTAGACTCAATTGTAGCTTTTTGTAACTTAATTAGTTTCTTAGCTTATTTAATGATTAATTTGGGATATATTTTTTAAATTGAACTCATTTTTTAGTAATACAATAATTCCTTTAATTTCTATAAAAAAGACTAGTTCATACTTGATGGGAAGGATAAGCTACAAATAGATATGAAGGAAAGTCTTTTTAATAAGGAAGATATTGATTTCTTCCTTGATTCTTATTTGCAGGAGTGTATGGCAACCTTAAATAACTTTAAGTAAGTGAAATAGATGCCAACTGTATAGTACTTGGAGATAGATGTGCCCACTCTTAGTGAATAATTAGTCCCTTCAATTGTACTAGCACCAAAATTAGAGTTAAAACCACTACCAAAACATTTAAAATAATACTCCTTTGAGAGGGAAACACTTTGCCAATGATAATCTCAAACAAGTTGACATTTATGCAAGAGAAAAAATTGGTGAAGGTTTTGAAAAACTTCAAAATGACCATCAGATGGACTGCAATGGATATTGAAGGGACCAACCCTTCTACTTGTATACACATGATTATCTTGGAAGAAGGAGCTAAACCCATAAGGTAACCTCAAACAAGATTAAACCTACCAATGATGGAGGTAGTGAAGAAAGAAATTTTGAAGCTACTCAAAGTCAAGATAATCTATCTATGTTAGATAGTGAGTGTGTTAACCTCATATAAGTAGTTTTAAAGAAGACTAGGATTATAGTTGTCAACAATCAGGATAAAGACTTAGTTCCTATTAGAGTTGAAAAATAGAAAGCAAGTTTGAATTGATTACAGAAAGTTAAATTTTATAAATCAAAACCATTTATCAATTAGAAGTTAGAAAGATTATCTAGTAAAGCATTTTACTATTTTCTTGATGGTTTTTTAGGTTACTTTCAAATGGCAGTTTCTCCATAGGATTAGGAGAAAATGACTTTCATTTTTCCTTTTAAAACATATAGGCGAATGCTTTTTGGAACTTGTAATACACTAATTACTTTCTCAAGGTGTATGGTAAGCATATTTTCAGATTATATGGATTAGATTATTAATGTTTTTATGGATGGAGATTCTTTTGATGAATGTTTGGATAATTTAAGCTTTATTTTGAAAAGATGTGTGGAGAATAACCTAGTTCTTAGTTTTGAAAAATGTCATTTTATAGTAGAACAACGTATAGTCTTGAGGTATGTTATTTCTACTGGGGGAATTGAAGTAGATAAAGCTAAAATCGTTGTTATTCAATCTTTGCTTTACCAAATTAATGTGTAGGAAGTTTGCTTGTTCCTTATCCATGTAAGTTTCTATTGGAGATTTATCAAAGATATTTCAAAATTAGCATCTCCATTATGCAAGTTACTCTAAAAAGATGATATTTCTTAAGTTAATGATGATTGCAAAGAAGCCTTCAGTAAAATGAAATACCTAATAGTTTCAACCTCTGTTATTCAACCGCTAAATTGGGAATTATCATTCGAACTCATGTGTGATGTAAGTGACAAAGTTATAGTAGTTGTTTTGGAAGAACAAGTGAGAAAAGTGCCTTATGTCATTGACTATACATCTATGACCTTAAATGACACCCAAAAGAAATACTATCTATGACCTTAAATGACACCCAAAAGAAATACTAGACAACCGTAAAAGAGATGTTAACGATAGTTTTTACTTTGAAAACATTTTGATCATACTTATTAGGTACTATGGTCATTGTTTTCTCTGATCATAAAGTTCTTAAATATTTGTTGTCAAAGAAGGAGGCAAAACTAGGATTGATAAGGTGGATTTTATAGCTGAGTGAATTTGATTTGGAAATTAAAGAGAAACAAGGTGCTAACAATCAAGTGACAGATTATTTTAAAAACTTGTCTTAGGTTCAGAAAATATGTGATTTGCAAGAAGTGTTTTGGAATGAGCAATTATTTTCTACAGGTGTATAATTGACATGGTAATGAAAATATAGTAAATTATTTGGTTACTAATATGTTATCTGCAGGTCTAACAAAAGTTTAATGGAACAAGCTAAAGAGTGATGCTAAATACTATATATGGGACAACCTATATTTATAAAAATATTACTCCAATTGGGTAATTCAAAGGTGTGTACCTAAAAATAAAATCTGATTCATCCTCATATTTTATCATTCATATGCATACGGAGGACTTTTGACGTTAAACAAATGACAAGAAAAATTTTATAATGTGGTTTGTTTTGGCCTTTGTTGTTTTGGTACATTTACCTATCTTGTAAAATTTGTGACGATGTCAAAGAACAAATAATATCACTTAAAGGAAAGAGATTCCATAAACTCCAATTTTGGTTTGTGAAATTTTAATGTTTAGGGAATTGATTTTATAAGACTCTTTTCCTTTTCTTTTAGTTTTATCTAGATTATATTGGCTATCGATTATGTGTCAAAGTGGGTGGAAGCAAAGGCCACCCTAACTGATGATTCCAAAGTGGTTACAAGTTTTCTTAAATCCATTATTTTTCTATAGGTTTAATATTCTGTGAGCATTAATCAACATCAAGGTAAGCATTAACTGAACAATGGATTCAACCTTGAAGAAATATAAAGCAACTTATTAGATCATTATGTCATACCATCTGCAAAGAAGTGAGCAAGCTGAAGTTTCAAACCAAAAACTTAAATCAGTAATAGAAACAATGGTTGGATAGATGAGAACAAACTAGAGTTTACAACTTCAAGATGTGTTTTAGGTACACCAAGCAGTTTACAAGATATTGATTGGCATGTTACCCTACAAGTTAGTATTTGGCAAGGCTAGTCACCTCCTCATTGAATTGGAACATAAGACATTTTAGGTTGTTAAACAATGCAGTATGAGTTTTGATGAAAGTGAAAATCATAGAAAATTACAAATGTAAGACGTGTTTTAGGTGTACCGAGTAGTTTACAAAACACAAATTGGTGTGTTTCCTTACAAGTTAGCATTTGATAAGGCTTGTCACCTCCTTGTTGAATTGGAATATATGGCATTTTATTTTGTTAAGCAATGCAAAATGAGTTTTGATGAAAGTGGAAATCACATAAAATTACAAGTGTAGGAACTTGAGGAGATTCATAACAATTCTTATGAAAATGCAAGAATTTATAAATAAAGAACAAAAGCTTTCAATGACAAATTTGTTACCCAAAAGAATTTTTCAGTGGGAAGAATGTTTTCCCTTATCATTCCAAGCTCTGATTTTTTCCGAAGTTATGACGTTATTGTATTAGGCATTTCTTCATAACCAATGTATTTCCATATGCTATAGTTGAAATCCAAAGCACGTCTACCTTTAAGGTTTTTAAGGTTAATGGTTGTCAGTTTAAACCTTATTATGCGAATGTTAACATTGCAAAAGTCAAGAAAAAGGATTTAAACAATCCAATTTATTCTGAAAAATGAATGATTGTACCGTTGAGCTATAACAACAACTCCTAATACCGTTGAGCTAACGATATTAAACAAAAGCACTACTTAAGAGGCAACCCAAACTTTAGATTTTCATTTTTCATTTTTTAGTTTTATTGATATTTAGTAGCATAATAATCAAGAAATTAATAAAATAATAAAATTACCTTTTCGTTTTAGATTGTTGTCTCCTCCCTCAATTTTACCTAACACCAGGTTCCAATTACACACATGCACTAATCACTCACGTCAAAATCACACAGCACCATACTTTGCAAACTAGGGGTTAATGCCTCCTTTTTCACTCTCTCCATAAGTTGCTCATTCTTACTTCCTCTAAATAAAGAGAAAAATAGTGTAGTCTCTTCTTTTTCTCTCTTTTATTTCCTATTTTTCTATTATTTGTGCATTACTATTAAACATCGGGGACAATGCTCTAAATAGGTGCAAGGGTGAGGATATTTTTTATTTTTCTAAGTTTACGAAATTTTAAGTATTTTTTTGGGCTATTTGAACACTTTTTTTTAATTTCTTGTTTGTGCCTAATGTTTTTGGAAGATGATTTAATAAGATGTGTCAAAGAATTTTTACTAAACTGTTTTGAATAAATTGACCTATATGTGTGAATTGGGACTAAAACTGGTTTATATGAAGGCTAAACACGTTGATGAGTTGAAATTGTTAGGGTTTGTGTTTAGACAAAGTGAGAAAGTTGATTGATGAAGTATTGCATGAGGATTAGATAAATTTGTTTGAGATGTGTGAGTGTTTGAGCCTTAAAGGATAAAAACATCTTATATCTTTGCATTTTTCTTTGATGTGTGATTCTTTGTCATTTAGATATCTCTAGAACTTGCATTGAATCGATTTGAATTGCTATAATGCATATGAGCTTGAATATGGTAAAGGCCTTCCTTGTGTTTATCCCTTTAACTTAAAAAGCCACCTTACTTAAGGCATGCTTAGTTCATGGGTTTGGAAAACGTCAATGGGTTTGGGAATCAAAAACGTCAGTTAGTTATATATTATTATTGCATGAACAATATTTTGATATCTAAGTTTTGGGTAATACTCCATACCTTCCCGAATATGAAAGGATTGAAAGTCATTCCTCAAGTATCACAGGCGTAGCAGTATCTATCACGCCCATGAGAAAATTGTCACAAACGTGATACAACCTGTCACGCTTGTGACAGGAGTGTCATAGGCGTGAGAAGATAATCATTTTTTTGTTTTTTTTCCTTTTTTAATAAAATAAAATAATTAATTATATTAAAATATATAAAAATTTGATATAAAAATTTAACAATTTTTATTTTTTCCTTTTTAGCAATATATTAACATTAAATACAATTACCTATAACATATTAAAATTTGATATAAAAATTTAACAAATGTTTATTTTTTATTTTTTAGCAAAAATATATAATTAATTAGAATATATTAAAATTTGATGTGAAACAAAAATTGAACAATTTTTTAGCCAAACAATATAATTAATTAGAATACATTAAAATTAAATATAATTAATTAGAATATATTAAAATTGGATATAAAAATTTACAAAAATTTATTTTTTCCTTTTTTAGCATAAAAATATAATTAATTAAGTATAATTAATTTGATTATATTAAAATTAAATATAATTATTTAGAATATATTAAAAGTTGAAGTAAAACAAAAATTTAAAAAATTTTTATTTTTTCCTTTTTAGCAAAACAATATAATTAATTAAATATATTTAATTAGAATATATTAAAATTAATATTTAATTAAATATAATTAATTAGAATGTATTAAAATTTGATATAAAAATTTAAAAATTTTATTTCTCAAGATTTTCAACAAATCAAACCAATAACTGTTAATAGTAATAGTAATCATTCCTTTGTCCTATCTAACCATCATAATTATAATAATTATATTCATTCTCATTCTTCACTATATTTATTCTCATTCTTATTACCATTGCCTCATGTGAACCAACCGCCCCCTTAATTTTCCCTAGTTTAGGCCCTTTGAGCCGTTTTTCAAAATCCCATTTTGTATTTATTTTAACTTTGTATTATGGCTGCCTATCTTTGTATTGATGATTTATTGTCTACTCTTAAAAATAAATAAATAAACATAATATGTGTGTGTATATATATATGTAGCCATAGTATATCTATATACACAGTTGAGTCCTTTATTATGCTCACATTCTATTCTTAACCCCTACATATATTTGAACATCTTATTAAATATAAATGGTTTTAGCCTATGCTTCTCCCTTTCTAACCTTTAACCCAAGCCCCATTAAAGCCAACTAACAAAAGTCCTTTTGATTTATATCTTTAAGTGTCTATGGTGAGAGATATTTGGTGTATGTACAAGTTCGTAGTAATGTATTCCTTGTGATAAAAGTTTTAGAGTAAACAATTGATCCTAAATACTTATGTAAAGAGTAAAAACCATAAGGCAATTAACCAAGGCCTTATGTATACTTTTCATTAAGATTGTCTTTAATTGTCTTTTATCATATTTTTTAGTGAAAATCAATTTTGATGTGTATTGATGCTCAACTGTTTTGAGGTCTAAGTCTTCAGGAGTATGTATGATTGATCTCATAGGAAATGATTTCGTAAAAACTATTTAGCTATCTTGTTTTATTAATTTTTCATTTGCTTAGGGACAAGCAAGGATTAGATGCGGGGTAATTTGATTAGACAATTAAATTTGATCATTTTAAATATTAATTTCCTTGTGTTAATTATGATTATTGATTCTATCTTAAATATTAGTTTATCTTTATTTTCAGATGATCCTTGGTGAATTTGAAGCTTAAGCAAATCAAAACACCACAAAATAAGGGGCCATTTGAAAGATAAAGTTGATAGTGGCATTTTTTAGGATTAAGCATAGGCACGTTCAGTAAAAATTACAACATCTAGACTTTGAATTTGTAAGAAAAAAATGTGTTAAAAGTTGATTAAATCTTATGTTGACCAAGTCCAAATGGCAATCACAGAAGTTATGATTTGTGGGAGCCAAAGAATCACAACAAGGAAAATCTCAAAATAAAAAAAAGTAGGATTAAAGTAACTATAAATAGGGCCAAAGTGAAGGAGGAAATTCATTCCAAGTTTTCCATCTACACATTCCAGTTTTTTACAAAGTTTTATGATGGAGAACCATGGGCATGTGAAAGACAAGAAGAGAAGCATACATGGTGTGATCCGCCTCAAGGAAGCCTAGGACGTGACTTGCATGGACATGACCTTTAAAAAGCAGGCTTAGGAACTGAAATTGGATCAAATTTGAAGTTTGAATGTGCAAAGAAAGGGGCTGAACAAAATTCCCATATCAACGGCCCAACGTTCAAGTCTAATGTTCCTAAAGATCCATTACAAGATGTTGGAGGCCCAATGACAAGAGCTAGGGCTAATGCCATGAAGCAAGCATTGAATTGTTTGATCCAAGACCTTTAAGAGATAAAGCCCATATTGTTAAGTCAGATTTCATCTCATAAAAGTCCAAGAGGCATTGTCTGACTTCTTGAAGCCCAACATGAAGTGTCCAAAGGTCCACATGGAGTCCAATTGGGAGAACTCACTTAAAATACCATGTGACAAGCATTTTCCACTTAAAATAAGGAGAAGGACGTGATCCATAAGGTCTAATATGTTTAGATCATGTTTTAATAAGTTTCCTTTTTAATTTTCCTTTAAATAAGGTCATCTAGTCAACACCTTTTTAAGTTTATTTTGTTTCCTTTTAGGGAATGATTGTTTCCTTTTATTTAGTTTCTTCTTTAGTACATTAAGTTAGGAAGTTTTTCCTATAAATAGGCACCCTCTATGTACTTTGAAAGGGATTTTTTTCAATAAGAAATAATATTGAGAGCTTTCTTGCTTTCTTTGTATTCTTTGAGAATACTTGACTTATCAAAGGAGTGGTTTTCCTTTGTGGCGTCCCAAGGTTAGAGTTCTAAGAGACAGGTTCTCTTAGGGTTCTTTCCATTGACCAAATACTTGA
>JAOSBP010000004.1:9208588-9221550 GCA_027563825.1 Erythroxylum mucronatum | reverse complement strand
CAACAAGAAAATTATCAGAGATAAGTCTATGTGGTACAAAAGCACTTTGGTTTTCTGAGATCAATGCCGGGAGGATTGTCTTCAACCTACTAACAATCATTTTTGCAATGACGTTATACAATGTGTTGCATAAAGCAATGGGCCTCAAATCTGCCAATACCTTTGTTCTTGTTGATTTCTTGTCGTCTATTTCTCCTTTTTGACTTTTCCTTTGTTCATCAACATAAGCTAAAAGAAGCTCCATCTAGCGCTTAGCATCTCCATACAAATGAAAATCAATCACTTGTTCTTATTTTACCAACTATGAATTGATCAAACTAGCACTCTTGGTTTCGATCTACGAAGATGGCCTTTTTTTTTCTAATAACAAACTTCACTTTTTTTTTGTGCGTGGTAGTATTTCAGTTCCTAATATAAATGATCCAATGTTTAGAGTGTGGCAAAGATACAATACAACGGTGCTCTCATGGTTGGTACATTCATTGTCTCCTTTTATTGAACAAAATGTTATATGGATGGATCCCAAAAATAGATTTACGCAAGGAGATTTTGTCTGTCACATATTGCTTTACATAACTAAAAATTCTATAGGATGAACTTGCGAATCTAAGGCCTATTCATAATTGTAGGTGTACACCTTCTTATGATTGTGGAGCCTTAAAAACTATATACAGTCAGATTATGTCATACGTTTTCTCAAAGATCTCAACGAAAACTTTGCAACCGTCTGCTCCCAAATTATGCTGATAGATCCTTTACCAACTGTTAGTAAAGTCTTTGGCTTAGTCTTACAACATGAATGAATCAATCAACAACTGAATCAATAGCTTTTGCTAATTGTACCTTCAATCCTTACAACAATAGAGGTTTTAATAATAACAATGCTTATTATAATGGAGCTTGCAATTTTCAATCTAGAACAAAATGACCTATATGTACTTTCTGTGGTAATGTAGGAGATAAGTGGTATAAAAAAATAGGGATATCCTTCAATATATACTTTTGGATCCAAGTTAAGACAATTTTCACAAAGTCCTAACTACACAAAGGCAAATTAACTTCAACAAAGCTTTTACAGGACATAAGAGAACTCAGTTGGTCAGATTGAAGAACTTGACTCTTTTAGTACATCTTTTGAGCAAGATATCAATCAATCATCAACTTTAATCTTTCTTAGTTCTCCTTTTAGTAATGAGCAATATCAAAGGCTTTTAGCTCTCATTCGTCTCCAATCATCAACAGTTGATATTACATATGGTGTTTTAATTGACAATCTTAACCCCCTTAAGTTTAGCAAAATCTTTATTAGCACATGCTCATGTGTCATAGTTAACCCTATGAGTTTTGCTTAGATTTTAGAAAGAGCCACATGTCATATTTGTTGTTTATTATCATCATTCTTTCTTATCATCATGTGCACAATTATTTTATTACGTCACTAAACAATTTAGCTCTTCCAATTACACACATTGACGCACTTACTTTTATTGTTGCTTTCTTACTCACCAACACCTTATTTGTCCCACAATTTACCTTCAATTTAATATCTACTAAAAAACTTGCTTCCACTCTTAATTATTGCTTATTTATGCTACATGATCACTACTTTGTGACTTAGAGGACAATTAGATTAGCTAAACACATGTATGGGTTGTATCAGCTAGTTCAAGTCTATTGTGTAAATAGCTGCCTCTCCAGCTATCCTTCAACATTTGATCAATGGCATTATGGACTTGGACATGCTTCTCCATAACTCACTAAATAAAATAAAGATGTATTTGTATCCACTATCTTAGTATTTGACATTTGTCCTTTAACTAAGCAACATAAGTTGTCTTCCTATAAGCAAAATCATTACTAAATGTTATTTTAAAAAAAAATCCATGCAAACATCTAAGGAGCTACTATTGGCTCCATACATGGTCACAAATATTTCTTAGCCATTGTTGATGACTATAGTAGGTTCACTTGGATTTTTCTAAAAACTCATTCATACTGAAAATGGTGCATCATTCCTTTTATCTCTCCAATGGTATAATTCACCAATATTCTTATGTAAAACTCCATCATGAAATAGTATTTTGGAGCATAAATATCAACGCATCTTCAGTGTTGCTCGGTCCTTTAAATTTTAATGCCATATTCCTTAATCTTACTAGTTTGAGCGTGTTGCTCATGTAGTACACATTATCAACAGATTACCTTCTCCATTCATTTCCAATCACATCTTGTTTTCCATTCTAAGCTTAATTATAGCCAACTTCATGTATTTGGTTTGTTATGCTTTGCCTTTAATTTATCTTAAGGAAGATGAAAATTTGATCACTGAGTTATTAAATGTATCTTACATACTCACAACCATTACCTATAATTTCTGCACAAAATCACGTACCATCTTCTCCAACATAAATACTATCAACCACACCTTCTCATTAACCTATGTCAGATTCATCTTGACCTTTAAGGTGCTTTTAAAGATTATGCCAACCACCCTCTTACTTACAAGGCTACCATTATTAGTTGATAAATTCATGTAATGTATAGCTAATTTAGTCATCCTCTTCTAATTTGCAGTTTTCATGTACTCCCTAGTCTCTTTCCTTTATTCTATCTTCTTCAAAACTTTCTTATAATCATAAATTTATTTTTCTATATCCATCTCTATGATCTTAGAAGCTAAAACATATATATATATGGGCAGTTAAATCACCAAAGTCAGTAGTTGCCATGGAAATTGAAATTGAAGCTCTTGAAGCTAATAAAACTTGGGAGTTAACTACTTTACCACTACTAAATAACCCATAGGTTGCAAATAGGATGATAGGATCAAGCACAAAGTTGATAGTTCCATTGAGAGATTAAAAGCATGAATTATGGACAAGGGATACATGTTGCAACATGGTGTGGACTATCATGATACATTTAGTCATGTGGCTAAAGTGATAACACTGTGTATGCTTCTTACACTTGCCATTATAATAATTGAAATCTTGAATAACTTGGCATAAATAACACCTTTTTGCATAGAGCTTGACTGAGGTAGTGTATACGGAGATTCCACTTGGCTTTTTAGCTTCATCTTCTCAAGTTTGCAAGATTAAAAAATCTCTTTATGGCCTCAAGTAGGCCAGTAATAGTGGTATTCAAAGTTGTCAATTGCTTTTTTTCATAAAGGATTTCGCCAAGCCAATGTGGATTCCTCTTTATTCCTTCAGTTTGATGGTTTTGATTTTTTTTTGTTGCTTATTTATGTTAGTGAAGTAATCTTAGCTAGTAATAAGTTTGAGCTTATGAACAATATAAAGGTTTATCTTCATAATTCATTGAAGATTAAAGATCTTGATTATCTTCTAGTTTTTCATGACCACAAAATGTTAGAATTTATTTTATGGGCAAAAATCAATTGTAATTTTGTTATATTAAAAACAGGCTAATGATATGATCTCTATTGAGATGCCTATGGTCCATTATTATTGTGATCCCTATTGGACTTAAGCCCTTTAAATCGTTAGTGTGATTAATGGTATAAGTCTAATCTTAAGGCCCATGATGGGCAGGCCTCGGGTTAATATTAGTGGCTAAGTCCCCACAGCACTCCTTATATATACATATGTGTAGTCTCTCTATGGTTTGTGCCATTGATAACTGTAAGTGTAAAGAGAGTGGGTTTGTTGTGGAAGTCTTGGCCATCACCGAACATTTGCACTTTCATAACTGTTGATCATGTCTTCAACAAGTAAGTATCTGTCTTCCCTATCATGTATTGTTATTATTGATTCTAGTTTTTAACATGTGGTATCAGAAGATCAAGACTTATGTGATAAGGAATCTGATTATTATTGTCGAGGATTGAGAATGTTCCTAACATAACATGCAATGGCTCACCTGTTTTTTAACATTTGGCTTTTGATTATGATTTAACTGTTGTTTGTGACTCACACGGCGTGTGCCAGTTACCCACAACAACGACGGTTCTTCAATAGCATTTGCCTGTCAACCTATTCTGTGAAATACGTATAGATAGTACATGAGATAATGAAATCGTTTTGCAAAACCCCAAGTAGTTGCATGGAAATTGTTTACAAATAGTGGGTCCTGTTGGTTTCCCTGCAAAGCAAACCACTCTTCAAAAGATATTAAAGTTTGCCTTTTACGGTTGGATTGGAGTTTATCTATTAACTTTATACTCTAAATAAGAAAGAGAACTGGCATTCCACTCATAACTCTAAATCTTGGATTCTCTACAACTTCACTCTCTCTACCACTCCAACGTAGTTGGAGGAAGAAGAAGGCCACGTCCTGCACACACCCACTCTCATTTATGGCACGTGCAGGTGCATGTTGTGCCCACTAAACTTGTTTTTGTGCTTCGTTTTTCTGTTCTTCTTCAATTTTTGAGTCTAATTTTTCTATGTATATTTCATAATTTTTTCGCTGCATTTACGATTTTTATAACAAAAATATTACATTAAATAGTCTATTTTATTCATTTCCCAATTTTTTATTTAACTGGATACACTGAAAATAATTATTACCTAATTTTGGATATGTTTATAGTAGTCACTCTCTCTTAATCATATCTCATATGTTTTTATTAAATTGCATGAGATATTTGCTTATTTATTCAACTGTATAAGTACAAAACCTGTTTTAGAATACAATTTACTTTGGGCAATATCTTTTGATTCCTATATGAAAAGTTTCACGGATTACCGTGGGTGATTACCACCAAAGTGGGATCAAACATAGTGGTTTGTGAGATTTTTTATATTTTTTCCAGGAATGTTTCTGATTAATGCATATAATTGCCTACCTAAAGGGGGTAGTTGTGTGTTTAAGTTGGAGACCTAATTTCACATAGAGTTATTAAGGATTACAATAGTCTTGGGTATCCGTCTGCCCAAAGGGGATGAGATTTCAAGATTAATGTACCCTCATTTCCATAGCTCATCTTTGATGTTTTGATTTTGGTTACACATTCTGCCCAAAAGGGAATGTGTGATTCTTAGTTGGGCCTCACTATTATGTTTATGCCCTTATTATTGTTCTTAATGTATTTTGTTGTCTTATACAGTTTCCTTTGCTATGAATAATAGTTAAGTGATCGTAGAAATTTTAACTAGCTCAAATTAAGAGATGGAGGCAGGACATAGGAATAGTTGATCTAGATATGGCACTAAGGGAAGATATGCCTGTCGTACCTAATGAAAGTACACCTGAACAGAGAGAGAGTCTGGCTAATTGGGAGAAATCTAACTGACTTAGGATGGTTGCAATTAAGTGGATCATTGCTGAACACCTATTGAGTGGTTTTCCCGACACAACATCTACTAAAGAATTTCTCACTGCTATCGGAGATAGATACTAAGTATCCAATAATGCTGAGTCTGGATATTTAAAGAAAGAGTTGATGGATATGAGGTATTAACATAATGGGGGTGTTAGGGAATTTATTCTGAGAATGGTTCACATTCAAACCAAACTGAAAGCCCAATCCATTGACCTGAATGAAAATTTCATTGTTCACCATGCCTTAAACTGTCTTCCAATTGAATTTACCAAAATCAAAACAGCATATAATACCATTGGTGAGCAGTGGAGTGTTAATGACCTTATTACCAAATGCATGGCCGAGGAAGAGAAAATAGGAAAGAAAAGAGTGATTTAGCTCTCCTGACCATTCATGCTAAATCCCGTTCTAGCAAGAGTCATATGAAACATAAGAAACACTCTAATAGTGCTCCCTATAAAAAATTTGGCAATAGTCGCTACCACAATGTAGGAGGGCCTAGGCAAACTACCTTCAAGAAAGATTCTTGGTGTATCTTCTGTAAGGTCAAAGGACACCATAGAGGAGAATGTCATAAATTCAAGGCTTGGTTAGAAAACAAGAAGAAATTTGGAGGTAATCATTTTTCTTTTGTATGTTTTGAGTCTAATCTAGTTGATGCCCTTATAGATTCTTGGTGGTTTGATAGTGGTTCCACTACCTATATTGTTGTGTTCTTACAGGGGTTCACAAACATGAGGAAGCCAAGTCTGAAAGAAAGCAAGCTGAGGGTAGGAAATGATCTTGAAGTAGAAGTGGAGTATGTTGGGATGTTACCTTAGTTTTAGATTCAGGGTATGAACTTATTTTAAAAAGTACTTTTTATGTACCTTCCTTTAGAAGGAATCTGATTTCAATTTCTTACTTAGATAAACTTGGTTTTACCTTTTCTTTTAGTGGTAGAAAAACAAAATTGTTTTTTAATTCTGCAATAATAGGATATGGTTTTTTAGTGGATGGTTTATATAAGTTGTCTTTGGCTTCTGATAATTTTTCTACATCTTTAAATGCTGAGATTCCTTTTACTAAGCGATCTAGGATAAAAGAGAAATCCTTGTTCTTGTGGCACAAACGCTTAGGTCACATCTCTAGGGAAAGGGTAGAGCGATCAATTAGAGATAACATTTTACCTTCCTTAGACTTTAATGATTTGGGGATATGTGTAGATTGCATCAGAGGAAAATTCACTAAGACCAAAAAGAAAGATGCACATAGAAGTCTAAGTCTTTTAGACATCATTCATATGGATCAGTGGACCTCTATCTCCTACTATTTGTGGTAATAAGTACTTTATTACCTTTATCGATGACTTTTCTCGATTTGGCTATCTTTTTCTAATCAAAGAAAAATCTGAAGCACTTGAGAAATTCAAAATTTTTAAAACTGAAGTTGAAAAGCAATTAGGAAAAGTCATCAAGGTGGTGAGATCTGACCGTGTTGGTGAGTATTATGGTAGATTTTATGCTGGATAACAACATATGGGACCGTTTGCTAAATTTTGTGCAAGCTTGTGGAATTGTTCCACAATATACCATGCCTAGTAGTCTTGAAAAAGATGGTGTAGCTGAAAGGTGAAACCGTACTTTAAAAGATATGATGAGGAGTATGATGAGTGGAACTAATTTGCTGGATTTTTTATGGGGGAAGCCTTAAAAACTGCTCTTTACATCCTTAACAAAGTTCCTGGCAAATTTGTTCCAAAAACACCTTATGAACTTTGGACATGTAGAAAACCCAGTTTAAACCATTTTCGTGTGTGGGGTTGTCCTACAGAAGTTAGGATCTATAACCCTTAGAGAAAAAGATTGACCCTAAAACTACTCATTGTTACTTCATTGAATATCCAGACCATGTAAAAGGGCATAGGTTCTATTGTCCTAAAAGCGGTCGTGGAATTGTGGAATTTATGAATGCAAAATTTCTAGAATTGGACAAGGCTGAAGCTATTATTCCTACTATTGATTCCACTGTTACTGCACATGAGATCGTTTCTTTTCCTGTTGCCATTAATAACATGCCCACAGTTAATGTTCTAGTCGAGAACTTGGTTGATGCTCCTTTAGTTGATTCCCCTGCTCCGGTTAATCATCCTAATAATGTTGCTGACCCTCTTGCACTAGTTGATACTTCTCAACATATTGAACTTATTATGCAAATACCTCTTAGAAGGTCGATTAGACAGAGGAGACCGGATATTTCCAATGATTACTTTGTGTATCTTAGTGAAGACATGTATGATATTGGGGATATTGTCGATCCTAAATCTTATAAGGAGGCGATGTCTTGTGCTAATTCTTATATGTGGGTAGATGCCATGAAAGAAGAAATGCAATCTATGGCCAATAATGAAGTGTGGGAACTTATTGACTTGCCTAAAAATTGTAGGGCAATTGGTTGTAAATGGATTTGTAAAACCAAGAAGGACTCGAAGGGTCAAGTTGATAGATATAAAGCTTGGCTAGTAGCGAAAGGTTTCACGCAACGAGAGGGCATTGACTTTACTGAAACTTTTTCCCCTGTTTCTAGTAAAGATTCATTTAGAGTTGTCATGGCTCTTGTAGCACATTTTGATATGGAGTTACATCAAATGGATATCAAGACAACTTTTTTAAATGGTAATCTCCTCAAGGACATATACATGCAACAACCTAAAGGTTTTCAGTCAAATGGTAATGAGCATTTAGTATGCAAATTGAAGAAATCTATTTATGGTCTAAAACAGGCTTCTAGGCAGTGGTACCTGAAATTTGATGAAGTCGTTACCTCCTTAGGTTTTGAAGAAAATAAAGTTGATTAGTGTATATGCCTAAAGGTCAGTGGGAGTAAGTTCATTTTTCTTGTTTATATATTGATGATATTCTACTTGCTATCAGTGATCTTGGCTTGCTGAATGAAACTAAACAGATGCTGACAAAGCATTTTGAGATGAAAGATCTTGGTAAGGCAAGTTTCATGCTAGGAATTGAAATTCAAAGGGATAGATCTTGTAACGTACTTGGCTTGTCTCAAAAGGCTTATATTAATAAAGTCCTGGGGAGATTTGACATGCAAAACTGTAAATCTGGTGATGTACCAATTGTTAAGGGTGACAAATTCAATAAAAACCAATGTCCTAAGAATGCAATTGAAAAGGCAGAAATGAAAAACATACCATTTGATAGTTCATTGGGGAGTTTAATGTATGCTCAGGTTTACACTAGGCTTGATATTGCTTATATAGTTGGTGTTTTGGGTAGGTACCAGTTTAATCCTGGTAATGCTCATTGGGTAGCTACTAAGAAAGTGATGAGATACTTTCAAAAAACCAAGGCATATATGCTTGTGTATAGAAGAGTTGACAACTTAGAGATAATAGGATATAGTGACTCAGATCTAGCTGGGTGCCCTGATAATATGAAATCGACTTCTAGTTACATCTTTATGTTGGCTGGGAGTGTGATATCTTGGAAGAGCAAGAAGCAAACTATGGTTGCGTCTTGTACTATGCGTGCTGAATTTATTGCTTATTATGCGGTTGCTACTCATGCTATTTGGTTGAGAAACCTGGTGACTAGATTTCGTATTATGGATTCCATTATTAGACCTCTCAGAATCTATTGTGATAATAGTGTAGCAGTGTTTTACACTAAAAATAACAAGACTTTTAGTGGTTCTAAGCACATGGAATTAAAGTATCTGACTGTCAGAGACCTAATGAAAAATAAAGAGATAGTCATAAAGTATATATAGTTACAGAATCCATGCTAGCTAATCCCTTAACCAAAGGTCTTCAACATATAGTGTTCCAGAAGCATGTTGCATACATGGGGATTTTAAGCTCTTTTAATGTGCTTGACTAGTGGGAGTTTTGCAATGTAAGTGATCTTTCATTGTCTTGTTAGACTTTTATTGTTATATACTTGAATGTTCATTTCGCATGGATTATGTTATTTTAATGCAATTGATTTGAATATTTGCTTATTACTATTTACTCTATATATCAATTGCTATTTCAAAACTCGGTGTCCTTTTATATCATCATGTCTCGTGATCGACGCCATATTAAAGTTAGAGACCTGTTGCAATATGTTGGACTTGGTGTTCTATAAGATCATAATGTCGCCTGGTCAACACCATATTTGAGTCTGCAAAC
The DNA here is from genome assembly GCA_027563825.1 of Erythroxylum mucronatum. Lineage (NCBI taxonomy): Eukaryota > Viridiplantae > Streptophyta > Magnoliopsida > Malpighiales > Erythroxylaceae > Erythroxylum > Erythroxylum mucronatum. The sequence goes on along the minus strand of JAOSBP010000004.1, from coordinate 9,212,089 downwards.
ACTATTATAAAACTCGGTGTCGTTTTTACTCATCGTGCCGGTGGTTGATACCATATTGGAGTTCAAGGCATTATAGTTCATAATGAACTATACAATTTCTCTTGCTTTAAGCCCACTTTAAGAGAAATTGTAAGGACTGACATTGAAAGTAGCACCTTACATTAATTATTGGATCACCTTTATGTGCTATACTTCCAAGCTACACTACACAATAATGTCTGGTCGACAAGGTTAATGATATATGTAATTATGGATCGATGTTATATTCATAAAGTAATAGGTGCCATAGTTCAATGTCATTTGATTTTGATCGGACTTAGTCCTATTGAAGTGCTGCATCTCAGATCATAAATATTGATACATATATCTATTTTAAATGTGGCCACATTGCACAAAATTGAGTTTATTAGCCTGAGAGTCGTTTTCAAAGTTTTTGAACAACAAAATAAATTTAACCAATTAATTTTGCCCAAGTGGGAGAATGTTAGAATATATTTTATGGGTTACAATCAATTGTAATTTTATTATATTAAAAACAAGCTAATGATATGATCCCTATTGAGATGCCTATGGTACACTATTATTGTGATCCTTATTGGACTTAAGCCCTTTATATCCTTAGTGTAATTAATGGTGTAGGTCTAACCCTAAAGCCCATGATAGGCAGGCCTTAGGTTAATATCAGTGGCTAAGTCCCCGCAGCACTCCCTATATATACATACGTATAGTCTCTCTACGGTTTATCCCATTGATAACTATAATTCTAATGAGAGTGGGTTTGCTGTGGAAGTCTTGGCCATCACCGAACATTTGCACGGTATTTTCATAACTGTTGATCATGTTCAACAAGTAAGTAACTGTCTTCCCTATCATGTATTGTTATTATTGATTCTGGTTTTTAACACAAAACGCACATATAAATTGATTATCTTCTAGTTGGTGAAAAGGTCCAAGCTGGAGTTATTCGCGACATGCCTATTACTTCTCACCGTCACTTAGTTGACTTCTTTCCCAAACCTTTATGAGCTTCAGTTTTTAATTAATTAGTCCAAGCTTGGTGTTCTTAAAATTTTTGCTCGCCGGCATGATGAGGGCTAATGAAACATTAAGGACATGTAATTTTATTCTTTATTTTCGATAACTAATTTTCTGATTAGGTGGGTGATTAGTAAGTTTCTCAAACATTTATTAAGTTTTTGTCGCTGTCAGTAGACGCGATTGCTTAATATGAAGCAACTTACTTCTTATTCTTTAATACGAAGCTCATTTTCCCTCCCTAAATTAAATACCCACTCTCTGGTTGCTTTCTCTACTTCTATTTTACTATTTCCCATTTAGGAATAAAAGAAGAAAATTAGCAACAAATATATTAAAACTATTAAACTAATGATCCGCAGAAGTCGATAGTTAGTACATCAATAGTTTCCTTTTAAAATTTTTATTCTCTCTTCTAAAATTATTTAGGTTCTATTTTTTCTTTAACTTCTTGTAAAAGATAGTTTTGTCTCAATGGTGTGTTACCGAGGAAAAAATCACAATATAGTTTTGTCTCAATGGTGTGTTACCAAGGGAAAATCACAACTCTTTACTTTATTTTTTTAAAAATTGGGTGAAACACGCTTTCTTTAATTGTATATTTGTTTAATTATATTTTATTATATTAAAAGTACAATATATTTTAAATTATTTCTTAAAAGTAATAAATAAAATATAATTTAAAGATTGTTTCTTAAGTATTTTGAATTTTATAAAATCTATTTTCTTAAGTATTTTGAATTTTATAAAATCTATTTGAAAGTAATTTTTAACATTCGATAAAAATATTTAAGATACATAAGAAAATTGAGATATAAGACATGTTTGGATCACATTTTAATAATTAATTAGATGTCATTGGAATAAAATAATTTAGCGAATCATAATTATCCTAATGTGGAGAATTACAATACTAACTTATAGGAGTACGGCCTAACCCATTTTGTTTTAAAGCAATATCAACTTAACAGTATTAAGAAAATTTAAAAGCTTTAGCATTAAGCCAAAAAATAGATCAAGCTTTTTAACAGTGGATACTTAAGTATGAACTGATTGTGAATAAATATACTACTTATACTAAGCCAATTAAATGTGAAAGATTATTTCGATTCCTCCATTTAATTTAATTCCAAAGATTAAGTATAGTGATCCAAAAGTTAAAAAAGATTGACAAATTTGAATTGGTTACACATTCCTACCCATAAATCAAAATGCATTTTGTTGACTAAGCTCGGAAATGTACACTACAAGAAAAATGAAGTTTAGTGACGAAAATTAGTTAGCGATGGAATTTACCGACAGACTAAGGCATAGGAGACACGGCCGTAGGTAATAATTTGCGACGAACCACAGATTGTCCATTGCAAATTTACCAACGGACATTTTGTGTTATCGTCGGTGAATATACCGACGGCTATTGTTTCGGTCAGTAAAGTTACTGACGGATAAATGGTTATTCCGTCAATAAGTTAATGGAAACATTACTGACTGTTATTAGTTATCCGTCGGTAAATCGAATTGATTTTACCAACAAACTTTTTTTTTCCGTCGATAAATTTACTAAAATTGTTTTTTTTTAAATTTATTTGATGATCTTATGGTTGATGCATAATTTATACAGTTATCAGTTATCTGTTGATAATATTTTGATTTGTTTCTACATTTAATTTGTTAAAACAAAACGTTGATTGATGATATAAAGTAAAAATAATCTTAATTGATAATAAAAAATTATTTTGTACATATTTAATTAATACGAAATGACTACAAGTACACTATTCATTTGGTGACCGCAGCTGCTCTGATTGCTGCGATGAGGTGTTGCTCGTCCCCTTCAACTCATCCACCTCATTAACGAGTTGAGTTGTATACTCCATCGACTGTTGCAACTGAGTTGCCAATGTTTGTACTGTACTTCAAAGCTCATAGACTTCATTAGGTGTGGACCGCCTACTAGATGCTACTTTATTGGATGTGGAGGTTTACGAATAACATGTGTTTGCAAATGAACCTAAGCCGAATATCCTTCCATGGCGGTCCCTACCACCTACTATATGAAGATAGATTTGACTCTCATTAACATCTTCAGACTGCTGAGACTGTCGTTGGATGCTTTCTTGTATTTGGTCTTATCAGAAGGCAGTGTTTATGTTAGTAAGTGATAATTATTAAGAATTAATATTAAAGCATAAATTTTACATAAATTTAGTTCTCTATATCGAGTGTTGACGAAGGTCACACCATCTGCTTCTTAGTGTGAGTGTACAAAAAGAGCTAACAGGGTGTAGGCTTTATGCTTTTAGACTTTTTCTGCATCAGAATAAAATGTTATAAGTGAACTACACTTTATAAAAATTTAGACAGAATTTTGGACACGACCCGCCTTTTCTGGGCCGTGTTGGCACTAGGGAATGGGTAGGCTTAATGCCACCAAAACCCGTAGTAAGCCTAACTTTTCTATATTCT
>JAOSBP010000004.1:9193302-9208488 GCA_027563825.1 Erythroxylum mucronatum | reverse complement strand
TAGTTTTAAGGTTGATTTTTCGAAACTTAGTGGATTTCAAACCCCGAAAATTATTTTGAACGATGATAACCCGAGCCACATTTTCAAGGGAATTTTAGTTATTTGATTTCAATCTTGTTTATTTTCAATTGCTTAATTTTTCCCAAAATCCAAAAATATTTTTTATACTCTGCTTAGTTTAAGTTAGTTCGATCATTCAAACCCCCTTTTTAATTGCTTTAATTGCATAATTCAAACTTAGGCTAGTCTTAGGATCAATTGCATAATGGTTCCATCGAGAGAGACGACCCGAGGTTCAGCTTGTTGCAATCTTGGAATTATTTTGTTTTGATCGGTTTCCAAGGTCGATTAAATTAATCGAACGACAAAGCCGCGATCATATAACTTCTTCTCTTAACATCCAAATGACATGAGACTTAAACCAATAGACTCATAACATATTGTTATTAATCTCCACCAAAATTTATGAACATATGAATCCATTTGGAAAAGATTAAATGATAAACTTAGGATGAAAATGGTGAGTGTGCTTGAATATTGTTAACTAGAATGATTTCATTGATCATGCTTCGGTATTTTGATTTTATCTTGATCTGTGGATTTCAAAATGAGATGATTCTTGATTTAAATTGAACTAGAGACATTTGGATGCAATTTTTAAGAGAAACTGAATTTAAATTCTATCTTTAAGGGTATTGAAATTTAGCTTGAAATTGAGTCTTGGTTTAGGCTATAACACTACCCATGATAGAAATCATATCCTGTTGTTATCAAATAAACTATATTGATGTAGGTTGAATCAGATAAAGGTGTCTTATAAAAGTTTTAGTTTATTCTCTTAACTTTCAATTAGTATTAAGTTTGTAATTTTTTGATATTGGAATTGAGAGATGTGAGTTGTACAACTTGAATGCATGATCATTCCCTAGCCAAAATTTCAAATGTACTTAGTCTGTAGTATTTTGAGCATAACTCATAGAATAATGAACCAAATTGTATGATCTTAGTGTCATTAGAAACTTAAGGAATAGGGGAATAATTGTCTAGAAGAAAGTCTTACAGAAATACACAATTTTCCTTACCATAATGATCATGGAAAGTAGATCTAAAATTCTGTTTTGAGGAAAAAGCTGGAATGGATAATGAATTGAGCATGATCAAGTCTATTTAAGGTATTAACCTAAGTGTTAACAATACATATTCGTTAACAATACATATTCGAGTGATAATGTTTGAACGATTATGAATTGTGATTAAGGAAACATACCCTAGATATTCATTGAGTATGCATTGCACATGGCACATATATATGTGCATAGTTGAATATGTATTTGATTGATCAAGTTAGTAAGGTGTACAATGTATGTGTATTTAGACGCTCAAGATGTATGCCATCATTCCAACATTACCGGACTATCCAGGCAATAGCATAGAGCGTACTGTGAGTTACCTAAGATGGTCTCACCTTGATTTTTTCTGTTTGATACTGCATTGAATTGTTATATATGACGTTTGTGTACTGAATTTCAGATATGAAATGTCCGAGGAGTTTGATGTATGCATAGAAAAATGGAAGTGTTACTTGAATGTGAATGTGATTGACTATTTTTTTCTCAACTTGAATGTTGAATGCCGGACTAAAAGTTCGATAAAAAATGCAAATGAAAAAGAATATGAATGTGAATGATTGTGTATAGTTGATCGAATTTGAGAAATATGTTTCATTTTAATGCATGAAATATAAAGGCAGTTGTGACTGATGTCGCTAGTTAAAAAGAGCTTAAAGCTCAGACAATTGTGGAAAGAGCCTAAGGCTCAATATGTTTAAAGAGCCCTATATTCTCAATGGATAAGGGATAGTATGAAAGAGCCCGGTATCCACAACGAATACGGGACAGTGAAAAAGGCACACAGTCACAACAACACAATAAATAAATTAAGTCTCATAAACATTGCATTCAAATATGATATGAATAAAATGAATAACTGCATTGTTATGATGACTTCCCTTGTATGAATATGTGATAATGAATGGTATGAACCGGTGTTTGAATTATGAGATTTGTAAACAAGTGATTCATAATATTACTTGATGTGACCAAGTTGATGTGAATTACGTGATAATATGAACTGTTGTGTTGTATAACAAGAGTGAACCATCGAGGATGGTTACTCTACTGAGTTCACAAAACTCACCAAAATTGTAACGTGGCTTTTCAGGTTCAGAGGAGTTATCCAATTAGACCAATTGGAGTTCAGCCACTGCAAATGAGCATGAGTTAGAGGTCAGGATCAGTTAGCACATACATATGTCTTCAGTTAATTTGTATTAAGCATTGCATTACGCAACTGTTGTATTATGTACACATGAATTTTGAAATGTAATGACTTTTTTTATTGAATATGTTTGTATTGAAATGGGCCCAAATGAAACATGAGTTGCTTAAGATATGTCTGATGTGTGAAAAGTTTGTAATGTGTTATTTCGATATTCTTAACGTACCATCCCTGTAGAGTATATTCTCAAATATCATCGTTACGTTTAGGAATATGCTCTATGAGAATGGTGTGTTACAGACTTTTGTCCTCCAATGTTGATTATGGTATTGGACAAATTGTCAAAAATATTTTTTCAATATGAATCACATCTAGATTATGATTTATCAAATTAGTTTTCCAATATGACAAATCCTAAAAGATGCTTCGTTTTCTCCAACCAAAGTTTTTATTAATGCTTGTATTAACTTCATCAACTTCAAATTCTGTAACTTTCAGCAACCCTAATTCATCAATCTTCTGCAATATCTCTTCACCAGCTTTGTGAGGGGGAGGAGGTGTTTATACCATCCTATTCTTAATGAACTTTTGTTTATTGCGTCTAAATGAATGATCTGGAGGAAGAAATTTCATATGGTTGTCAAATAAACATGTTTTGCCCCCATTTGGAAGATAAAATGCATCATAATCATTACTACAGTAAGGAAAAGCCGATTTCCCTTCTGTGCTCCATCCAGAAAACATAGCATATGTCAAAAAATAACTATTGGTCCACATAAAAGTTGCTCTTAACATAAATTTTTATTTCAGAGACACATCATATGTCTCAACACCATATTCCCAAAGATGCTACAATTCAGATATCATTAGTTGTAAAAATACATCAATTTTATGTTTTGGATTTGTAGACCCTGGCACAATCATTGTCAAGAACATATATGCCTCATTCATACACATCCATGGAGGAAAATTATAAGGAGCAATTATGATTGGCCATGATGGATATTGTTGGCCGAATTGACCAAAAGGTTGGAATCCATCTGTCGACAATCCCAACCTAACATTTCAACTTTCAGCTACAAACTCATAATGGGTGTTATTGAAATGTTTCCATGCCAGTGCATCTAATGGATGACTCATTATTCCATCTTCATGTTTGTGTTCATTATGCCATCTCATGTGAGATGTAATAACATAAGAAGCATATAGTCTTTAAAGTCTCAGAGTTAGCGGGAAATAATACATCTGCTTCTAGGGTACTAATTTTTGTTTCATAGAACGCTTTCTAGGCTTGAACATAGATTGACCAAAAAATTTGCACTATTGTAATTCCATATCATCTCCCTAATACAATATACATCCCAATTTGCAACAATCAATCTTTTCAACATGTAAACCAAGATCCCTAATAAGTTTCTTCATAATGTAAAAACTATCAACCATTTGGATGATTAGGAGGCAATGATTCATTATACCATCCAAAAATTTTATCAAAACTACGACCAGAAATATGCCCTTAAGATTTTATGTACAATATTTGAACAATTGAGTCATTGTCTCACAATTTGGCCATAATTCTTGGTCAGCTGAGTGTAGTAACTCAAAAAATTATTTTGCATGTGGGTTTGGTTCTTCTTCAAGATTTTTATATATTTTCCTTAAAAGTATAACCGGCTGCATTATAAACCATTTGCACGTAAGTATTTTCATTTGTACCAACATTATTTATTATAAATCCAATCTCCATTCAAACTTATCTACATTCACTGACAAATGTACTTCATTACCCTTTGAGGTGTTACAAATCAATGGCTCCCCATGTCGTGTTCACTCAAAATAATTTGGGACAAACCCTTTTCTCAACAAATGCCCATTCACTTCATCAATAGGAAGGAAACGAATGTGTTTGCACATTTTACATATACATCTGATCTTTGGGCTATCCATATATTCAGGTTGAGAACATGTATAATGAATAAAAACTTCAACTCCCTCAACAAACTAAGGATTAATGAAACCATTAGGTGTTAATCGTCTATACATCCAAGATCTATCAACATTACTCATTTATACAAAACTGTTAATTTAAAAGAGTGATTTCATAGTTAGTATCCTTCATGTCCCCTAAGTTTACAGAACATCTAAACTTTACACAGCATCCCTTAAGTATTAATCAATCGAATTAATTACCTACAATTGATATGTGGCATTGTTTACACCTATGAATCAAGAAAGCAACATCCCCTATGGTACGTGGCATTGTTTACACCTGTGAATCGAGAAAGCAAGTCCTTGTTATGACTCCTAAGCCCGTGAAAATTTTCACCGATAAGCCTCACGGGAGCTACATCATGAGTTTTGATCCTATATACCGTCCTAGGGGTTTATTATGCAAAGAACTGTCTTGTCTATTAAACGTATGAATTTCTTGTGTTAATACTAAGTTTGCATTAATCACATTAAAGTTGAAGTATTTATGTTTGAATTAATCACCTACAAATGATTTCAATACTATGGTACGTGGCATTGTTTACACCTATGAATCAAAAAAGCAAGTTCTTGCTGTGACTCTTAGGCTCATGAAAATTTTCACCGATAAGCCTCACGAGAGCTGCATCACGGGTTTCCAGCCTATATACCATCTTAGGGGTTTTTTTTATGCAAACAACTGTCTTATCTATAAAATGTATGAATTTCTTGTGTTAATACTAAGTTTGCATTATTCACATCGAAGTTGAAGTATTAATCAATTGAATTAATCACCTACAATTGATTTCAAAACTATGGTACGTGGCATTGTTTACACCTGTGAATCAAGAAAACAAGTTCTCCTTGTGACTCCTAGGCTCGTGAAATTTTTCACCGTAAGCCTCATGGGAGCCGCATCACAGGTTTCTAGCCTATATACCATCCTAGGGGTTTATTATGCCTCAAATCGTCCATAAGATCTCAAACTCATTCCACATATAGTAAATGCTTACGTAATCATACAGCTACTCGTCAATTATAAGAGATAGAATTCAAGAACAATTAAAGGAAAAAGCTTATGTAATTAGGGTTAATTTCATTGTTTAAAGGCTTTTCATTATTAAAGTCTTTATTTTATTGGTGGCGGACAATATTTTACTCAATTATAAAGCTTAAATCATGTATAATATGTTTTAAAAATTGTTTACCTGTTTCTTATGTGGATTATGACTTATTATGAGATTAATTTTAATACAATTAGAAAAAAAATTGTTAGGTTTGTACTTTTCTTCTGATATTAAGAAATGAAATATGATTCCTAGGTATGAATTAAAGTATTCTACTAGATTCCTAATTAAAGTACAATTAATAATTAGTTATCTAATTGATTAAGAATCATTAGAGTTCCCATTCAAATAATATTAGTAGTTAGTGTCTTAATTTAAATATGAATACTTGTTAAACTTAAATAGAAATTTTTTTACCTAATAAATTATGGCAAATTAATTAAGTTTAATTTGAACTAATTTAATATTAGTATATTAAAATTAAATTTAAATATTCAATTTCAATTAAATTTAAGCTCAAACTTTCGAACATTTAATCAAACTCGATCCATTGCAAGTACATATTAAAATCTTTTATTACTATAAGCATTGATAAATGAAATGAAAGTCAAAGATATAAGTAAATTTTATGTTACAAGAATCAAGTGTTTAAGTTCACAAATTTACTCAAAAATAAAACTCACATTGTTTTAAAAGGGTTGCTCTAATACCATTTATTAGAAATGATAGCAGGAAAAGAACTAAAGAATGAATTTTCTTCTAAATTACAAATTGAATTTCATTTTAACAATATAATTAAACGCAAGACATGATGAAGATTTTTAAACCTAAAAATCTTAACTACTAATTACATAATTATTCTTAATTCAACAGACAACAAACATTATCTAAAATAAAATGAAGATTGAAAACTTACCGACGTCCAACATTAAAAAACATAACCAACTCCACATTTAAAAATATCTAACAAAGAAGTTTGAAAATGGACTTCATTCGAAATGAAGATTGAAAGGTATCTAGCAAAGAAGTTTAACTATGGACTTCATTCGAAAGAGACAAATTTCATCGTCAACACATTTACAGAACCAACACTACATTTACAGACCCAAACAATGTCGTAATCAACATATAAATTTATAAGAACACAATGGCAACGAGGTATGGTGCACGAGAGACGATTCTACAGTACCTGAAGCAGATGCGACGATGAGGACGAGGACGAGCAGCGATGAGGTGTGATGGCACGATGCGCGGTGGCCTTCAGTAGCGACAAAGATGACGATGCTGGCTCGCCAAGGACGGTGGCACGCTGAGGGCACACGACGACACCACGATGACGAGCGGTGGGACGATAACGGTGAGAGAAAAAAAATGTGGCTGCGATGGATGAGGGGAAATGGGAGAAAGGAAATTGTGGTCGATTTAGGTTAAACAACGATGGATAGTGTTAAACCAAAAGCGAACTACGACATTTATGACTAAAACTTACCGACAAAAGATTCGTCAGTAAACTCTAGCATTATTTACTCCGCTAAGCATTCTCATATTCTTAGTCAACAGACATTTCTTATTGTCGTTATATTTCGTCGAAAAATTTGTCGGGATGATTTCCCATCATATTTACCGATGAATATATTTTCTATCACAAATCAAGATTTTTCGTATGAATTGTTTCGATGGAACATGATGTTTAGTCGGTAATTTCTAATAGTTCAATTTCTTTCGATAGTTGTCCATGGCTAATAATTAATTTTGATCTAAGAAAGGATGTTTCACTAAGACCAAGGATATGCGCCAAAGATCATTGTGGACGTGTGACTATTATTACTACTACTATTTAAGAAAACAAACACCAATAGCGTGGCCAAATGATTGGACGGGGTATTGTACACTCAGAAAACCTTATCCGGCCAGTCCTTCAACCAGCTGTCGTATGTAAAAGGTGGAAAATGAAATGCACATTTCAGTTTTATTAATCTAAAGTCATTCATAGGTCACAACATGAAGCCATCTTAAGCCAGATCCTAATTGCTTACGCAAGACCAAAAAAGTTGGCAGTATTTAAGAATAATCATCAAGATTAATTGCTTACACAAGTCCAAAAAAGTTGGTAGTATTTAAGAAGAATCACAAGGTTACTAGTTGCTTTGAATTTTTGCCTTTTTTATTTTACATAACCTAATTTTTTGTTACACTTTCGCCTCACATATAATTCGCCCGCATAATCTGCTGTCGTTAAGTTGACCACAGTATGCTTATTTACTCGAAATCTCATCCTCCTGTTATTGATTATGGGCCAATCGATAAGGTACCACATCACGAAATCCAGCTTTTAGTTTCGCGATTTGAATTAGAACAAAAAGGCTTATATTATTGGTGTAAATTCTAAAATGCAAATCAGTAAAGTAATTTGAACAATAATGCCTTTCTTATTCATTTCGCAATCTCATACATTTACCAAACCATTATTTTTCATAACATAATTTTTTTATGACAACAGCAGACAAGTATGAATATAAGGGCCAACTTTTAGAGTTCAGATCCTCTGTCTAATATTACGGTATTTTATTGTGTCCAACTAAATAATTTCGCCGCTTATTGGTTGACGTAAAAACAAGAAACACTTCACTGCATTGTTAATTCGGTATTGGAAAAGAAAAAGAGCATCAACATAGGAGATGCCTTATTGCCTTAAGATTCGTAAATGTTCTAGGCAATGGAAGTAAAGTTGAAGTTGGCGCACGTAGTCCGCCTGCCAAAAAGAAGAGAGCTAAACCCAAGCCTAGACGTGGCCAAGTCGAACTGCAGCAGATTGTTGTCCAACTGATACCCTCCAATCACAATTGAGGTCCTGGGATTTGAGCCACCATTAACAAACCCTAGACACAGCACATCATCACTGACCTGAACCATCGAATTGGCACCAAATATGCTCCAACTCACGTTCCGGTTCTGCAACACAAGAGAGATGGTCGGCACAGCAGCCCCCAAACGTGTGCCAAACACGTTGTTTGCGCTGAAGCACACATCAAATGGTGCCACTGAAGCAACCCTGGTGATGTTCCTAGCTTTAGCCGCATTGATATATGCCTCCGTGAAAGCTGTGAAGATGGAGGACTCCATGACTGTGTATGGGTTTACTGTGCTTATTTTGGTGCCACCTTTTCCTTTGTTGTCGATGGACAGCAATGTCGCGTTCAATGGAACGGTCTTGTCGTCAATCCTAATGGAGGTTACACCGATGAAGTACTCAGCTGAAGGCTCGCCTTGTGAAAAAGCTGAGGCTGTGCTTACTGGGTTGATAAATAGGGGTGTATAGGTGAGTGACTGAGATGTGTATTGGATGTTAGGAAGGAAATTATAAGGACCATCCCCGAAGAAAATGACTCCGGTTGCTGAAGATGCCAAGCAGATAGCAAATTTTCGGTGGAAACTAAAAGCGGAGGCAAATTGTGAAGGCAATCCAATTCTCGTCCTACCAAGTCCAGCCATGCCCACAACTCCACTAGCAAGACCTCGCAGCAAAAAAGTTGGCGCACAAGAGAACAAGAACCGTGGCACAGTCACTTTTGGACCAGGATTCGAGCCATTGGTTGAATTGACAGTCACGACGTCAGTGGCTAGTTCGCCGCTTGTGGCGGTGCCTGTCACGGAGTTGTCGGGGATGACGCCGCAAGTATTGTTATTACAGCCCGGTTTAGGTGATGAGAAACAGTCACCGCAGCCACTGGCTCCAGCCAATGCGCACAAAGCAGAACGACAACGTGCTGGCCGGTACGTTGTTGACACATATTTTTGGTCGCAATCGACCCATAAGAACTGGCCACCGAGATCAACAACGAGTTCGATGGGCACTAAAGGGGTTCGTTGTTCTATCTTGGTAATGTATTGATTGGTGGTAGAATCTTGCGAAACTGGAAGGACTAAAGCCTTGGGACGGAAAGATTGTTGAGCCGTAGTGGGCTGTGCAGAAAAGAACCAGAGGAGGACACAACACCAGACGAAGTAATTGTTAAGTGAAGAAGCCATGTTTAGAATTGTGTAGATGATCGGAGATGGTAGTGGCTGTGGCACATTAACTTGCATTTATACTTGCGGGGTCTGCTATTGTCGGTTTAAGACAAGTCAGCGTAAAACGTAATATCTTCAAACATGGCAACTGCGCAACTCTAGAACGTGGCTTTTTCGGCCCTTCGTTTTGACCTGACCACATTATAATAGCTGGTGTGCAATCTGATGAATAGAATAGCTGGGTTGTACTATATAACTTTTAAAATTTCTTGATTGACAACATAATTGTAGTGTGCCAACTGGATGCTTTATGGATAAGTATAAACATGCTTGATGGTGACGCTTTAAACCAATACCGTACTCTAAAAAGGATAGATCGGTCACCTTTAGCTGCTTAAGCCTAAGAAGTAAGACTAAAGTTGATGGCATAGAATGCGGTTTGTAATACGCAACTCTAGGCGACAAAGTGTGATAAGAAAATCAGATCTCATCTCATCCCCGAAAGAGAGTTTCAGATCCAAAGACAACAGCTAGGCAGAAAGTCAAATAATTAATATGTAAGATAATGTATACGTCACCACTGACCATCAAAATCCAATAACGATATGCCATCTGGCAATCTGCAGAAAAAGATGCGTGTTAACGGATAAGTGGGCGATAACAAAGAATTCCAAGGGTTAGGTTGCACAGTTCCTCTCGCTTTAGTGGGAAAAGAAATTCCTTCTCCATTTAGAAATCTGCTATTACAAAAGCTAAAACAAGATTGTTAAAATTAAAGAAATAAATAAAATAGTACGATCACTCAAACTCATTGTTTGAATCTACAAAAGCATGTTCCAAATGATCTTTGTAGTGGCAAATATTTGTTCTATTAAACTAATTTCGATATAATTATTTTTTTTTGCAAGATATATTTTTATATCATAAGAATGGAAGGCCAAATTATCTATTTAACCCTTAAAACGCTATAATTTCTTAATTTACGTAATTCAAGCATCGGATTATTCTAGCATTGAACTTAAACCCTTCACTTATTAATTATCGAGAGATTAAGTCCTTAGTGTTTTTTCTAGCTCTTCATTTCTTTTTTTATATTCAACTTTTTAAAAGAACTCCTTTTTTTCTGTTCAATTTATTCACCTTAGTTACATTTTAAGAAATAAACTTTGGATTAGCATTATGATTATCTATGCAAAGAAAGTGCACCTTTATTCTTTAATCATTTTGTAGGGGTTTTTCATAACTTCTTATATGAAAAATTTTGTTTAGGAGACATAATATTGAGTCATTGCAAATTCCCACTACAAATTTAGGCTTAATTATGTTTAATTTTGAAATTTTTTTTTGTAAATTAATGGGTTGCACTTGGACATAACAAAAAAAATTAAAATTATTCAAATTGACGAGTTTAAGTTCGAGGTAATCATTTGAATCATGTTCTTGAACTAGATTGGGTGAAGTTTGAAGTTTTAGGTGCAATAAAGTTTAGTTCATGGGCCTTTACATAGTATTTTAATTGATTTATGCAGACTTTTATATTTCGAGTTTGAATTATCATAAGGATTCATTTAAATGTTTTCGAAGTATTAGGGGTTGCATTTATTGGAAAATCAGGACAGGATTCGATTCGATCCTGTAATTTTTAATTTATTTTGAAGCTTAATTATTTTCTTGTTGTATCTCTTAAACTGTTTTTAAAATTTGCTCATCTTAACCATCGTAGCTGAACAACTATCTAGCTTTAAACGATATCTATAGAATAAGTTAAGAGAGCTCTACAACTATTATAGAGAGGGTTAGTCAAGGAGTGCTAGCTATATTAAAACTTAAAACTATTTATAATAGTTTTTAGACATTTTAGTAATTAATTAAAATTAAATTCTAATTTTAATTAAACTTTGATTAAAAATACCAGTTAGGCTTAAATAAGATCAAATATCTCGTATTGATCCTTATTTATTAAGTATCTCATGTTTAATCATGGAGTTTCTTAAACTTAACAGCAATGTCAAACTTGATTAAAATGTCTGTTCTCTCTTTAACCAATTCTTTCTGTGTGGCCCATTACTTTCTCGTATATATTAGCAATAGTTATAAATTATAACCTTAAATCATATTTGGGATTAGATAAATTAAAATTTATTAATTTTTCTTTAATTATCTAATTAAACAATTTATATCCATAAATCAAGATTGACGTTTAGCAGCACATCATGATCACCAAAATATTTAGAAATGTCAGGTGGTTTTGACTAACCTTTCTATGCATAATTTTTTCTTATAATTTATCTTTTTACCATACAATATTTCTTTTAAGTATAAAGCAAGAAAATAATGTCTACTCTATTTGAGTCCAATTATATTAGTTCTCCACTATTAGTAATTGATTATATTAATGACATTTATAAATTATTTAAAAAGCGTCACCTTAGCCAAGGATTTCCCTACTCAATACTAATCGAGAACAATATAACACTTTCTAATCACTTTAGGGTTATGAATCCTATATTAATCACTTAGTTACCTTTATGTAGTTCATGTTATATATAATGATTACCAACTAAGTTGCCATTGACTAGAATATGTCATACGTAATATCAAAACATAATAATCCCTATGTGAGATAACTTTGGAGATCTTAAACCAAAGGATCACTTATATAATCATCACAATGAGAATTTTCATACACATACAAATAATGATCCAAATTGATTTCTCATATGAAGCTAGTTCAGTGAACTAATAAGCATTCACACATTTATTTAGATATTTCTATACTTTAGTCTATGAGATCAACTACTTCTTTTCTAGAGATGATACAATTTTATAAGAGAAGCCTAAAAGGGCACCAAACACTGTAAGTTAGATTTCTACAAGTTGTAAGTGCTTGGTAAGTAGTCTAAGGTAACATTTAAGATGAGGAAGTAAAAAATTGAAGGAATCATATACATTATATGCATATTAATATATTAGGTTCTATTCGAAAGTTATTGTTGGTTGGATCTTAATATGTTGTGACATTCATCAATGATTTATCAAGAAAAGTTTATATATATGTCATAAAGTATAAATCTAAGGTCTTTGCAAAAGTTCAATGTATAGAAGGTTGAAACCAAACAGGTAAAAGAATTAAGTACTTGAGATCATACATCAGTACCGAATATACGAATTTATAATTATGAAAATTTTGTGAGGAATATAGGATTTAGAGATGGTGCCCAATTAAAAAAAATGCTATAGTGGAATAATACTTTAGAGAGGATGCACAAATTAGCAACTTTAGGAATCTAATACTGAATGCAAGACTTATTAAACTTTTATGGAAGAAATCAATAAGTATAGTATGTTACCTCATCAATAAATCATCATAAAAATCACTAGATAGGAGAGTGTTAGAGGAAGTGTGAATATAGGAGAGTGTTAGAGGAAGTGTGAATAAGAAATAAGGTCGATCTTTAGGATTTGAAAATCTTTGGATGCCTACATAAATTCATGTTTTCAACAATGAATTTTTTAATGAGATACAAGTTTTGAGACCCAACATTAAAGAAAATGGTGATAAGTAGGGAATTAGCTTTCAATGAGCAATATATGATGACTAAAAAAGATGGTGAAAATATAACTGTATCAATTTGGAGCAAACTTGAAAAAGGTTAAAATTTTTGGTTCAAAAATGATGTTAGAGGTTGAGAAGCATCACAGTATAACCATAAATAGAATAAGATGCATCATTGGGTGACCAAATAGATATTCTTAGGAAGACTTAGGGTCCTTTACATTTATTATCAACAATGGAGGTCCAACTACCTTTTAAAAGTCTATAAATAGTTATGGTGTAATATCCCGTTCCCTTGTGAAGGGTTGGAATCCTAAAATGTGGAATGAGTGGGCTCAAAGAGCATAAAATGTTGATAAAATGAGTGTGACAGCTTCGGGTGAATTGGAACAAGTTGGATGATTCATGTCCGTTTAACGGACATGTAGGTTCGTTTAACGGACCTTCTCGGATGAATTTGGATTGCTTGGCTAGTCTATGTCCGTTTAATGGACATGCAAGTCCATTTAACGGACATCCTCGGGACAGTGTTAGTAAATCACATTTTTGATTGTTTTAAATTTGGTGCATGTGGTCGTTAGCGATATTATGATAGAAATGTATCATATTTGGATACACATTGATGAATTGGATTATTGCACACATTAAAAACATTGATCATGCACTCAATTGACATTTTTCGGGTATAATTGGTAATAATTGTGATTGTTCTGAGAATCGTGGGTTAGTGATATGGAAACTTTTTTTGGAGCGTGAAATTATTAATTTGGTAATTTTGGAAAATTTTAAGAAATTTTTTTGAAAATTTTGAAAATAAGTTTTGAACTAGGAAAAGTGTCGAGGGGTAGACCTATTGAAATGGCAGTAGAAATTATTGTTAAGTGGAGTTGGAATTTTGTGAAAAATGACTATAGGAATTTTGGACAAGTGTTATTTATTGGAACTTGGGCTTGGAATTGATTAATTGGGCTTGGAATTGATTAATTAAGGAGGGATTGTTTAAAGCTTGACACATGGCCTTTTCCTAGAAATGTATTAAGTTAAATGCTCTAAGTTTTCTTTCATATTAAGCTTCCTTACTCTCATTCTCGACATTCTCTCCCTCTCAAAAGGCTATTGGAGTTTGCTTGGTTTTCTTCTCCTCTTCTTCGTATGGCTTCCTTCTTCTCCATGGGTTATGTGTTTTCCCACTCTAAACCTAGCCATCTTCTTCTTCTTGCTCCCCTTTCCATCAAAGAACTTGTTAACTTTTCAACCCTAGAGAGGGTGATTTTTGTGGGTGGTGGAGCAAGCTAGGTTTTGGTGTTTTCTTTGGAGAACTTGAACATTTAGTGGCTAATGAAGTAAGTTTTGTGTTATATGTCATGAATATGGTAAAGAATGGAAACTAGCATGATGAGAATGTGATGGTTGAGTCTTGCTTGTGTTGTGTCTTACTTGGTGCTCATAGATGCTCATGTTGTGTTTTGAGTATGTATATGCCCTGTTTTTTATTGTGATTAAGTGTAGGCCATGAAATGTTTATGAGTGATAGCTTGAGTGGAAGTGAGTAGTGAATGATGGGGGAAGAGAGGAATTAGGCATAAGTTGTACTTGATGAGTTAAATGGTAAGAATGAATAAGTGTAAAATCTGAAAATTTGCAATGGTTTGATCTTTGGAGTGTGCTCTAATTGGATAGTCATAATTGTTGGTATAATTGTCTAAATGAGTTGAGTTTTGGCTTAAATGAAACTAGAGACAATTTGCTACAAATCTTATGAAGCTATTGATTGTGAATGTGGCCTTGAAGAGTCCCACATGTTGGTATGAAGTTAGGAACTTAAGTGTTGAAATTGTTGAGAATTAAATGTATATGATTGTGTTTCATTTCAAGTGTTTATGATCAATAATGAGATATCATTTGGTTATGGATGTTGTTAAATTAAATAGGGAGTAAGAATATGGGCAATTGATGAGCATTACACTACAAATGATGGGCTAAGCATGAAGAATTGAGTGTTGTTAGTGAAGAGTTCAAAATTTGGATTTTTCATAAAACTCAAATGAACATACTTTAGTGCAAGGGCATAACTTTTTGTGTAGAACTCGGATTGAGATGAGCCAGATATGATTTTAAAGGGAATTTCAGGATCTACAGCTTCTATTTCAGGACACTTTTTGAAATTCGGACGTTTTGAGGGTCGAATTTGCAAAGTGGTGTAAGTGACCCGATACTGTCCGTTAAACGAACATGGATGTCCGCCTAACGGACATTCACGGGTCAAATGATATAAATTAAGCCTCAAATGGGTTTTAAAGTGAACCT
>JAOSBP010000004.1:9119053-9136457 GCA_027563825.1 Erythroxylum mucronatum | reverse complement strand
TACAATTCAACCCCCCTCCCCTTTTGTGCATTTTGTATATTGTACGTAAAGACTATACTAACAAGTGATTTACTTCAAAGGGTCCCCAGGATTATTGGAAAGTTGCCCTTGAATGATAATGAGATCACTCTTAGATCTTTCAATAGATTCAGTAGTAAAGTTTCCCCTTGTAGCAATTAATTTTTTCAATTCTTCCTTGATTGCTTTGAACCTCTGAACATATATATACTATTTAGTACCACACACAACCTTCGTCATTCCTGATTGAATAGCCCGTTGAAAGTATTCCATATATGCCAAAAAATTGTTAAATCTTAAATGAAATTTAGTTTTTTGTTTGAGGAATATGCCCTTTATATTGGCAGGAGAATGGTCAGAGAAGAGAGGATCTATAAAAGAGGCAGAACTCATAGGAAACTGATGTAACCAACTCTGATCAACTAGCACCCGATCTAACTTTTTCCTTATAAACCAGTCCCCAGCTTGCTTATTGCTCCAAGTAAATGTGTGACCCTGATATTTGAGATCAGTGAGCTTATAGTCTCCATACAATCCTTAAAACTTGATATGAATTTCCTTAGGAGAGCATTTCCTTCAGTTTAAGTTCTATACAGAGTAGAGTTAAAATCGCCACTGATAACCCAGGGGCCAACTACTTTATGCTGGAAATCTACCAAACTCTTCCATAACTCCGTCATTTGGAAGGCATAATTAGAGCCATATACAACAAAAGAGAAAAGAGAAGATATGCACATCCTCAACTTTGAAATGATATTTATCATCTGCATTTCCACTTCCAAGACATCTACTTCCATAAATTCAAGATTAAAACCAATAAGTATTCTTCCCAAAGCATGCTTTTGGTGATTAGTAATGAATTTCCAACTTTTACCCAATTTATTCAACTTCATAATATTATCGACCTAATCTTGGATTCTAAAAGAGCAATTAAACATGGCTTTTTTTAATAGACAAAATCCCTCATAGCTAAAAGCTTCTTTGAGCAGCTAATACCTTTAACATTCCATGTAAACCAAGTCATTAAGAAGACGTGGTAGATTTGGAGCCTTTCTTTCTGCTCTTACCTGCTCTCCTTGTTACCACAGTCTCAAAAGAAGTACTCGGATCATCTTCCATTATAGATGACTAGGAGATGTTTAGAGATCCACTTTGGTTTAGCACGGAAGGGGAGTTTAATTGCTCTGGGACCTCTATCTTTTCCCCATTACTAGCTTAAGTATCCGAGTAATAGTATCCATCTGAAACTTAGGATCTGCAATGGGTGAAGTTACCACTTGTGCATCACTCACGGGTTCAATGTAGACTTCTGGTACAATCGCTTAAGAAGATTCCTTTTGAGTACTCTACTGACCTACATGTTCATCCAATCTCATAAGCTCCTCATAATCTCCTCTTAGGAATTTCTAACCCGTTGATATCAACCTTTTCCCTTGAGATTTCAGAGATGGATTCTATTGATAGTTAACATAGACATTGTCTTCAAACAAAGATCCATTTGCTCCTAATCTCATAACTGGTATACTTTCTGGTAGATTTTGGATTGATTAAACATTAATACACAACCTTACATAACCAACTCTTTTCCTTTGTGCAGTATTTTCATTTATACAGAGAGGAATGCTAAGGTAGCTTGCTATCATGCTAAGGCCTTTGGTAGTCCAATATTTAAGTGGGACATTGTGCAAATGTACCTATAAGAGAACAACTTGGTTTTTAATGGAAATAACTTGGATCCCTGATCTCCATGGCTATAGAAATAAAGGCTTATTCGGGATATGCCAAAGACCCTCCTCTACCACTTTCGTAGCTACATCTTTTGATGAGAAGGTAAATAGCAACATGTTTTCTTCTATTATAAGCACTTCATGTAAACCTTTGTTTTTCCACATAGCTTGTGCCCATTTTTGAATAGCTGAAAATGTAGGTCTTCTATCCCAAAAGAAGCCAATCAATAAAGCTTCCCAAGTTTTTACACCAGCTTAGAGGAAATCCAACTCAAGGGAAAACACAATCTGCCATCCTCCTCTTTCGAAGGGCAGTAATCTAAGGTACAGTCCTACCCCTCCCCTATAACTTATTTCTAGCTTTTCCTAACTTGTGGATGAACTGCAGGAGCAACTTAAGGAGGAAGAAAGGAGCCTTCTACATTCTTTAAGGGCAAAGGAGCTACTGACATATCTGAAGATCAAAATACTCAGTTTGGTAAAAAGCAAAGGGTCTAGGTAGCTTGTGCAGAAGATAGTAGCCAGAATTACAAAAGGAGAAAAAACAGGAAGGAAAGGAAATAGAAAGGAAATGAAGGAAAGACCAAATTGCCCTTAGAAGAGAGAAAAGGAAGTGTGAAACAAAACCTAGATTTGAGGAAAGAAAGTTGAATGGAAGAAGTTTAGAAAAAAGAAAAGATGAGTGTAGGTGGAAGGGAGGAAAGAAAGCTGAAAGGAGGTAGTTTAATGAAATGAAAAAGATGATTAGTGGTGGAAGGAAGGAAACAAAGCTGAATGGAGATGTTTTAGTGAAAAGAAAAGTGGAGGTGGAAAGAAGCTAGTCGGGTGAAAGGTGATGCATTGCACTTGTATTCATCTTCCAAGTGTGAAGAGTGGAGGTTGTAGTATGTTAGAGAATAATGATAACTAGTAGTATGTTAACAGGAATTTGAGCATTATGTCATATTCTTTTATTGGTACTGTTGTTATTGTGGAGTTTTGAAATTATACTTATCTTTAATGTTTAATTTAAAAGTTTGATCTTTTCACTTATCCAAGATTTTGTAAAATTTTTATGTCAATACATGTGGATAGACTTTATTTTAGAGAAGCTGATTTTTAAAATAAACTTAATTTAGTACTATGTCAAAATGAGTGTGATTGACGACACTCTTTTGTCCTTAATTAAAAAGTTAAACTTGAGTTAATGTTGTAGAAAGGAAAATCTATGATCTAAAAAAGCACATATCTTTCAGGTTGTAAATACACTTAATACTAATTACGTCCATAAACTTTCGGAAGTATTTAATTGAAGTAAAAGATGTTTTCAGTAATTATTACCGTAAACTTAGGGAAACTCTTCAGCCAATAATTCAGTACAAATAGGAGAATCGGAATGAAGCATGTTATGACCAGATAATTGGAGTGTTCTAAGCCCTTTAAATTTACTCCCAAACTAGGCTAAATCTTCTTCCTTGCTAATGCTAACGTGAGTTGCTTGATTAATGGGGGAGATTGGTATTATTGCAAGAGAAGTTCATAATTCTTTCAAAAATACTTTTCACAGTACCCCCCTAAATCCTCTTCGAGAAGATAAAGTATTATAGTTGAGGCATTCTTTAGGTAATTTCACCAATAAATCTTGCATGAACTTGCTTAAAATTTCAGCTCCAAAGGTAAGGTGAAAACTTTTGATCTAGAACAAGATACTCTCTCCAAAAATTTCCTTCATTCTCTGACTTGCATTGAAAGGGAGATTCAGTACCATGAATCTCTCAAAAGATCCTCTCTTCCTCTTCATAATCTGAAGTGCAGATTATGCCTGGAAGCTAATGAATCTAATAATCATTCATTCTTTGATTGTTTATTCTCTAATACGGTATAGAAGAATATTATGAAGACATGTAATTTGAACTATCATATTACAAAATGAAGAAATACTCTTAAATGGTTACCAGCTTAATTCGAAGAACAAGGATGATGGCAAATTTTTTGAAGTAGCTTTAGGCAACTCAGTTTGTAGCATACGGTAAGAAAGGAATTAATGTGTACATTCAAGAACCAATATACTTCCCCAGAACTGGCGAGTGAAAAAGAACAGCATTCGAACCATGGAGCTAGTAACAACAAGAGGATCAGCTTTGTCACTTACTCGAGATACGAAGATGAGATGAAATTTGTAATGTCTATAGATTCTTTTTTTTTTCTTTACATTATTCTTACATTATTCATTATTCATTATTCTTTTTCTTAGACTTTATACTTAAAAATCCTAATTTGAATCTAGATCATTAGCAAGGTGAGAATTTGTGTACAAAAAAATAGAGCAAATTAAAAAAATAAAAGGGAGAGATATATCAGAAATTTTGACCTTTTTATTTTTCTGTTTTTTCGTATCAAGCGTTTCGAGAAAACAAAGGCATTATATCATTTCATATCATTGCATGGCGGATCGGGGAATTATTGGGCCGAGTTGGATTTGAACCAGCGTAGACATATTGCCAACGGATTTACAGTCTGTCCCCATTAACCGCTCGGGCATCGACCCAAGAAGAATCAATTCCATACTTATTACTTGGGAGTTAGGTTCCCCTCCGCTAATTAGTAAGCCAATAGTCTGGCTTGGCTCCATATTAGTGATGCATTTGACTTATATTTATTATATGAATTTTTGTAAAAGGTTATTTTGATTCATTCCTTGTAAATATTAATATTGCCTAATAATTCAATTCCTTATTTAAAAAAAGAAAATAGATAAATAATATGGCTAGTTCTTATTCGATATTTATCTCATTATTTAGCGGCTGCGACATTATAAGAAAATAATGAATTCAAATAGGATATGATGTAAGTTGGTAAAATAGTTTTTAATAATTCCCACGAATATTGTTGGCTATTGGAGTTGTGCTTGTAATGGTCAAAGAGTGTCTGGTCTGGCATTTGCTCGAGACGAAGACAGGACATATGAGTCGTGCCCATCAGCCGATCCCTAAGAACAAAACCATCCAAAAGGTATGAAGGCACTGGTCGCTAGCAACACGCGTAGTGGCATGCACGATGATTTGCCTCGTCAATAATTTTATGGGGAGTTCAAGCTTGCTGTGATGGATAAGGAAATGGAGACAGTGAACACTATATGGCATGTACGAAAAGAGTTGAAGTTTGTTGTGATGAATATATTTACCCCGAAAATTAGGAAATGGGGAGGTTCAGACGCAGGCAGATATGAAAAGAGCTTTACGATGACTTGAGCTGAATAAGTATTTTCTTGTGCTTTCGTGTAATGTTTATTTGATAAATAAAAGGACATATTTTAATCAAATATTCATTATTCTCTAAGAATTTTGAGAAATTAAAACTAAGGTGCCAAAATTTTGAAGAAAATAAATTTAAAATGTCAAAAAAGAAATCTAACAGAGCCGGAAGCTATTGGATGTGGTCCGGTATGAATGGCATTTTGATTAGTTCGGCGACTGAGGTGTACGAATTGCTTCACGACACCATGTGCTGTTTTGCGTTTAATGGATTGAAAATAAAGATGACACTAACATGCGGGCTTTACGCATTGCTTTGCTAGTGTGATATATATATGCGGTCTTAGTAGATGCGTATTTTTCTCAAAAGTCGACTGATAATAGAGTGTCGGTCATCTTTTCAACTTATTGACTAGAAATCAGATGCAACTGAAGAAAATATTAAAACGTGAAATCATTTCACCTCTCCACCTGCAGGCAGCATTTGGTTGCCAAAAGTCCAAATGAGGCTTTTTTTTTTCTTATTTTGGTTAAGAAATAATCCACACTCAAAATGGCTCTTTACAAAGAACCCTAAGCCCTCGTACCCAAACAAAAATCAAGTAACTATAAGCCAATAAATAGAGAAGCCATGACCACGTATTCATAGGTAAGTGCATTGACTTGTTGGACCATTTGGAGCTACGAAGTCGTTGGTCAGTGGAACAAATGGACCGTTGAAGTTCCAAGTCCAAAATTCCACGATAAAAGCAAGCTCCTCGTGCACCATCATTTTCCAAGACTTGCTTCCTTGCCTTGGAGTGAGCAATTCGTGTCTAAAGTCTTTGACATACGTGATCGTTGACTTGTACGCATATTGCCATCAGTGTAGACGTAGCTAAAGCGGATTATGCTTTCCTTGGGACATTAAGTCAAGGCTAAATTTGTCATTATTTACGGTGCACGTTTCTTCTTTTTCTTTTTCTTTTTTTTCCACCATTTAGGCATGTCCTGTAATTTAATTCTGAAATTCACAAAGTTTTCATCTTTCAATTTAATTCTATCCTTATCAAGTCACGTTCTATAAATTGAATTATTATTATTATTATTATTATTATTATGACATTTACGTTCGATTTGCATAAATAAAAAAAAACCTAAATTGTAGCCAAAATAATTTCAATATATTACCATTTAAAGAGTGCGGGGGATTTGCAAAATCATCAAATATTGCAAGTCACGGCCTTCACCACTCACCAGAAAATTCGGAACCTGGACAGAACGTCTTGTCAATTCGTCCAGGCCACTTGTTCGATGGAATCAGATGTGTTTGATAATAGAAAGCTCCATATACGGTTAGTCGACCCCAGCCAGGCTCGACATTCCCTCCTCACTTTCTAAGAATCTGTAGCCATCAGTTTCAATTTCATTTACTTAAGGCTTTAAGTACCTTCCTCCGTCCTTGCACACTCTTCAAAAGGAAGGACGAGTTTGAGTATCTTCTGTATACCAAAACATGCTATGCTATCATTCAATTAGCTTGGTGCTAATTTCAAGTATATAATAATTTATGAATCCCATATTTTTATATAAATTATTTAATCAATCACTAATTTATATTATATTTTTAATAATATATTAACAATTACTTACTTATCAATTCCATCATACAATAAATTGTTTTAGATTTGATAACTATTGTTCAAGTATCCTTTTTTATAGGTGCAGCAACTATAACTTTTCTGTAATGAGAACTTTCCCTGAAAGAATCTTTCAACTTTCTCCGGAAGAAATGTCTTAGCCTTTGTAGTTCAAAGGTCTGGGTGGAAAGGCAAGTAATCTTGAAACAAATTCTACCAATCTTAATGCAAAGGCAAGTAATCAAATCATAGTTTCAAAGCACTAAAAAGGAATCTTTACAAAAATGTGCTTCCAAATAGCCGAATTCTTTTCTCTGTAGTGAAAAAGTAAAGAAGCCTTTGAATTTATACAACAGGATGCTCCTTTAGAAACTCAGACGATGAATTTCAGGTAGTAATTTATAGAGGATTGCAGGTAAATAGCATATTGCTCGAACTGACAAGATGTAGTGGGCAACTATAGATACATTGATCTCAACCAGTACAAGCCCATATATATACCCCATCTCACCCCATGGCTTGTGCAACAGATTGAAGTTAATTAGCAAGGGAAATAATAACTATCTGAATCCATTTACTTCCACTCTTTGTTTTCGCAATCCTTGCATACCATATCTTGCGTATCACTTACAGAGGAAAATTAAGGTGAGTAACCGAGCATTGAAAAGAATTCTTTGTCAGCTTGTTGTTCATGTACAATTGTCTTCAGCTTTTCGTTTAATTATAATTTAACATGAAATGACCCATCATCTTTTTGACGATCATCAGGTAATTCAGAAATGAAACTTTCCATGTGCATGTGCCAACGATCACCTCATTTGATCGATATTCCTACTGGCAGACTCAAAATGGATATGTTATGTCGACGATGGCAAAACGAGAGGATTGTGATCGTAATGGGAGCGACAGGAACTGGGAAGTCCCGACTCTCCATCGACCTTGCCACCCAGTTTCCGGCAGAAATCATAAACTCTGATAAAATGCAAGTTTACAAGGGACTAGACACTGTCACAAATAAAATTACTGAAGAAGAGAAGTCAGGAATTCCTCACCATTTGTTAGGCGTAGTAAATCCTTATGTTGATTTTACAGCAACAAATTTCTGCAATCTGGCTTCACCGGTCATTGAATCGATTTGCACGCGTGGGGCGCTTCCAATCATCGTTGGAGGCTCCAATTCGTACCTTGAAGCTTTGGTCGATGATGAAGACTTCATATTCAGATCGAAATACGATTGTTGCTTCCTTTGGGTGGATGTGTCAATTCCTGTGCTGCACGGGTTCGTGTCGAAAAGAGTTGATCAAATGGTTAAGAAAGGGATGGTTGATGAGGTTAGGAAGATTTTTGATCCACATGCAGATTATTCCAGAGGAATCAGGAGATCAATTGGTGTCCCTGAGCTGGATAGGTACTTGAAATGTGAATCAGTCCTTGAGGAAGAAAACTGTGCTAAGTTGCTTCATGAAGCAGTATGTGACATCAAAAGTAACACGTGCCATTTAGCTTGTCGCCAGCTGGAGAAAATTCATCGACTTAGAAACCTGAAGGGTTGGAACATCCATCGGATTGATGCAACAGAAGTGTTCTGTAAGCGAGGAAAGGAAGCGGATGAGACATGGAAGAAGCTTGTGGTCCGACCAAGCGTTTCCATTGTGGGACAGTTTCTTGACAATGCTGCTCCTGCTAAGATCCCAACTACTGTAGCTGAAACTTACTTTGCACAATGTCTTGCTTAATTATTATTATCCGCAAACTTGTCTTGTTCAAGGTTTTGTGATACCAATAATAGTTAATAAACCTTACTCCTCATTTTTTAATAATTTTTATTAGGATATATTTTATATATATCTTATTTAGTTTTGACATTTTAAATTAGACATATAAGAAAATTACAATTATTAATTGGATTGTTAAAAATAGGTGGAGTTTGTGTTTTAATAGAAGTCCAAATCGTCAATGGGCTGGTGTGCTTTAGTTATTGGACTTTTGACAAGATGAACATCTTTGGTTGAGTTCACGTTACATGAATATAGCTCACTTGCTTGATTTTATGTAGGAGTCTACTACACCACGTTATTTGCTAAAACCTAGAGGGGGTTTGTGAAAAAATAACCTGCAGTGGGTATATTGTTTGAAGCGGCGTTGGTCACGTGTTAAGATAAGCTGGCTGCGCAATATTCCTTTGGGTGGAATATTTGTCTTTTAAAAATCCTTAACTCACTGTGCACTTGGTCCTTGTATGAGTTAAATTGTGTCTCACCTTGGGTATATTGGGAGAGCAGTCTACGTGATTTATGTGGTCAAGGTGAAGATTACGTGGGTCTTGAAAATAGGTTGGCTAGGTGCGCATATGATGCTTTTGATTCTGTGCACAGTGTTCTTTTGATGGGCTGAAACATGTTGATGATTGGACTGCGGTCAGTGTGTGCGTGAGTTTGGTGAATTCGTTTTTATGGGTCTTTGAAGATAAACAATGCTGCTGCGTATGTCAATGACTATAGCGACTGATTTTTGTGAATGAAGTTTTCTGCTGAATTATTTTGAGAAGGTAAATTCATAAGGAAGTCTTCGTTTGTCTCAAGTATTTTTTATGATTTAATTTTCAGTTGATTAAATACTTGAGCTACTCTTATTTATTATTTTCTTGAGTGTTGAGTTGTTCGTTTAATCACTTAAGTGATTTAGTTACTGTTCTTGTTTCAAAAAAGTGTTGAGAAAAATCTTCTATTAAGGTTAGTACGAGGCGGTCGTACTATTGGGTATGAAATTTTTTCACAGGAAGGAGGTTAAGAGATAGTGTCAAGGGTTGAATGGTGTCAGCTCAGTAAAGCCTTGGGTAAAACTATTGTACTTTGGTGAAAGTGATTAAGCTAGGTGAGGGCCCCGCAGACGTAGGTAAGGTGTGCCGAATTGCGTTACTAAATTTTTGGTGTTTTTATTATTTCGATTTTGATTGTTTTTATTTTGTTGGTACCAAATAAGTTTGCGAAAAATTTGCGAAATAATTAACCCCTTCGATTTTTCAATTGGTATCAGAGCGAGGTCACCGATTCAGAACTTGGTAGCAAGTTGGTGCAAATCCTAGTTTCACGAACATGGCCATAAGAGAAGGAGCATCAATTATCAGCCCACCGCCATTGGTCGGTTCCAATTATCCTGCATGAAAATCACGGATGAGGGTTTTTATTCAGGCACAGGAAACAAGAGCATGGAACTCGGTAGTACTTGGCTTGACACATCCGATGATTACTGATGATAAAGGAGAGACAATTCTAGAAGATCCATCTGAATGGACAAGAGCCGAAGAAGAAAAAGCACTTGAAAGCTCACAAGCTTTGCATGCAATTTTCCGTGCTGTTGATGAAGAACGCTTTTCAATGATATCAACCTGTGAATCGGCTAAAGAAGCATAGGATATGTTGCAGACTATTCATAAAAGGTCAAAATCTGTTATAGTGTCAAAACTACAGATGTTAGTTGTACGGTTTGAAGAACTGAAGATGGATGAGAATGAGACTATTGGGGACTTTCATGAAAGATTGCTTGATATAGCGAATCAGGCACATCTACTCGGGAATAAATATTCCAATCTAAAACTAGTCAAGAAAACGTTGAGATCACTTCCTCCTAGATTTATTCCGAAAATTGCAGTAATCGAGGAGGCTCATGACATCAATGATTTGTCATTGGAGAAGGTAATTGGAATTCTTACAAATTTCGAAATGAATTTGTTGAGGGACAATCAAGAGAAAAAGAAAGGATTAGCATTGCAAGTCGAGATTGGTAAAGTCGCGAATAACTTAGAAGATGAATCCGACGAGAATGAGGAGATAGAGCTATTAACACGAGAGTTTAGTAAGTGGTTGAAGAGAGTGAAAAAGGACAGACCCGAGTTTAGGCAAAAAGGCAGGAGCTCATTGAACAATAACTTCAATCAACAAGCCAAAACTCATAAGAAGAAAGAAAGGTAAAGATAATTCAATGCTATGAGTGTCAAAGCTTCGGACATGTTTAAGAGAAATGTGCTAATATTATGAAGAAGAGAAAAGGAAAATCCTATATGAGCACTTGGAGTGATAACGAATCCGGAAGTGAAGAAGAAGTTGTCAATAATGATGCGTTAGTTACTTTGTACAGCAAAAGTCCAGTAACTTGTTTAGCAGCAACTGAAGATGAAAAAGTGAGCAAATCTGGAAATTTCAAAAAAATGCAAACGATTCAGCTCAAAGCTCATTTTCAGATTATGACAGTGATGAAAGTGGGTCAAGTGATAAAATGGAGAACATTTACGAGGCTTACGAACTAATGTACAAAAAATGGGTGAAAATATGCATAAAGAATGAAAGATTGAAGAAAGAGAATCTTTCCATGAAGAATACCATCCAAGAGTTAGAAAAGAATTTGATGTTGACATCAAATGAGCTTGGTGAAACTCGAATGAAATTAATAAGTATCGAAAAGCGATTGAGAATGTTAAAGGGGATATTCAAGACATCAGCTATAAGGGTGAGTGCTCTAAAGTGAATGAAGAGAAAAATAATATGTCCAATTCTGTCCGGGAAGAAGAAAAATCTAGAAAGAATCGAAGATTTATACCGTCATGTCATTTATGTGAAATCATTGGACATATACGACCAAGGTGTTATCAGTTACTACAAATGATAATTCAAAGGGGTCAAAACAAAAAATCTAGACTCTCTTCATTAAATTTCCAGCAGCATCCTATGGTATCGAAGCAAGCTTGAAATAGAAAGGGTCAAGTACAAACACAAAAACATAGTGAAAGAAAAACAAGGAAATATACAAATCCACAGTTAGTTACTGTTTGTGAAGTAACTGGTCAAATAGAGGACAAGTCAGTTGCTTCTGAAGAAGAAATCAATGATCGATATAATGTGACAAGGAATAAGCTCAGGTTTGAGATTCTTCAAGGGGCACATGGATAGTGTGCTTTACATTTTTGAAGTATTTTTTTGTGTTATTAAAAACAAACAAAAAAAAGAAAACAAAAAAGATTTTTTTAGTTCTTTAGTTTTATATTGCTATTGTCATCTAATCTTTTTAGTATTTTGATTTGTGACTTCCATTTAGCTCCACCGAAGACTCCTCAGCTCTCTGATCGATATGGATCTCTCTCGAGTATCTCTTTATCTTTCGAGAATATCACTCAATATTTTGAATGGCGGAAATTTGTCTTCTTGGTGTGTTTATGATTCTTCTGCTGCACCTATGGTTGATTATCATAATTATACTTTTTGATACTATTTTGTCCCGAGGAGGAGATATCGGATTGTTTATGGTGAATGTTCCATTTAGGGGGAGATTTCAAGGTATATATTTGACTATTTATCGTGCTTTTGGCATGTTTTTGTCCCAATTGGGAGAAATTTAGATGATTGGATACACTTGATGTTCTTTGGAACTTGATGTTTGATTAAGGGAAAATATTTGTCATATGAATTGTGAATTTGATACTTATATGTCCAATTATGATTATTTATATGGAGTTCAAGGGTTGTGACAAAAATGCCAAAAAGAGGGAGATTGTTAGGATATATATATTATACATATATAAGAAAATTACAATATATATAAGATATATATATATATATATCTTATTTAGTTTTGGTATTTTAAATTGGACATATAAGAAAATTACAATTATTAATTGGATTGTTAAAGATGGGTGGAGATTGTTTTCCAGTAGAAGTCCAAATCGTCAATGGGCTGGTGTGCTTTGGTTATTGGACTTTTGACAAGATGAACATCTTTGGTTGAGTTCACGTTACATGAATATAGCTCACTTGTTTGATTTTATGTAGGAGTCTACTAATACACGTTATTTTCAAAAAACCTAGAGGGGGTTTGTGAAAAAATAATCTGCAGTGGATGTATTGATCGAAGCGACGTTGGTCACGTGTTAAGATAACAATTTTCCTTTGGGTGGAATATTTGTGTCTTTGAAAAATCCTTAGCTCACTGCGCACATGGTCCTTGTATGAGTTAAATTGTGTCTCACCTTGTGTATATTGGGAGAGCAGCCTACGTGATTTATGTGGTCAAAGTGAAGATTAAGTGGGTCTTGAAAATAGGTTGGCTGGGTGCGCATATGATGCTTTTGATTCTGCGCACAATGTTCTTTTGATGGGCTAAAACATGTTAATGATTGGACTGTAGTCAGTGTGTGTGTGAGTTTGGTGAATTTGTTCATGTAGGTCTTTGAAGATAAATACTACTGCTGCGTATGTCAAGGAATATAGCGACTGATTTTTATGAAGGAAGTTTTCTACTGCATTATTTCGAGAAGATAAATTCATAGGGAAGTCTTCGTTTGTCTCAAGTATTTTATTATTTAATTTTCAATTGATTAAATACTTGAGCTATTCTTATTTAATATTTTCTTGAGTGTTGAGTTGTTCTTTAATCACTTGAGTGATTTAGTTACTATTCTTATTTCAAAAGAGTGTTGAGAAAAATCCTCTATTGAAGTTAGTACGAGGCGGTTATACTATTGGATGTGAAATTCTTTCACAGGAAGTGAGGTTGAGAGATAGTGTCAAGGGTTGAGTGGTGTCGGCTTAGTAAAGCCTTGAGTAAAACTATTGTACTTTGGTAAAAGTGATTAAGCTGGTTGAGGGCCTCGCAGACGCAAGCAAGGTGTGTCGAACAACGTTACCAAATTTCTGGTATTTTTTATTATTTTGGTTTTGATTGTTTTTATTTTGTTGGTGCCAAATAAGTTTGTAGAAAATTTGTGAAATAATTAACCCCTTTCAGTTTTTCAATTTTGTATCAACCAAAGGTCTTATCCATGGGAAAGAACCTTAAACAAAAGCAATTTGGTGGCATTAACTGAAGTTTTAACAAATACACAAATTAATATGGACCAAGATCAGCATTGGTCGATCTTGATTTCTGCGCAGTTTGACCTATGTACTAATTCAGATATTTCCACATTTCCGTTAATGATTGATATTAAATAGTTAACCAATATTGTACTTCTTTTTAGTCACATGATATATATCATCAATAAAATAAAAGTCTTACAATTTTGGTGAGAATGGCATTCATATTAAAGCAGATCAAGGTCTACACAATCTCAAAACGTGTTACAATTTTAGTGAGTATGCAATTCATGTTAAAACAAATCAAAATATACTTAGCCACATTGCACATGTATCCACAAATACTTAGAATAAACGATGGACATTAACATAATTTTGAATTACATTTACATTAGATGTAATTACAAAAAGTACATACAATATTATTAGCAATTGCTATGACAATTATTACGATAACTATAATATTGTGTCCTTAAATATAATTATAGTTAAGATCAGCAATTATAAAATTTAGTTCGTAGCAATTGCTATGACAACTATTTCCATAACTATAATATTGTGTCCTTAAATATAATTATAGTTAGGGTCTGCAATTGTAAAATTTAGTTTAAATTTGGTTCGTAGCAATTGCTATGACAATTATTACCATAGCTATAATATTGTGTCCTTAAATATAATTATAGTTAGGATCGGCAATTATAAAATTTAGTTTGTGTGTTAGTATAATCTACACAGAAAGTTATGTAAAACCTTGGATGAAGTCAATTTCCAAGACATAGGGATAGAGTTGCAGTATATGCGGGAGGCAACTGCAGAACTAACCGGTTCTGGGGGTGTAAAGTTGGAGAGCTACTTGTATAACCTGAGCAAATCGGCAGCTATGATCCTTTGCCAAAAAAAAACTACTTGTCCGTACAGAAACAACATTGACTTTAATATATTTATTCGTGGTTCCCCAACGCACTTGCTTTTTCTCAAGTTACACCTATTTCTGATCATCATGCTATGGTGGTCAATTTGGCTCCTACCGATACTGCTCCCATTATCCGACCTTTCCGCATTGATAACTCATGGTTACTAGAAGATGAGTTAGAACGGGTGGTTATGACGGGATGGACTTCGACTATTCATACCGATTTCATGGGCAGACGTGATTCTCTTATAGCTGATGTTCGCCAATGGGGAAGAGCTCGCAACAAAGAGTTCTGGAAGCGGAGGAATATTTTAGTTCGACAGCTAGAACTTGATCGGGATGTATATGGGGGTACTGGTTCGGCAAAATTGAAGGAGGAGTGGAATAAAATTTTATTGACCGAGGAAATTAGAAAGAAGCAACAAGCTAAGCTTTTTTGGTTCAAATATGGCGATAAGAATTCAAAGTTCTTTCATAAGCACATAACCGGCCGGCGCATTATTAACAAAATCCAGCAGCTTAAGAAACCTGATGGTTTCGTTACATCTAGTCGTGGTGAGATGGAGGAGTTGGTTAAAAACTATTTTGTGGATTTGTTTTGGGCGGATGTTTCCATCGCTAGCAGTAGCTTGCTCAATTTAGTACCACAGAAAGTTACCGATAGTGATGCGGCTGGGCTGTTGGCTCCTTTTAGCAAGGAGGAATTCCGAGCGGCTTTATTTAGTATGCATCCGGACAAGGCTCCGGGTCCGGATGGCTTAAACCTTGCGTCTTTCAGAAACATTGGCATATACTCGGTGATGCTATCTTTGCTAGTGCTGTGGATTGGCTCCGCAGAGGTACATTTCCTTCTGATCTTACTTTGACAAATATTGTGTTGATTCCTAAACTTTCTACCCCTGAATCTGTCAAAGATTTTAGACCTATTGCATTGTGTAATGTTATCTATAAGATTATCTCTAAGGTCTTAGCGAACCGATTGAAGAAGCTTTTACCCCATATTATTTCTGTGAACCAGTCAGCTTTTGTGCCTAACAGAATGATTACGGACAATGTTTGTGTGGCTTTTGAGACATTACATAGTTTAAAGAATCGGAGACGTGGGCAGTTGGGTTATTGTGCTTTAAA
Source organism: Erythroxylum mucronatum (assembly GCA_027563825.1). Classification (NCBI taxonomy): domain Eukaryota; kingdom Viridiplantae; phylum Streptophyta; class Magnoliopsida; order Malpighiales; family Erythroxylaceae; genus Erythroxylum; species Erythroxylum mucronatum. The sequence goes on along the minus strand of JAOSBP010000004.1, from coordinate 9,120,974 downwards.
AATCGATATCAGTAAGGCATATGATAGGGTAAATTGGGCTTATTTGTCTGATATGATGCATGTGATGGGTTTCCCGGAGGAATGGATTCATTGGATGTCTATGTGTTATTCCAATCTTCGTTACACTGTGAATTTGAATGGTAATCCGGTTGGTCCTATTATACCAGCATGGGGCCTTCACCAAGGAGATCCTATTTCACCCTACTTATTTCTTATCTGCGCTGAAAGTATTTCTGCGTTGTTCCGTCATGCTGAAACTCAAGGTTTGTTTACTGGTTGTAGAGTGGGGCGGGGCTGCCCAAAAGTTTCGCATTTACTATTTACCGATGACTCTATTTTCTTTTTTGAGGCTAATGGTGATGCAGCGGCCGTGGTCAAGTCTATTCTTTGTGATTATGAAGCTGCCTCAGGTCAGTCCATACACTTCCAAAAGTCTGGCATTATGTTTAGCCCTTGTGTGCCGCCGCATACTAGGTTGAGCATTTCAAACATATTGGGGGTGAGTAATCCTCTTGGGAATAGCTCTTATCTTGGCCTTCCCTCTCTCATCGGGCGTAACAAGAGGCAAATCTTTAGTTACATCAAAGATCGACTTTGGAAGAAGGTGAATACTTGGAACAACAGGTTTCTATCTAGAGCTGGTAGAGAGGTACTTATCAAGTCCGTTGGTCAAGCGATTCCTTCTTACTGCATGTCAGTGTTCTTGCTCCCTTCTACTTTATGCCATGACTTACAGATTATTATGAATCGGTTCTGGTGGAATGGCAGGAAAGAACAAGGTAAAGGCATCAATTGGTTATCATGGGACCGAATGTCTTATCCGAAGCGACAGGGTGGTATGGGTTTCAAGGATCTTCAACACTTCAATCTTGCTATGTTAGCTAAACAAGGTTGGAGGTTACTTACGGAGCAAGATACTCTATTTCATAGCATCTTCAAAGCTAAATATTTCCCGAGGGGGGATCTTTTCAAAGCTCATAAAGGTAATAACCCGAGTTTTGTATGGTCGAGTATCTATGCTTCTCTTGATTTGCTGAGGAAGGGCGTTCGGTGGCGTGTTGGTGATGGCAAGAGTATTGTGGCAGCTACTGATCCGTGGATTCCTAAACCGGATTCTTTCCAGGCTGAAGATGGTGCTATTTTTATTGACCCAGTGTCACACGTTTGTGATTTCTTTGTTGATGGGAAAAAGGAGTGGGATGTGGGTAAACTGATGCTATCTTTCTCTGCTAGTGATGTGAAGTTTATTCTTGCCATTCCTTTATCTATTCATAATTTCCCAGATTCTCTCTTGTGGCACTTTGAGAAGCGGGGTGTGTATACGGTTAAGTCCGGTTATCGGGTGAGCTTAGGTAATGAAGGAGCTGCTCAACATACTGTGCAATCAACTATTTGGAGACGCATTTGGGCTCTTAATGTGTCTCCAAAAGTTCGTGATTTTACATGGCGAGCTTGTAGGGATGTGCTTCCCACCAAGTTTAATCTTTTACGGAGGGGGCTTGATGTGAATCCCAATTGTTTTTTCTGCTCATCTCTTGAGTTTAGTGATCATGTGTTGGGTCATTGTCATAGAGCATCACTGTGTTGGCAGATTGCGGGCTTTCCTATACCTCCAATAACTGTCACTTTTATTGATTTGATTATGCAGATTTGGGCGTCTCAGGGCCAAGAAAGAGTGGAGTTTGCCACCTATATCGCATGGCATTTGTGGCGATCCAGGAATGAATTCTGTTGGGTTGCAAAATTTATCCCACCGCACCAGATTGTACATCTTGCCACTACCCAGATTGCTAATTGGTGGTCTCTCTCAGGTCTGCGCAATTTGGTAGGCGGAGGATCTGGCGGCAGGGCTGGTATTTCTAGCCACCCTATTTGTGTTAATCTTGAAAACTTCAGTTGGCAAGCTTTTTGTGATGGCGCC
>JAOSBP010000004.1:9076946-9087785 GCA_027563825.1 Erythroxylum mucronatum | reverse complement strand
AATAGGCTCCAAAACTACCCTCAAACACTAGATAATGTAAAGAAACAACTAAACACTTCAAAGATCAAGAAAAGATGAAAAGATGCTAAAGATCAAATATGCTAGAACTAAAACACACAAAGAAGTACTTAAAGCACATAAAACACACACTAGAAATATAACCTAAAAACACACTTATCATCTGTCACTAACATAGGTGGTGTTGTGTATGTCAGCATGTCCTAGAGTCACCCTCTGCACATGTGGAGTATATATTGTGCTAGCACTGTTACGAGTAAGCGATGCAGAACCATCTCTGTAACCACTGATTTATATGTAGTGCTAGCATCGTTATGGGTAAGCGATATAGAACTAGCTTCATAATAATTTATATATAGAGGTTATTCAGACATAGGCAAGCGATGCAGAACTAGCTCCGTGGTCTTACACCTAAAGGTATCGTGTGGGAAAGAAAATTAGTGATAGGCTATGTTTTCCTTGTACATATTTTTGAAAACTATTGTATATCTTTAAACATATTTTGGAAAGTACATTTGTATAAAGGATGGATGTGAATAAAGGTTTTTTAATGGAATGCATAAATTTGTTTTAGCTTTTCAAAGTTTATTGATGTAACTATTTGAGACTGCATATGAGTGGATTTGAAGTCCATAATTTGGAGTTGAGAAATTGAAGTGATAATAGAAGTGTTTTGAACTTTTATAGGGACTTTGAAATTTTTGGGATGTCAAAATGCAGTTGTTGCGCTGCTAAAATTTTAATAAACTGAAAGACAAAACTCCACTATTTACATTTCTTATTATGAATTGAATCATTTCCGTAACAAGGGCAATATGCTTAGCTTCGTGGGAACTTTCCAGCTGACTCAGATATCGACAAGAGAGCCACCATGAAGTATTAAGTAGGTCACCTAGTCATTATAGGATAGGGGCTTGTCATAAACACTAGCAATAGCATAATTCTTATCCTATAAACATGATAACCATCTAAGAAATATTTAAACACACTTAAACATCTAGCAAAACATAATATAATCTACATCTATTAACATTGCCATACTTAAACCTTTGCTTGTCCTATAGCAAAAATTTAAACACAGACAAAAGGAACACATAAATACATAAACACACAATTATGCAATAATACATTAATGATACAATGGCATCAAATCTCATTGACTTAACTTAACCTCAAACACCAATCACTCAAAATATGCCAACATACTAAGTTAGTACTTTCATATTTAAGTGCGTTGATTTAAATATACATATCAATCAAAATAAATATATGTATATCAATCAAAATATTAACACCCTATTTATACACCTGTGCACTTGTAAGCATAATATATTATTATTAATCAATCAAAAAGGCAAACTATCATTGAGTAACCTTTTATGAAAATTTTTGCTATTGTCAAAGATCAATAGGTTTATTTATTTTAAGAACATTTTTTCTTAAACAATAAGTGAAGACAAATATCTTGTCATGAATTTCTCCTGATTACTCAACTAGGTCATGTTGTTTATTTAGCCTGGTTAGAGTGTCATTATAGCCTTTTGACACAAAGAAAAATAATTTTTCATAGATGCTGCCAATTAATCAACAATATCACAACCCTTAACTGGCCACCAACTCTATTCTTAAGCAATTTTCTTAAAGAGGGCCAACATAATAGGAATTTATTTAATTCACATTTTTTTTTCAATTTCTTAGCCTACCTCATTTCTTTTAACTCAATCATTCTCATGAAAGGGTATTAATAATGCTAATCAATTCAATTGACTATAATTATAAATCTATGTGAACAAAAATCATAAAGTGAAAAATAGGTGTCATATCTTAATTAATATGCATATTCATTCCAAAGATACTTAAAAACATAAAATTTTGAAGTTATTATGCCTTTACAATTTAAATGACCATGTTCAAAATAAGCCAATTCCATTTAATTCTTACCATTGACACATTTACACAATTTGCACATATGCAACAAAATGATCGCATTATGTCAACCTAATCAAAAACTAACTTAATTGTAAAATTCACACAATTGACATAAATGCAAAATTCATACACACATCATTTGAAATTGGATGTACATCCCCACACTTGAAAAAGACATTGTCCTCAATGTGGTAAACACAACAATACAAATAAAAATAGATAAATAAAGAACAATAAATACAAAGTTAGAGCAAGAATAGTAATGTTGTTTCAGCAGTGATGGTGTGAGCGATGGAAGATGGAGACATCTTATGTCATAAAATTCTAGTAATTCACTCCCTATAAAATAAAAATAAAAAATACCAACAAAATGAAATGAAAAAATAAAAAATTAAATTGAAATTTTGAAAAAATATAATTCTTATCTTGCCTTCTAAGTAGCATTTCTTTCATGTCATCAGCTTGATGCACTCTTCACGTTTGCATTCAACTTGGGCCTATTATGAGTGGCTTACTTCCACCCATGTCACCCACTTTTAGTTTCATAGCCTGTAAATAAGCTACATATCGCAAGATAATAAAAATAACATAGTTAATCAAATTAAGAAAACCAAATAAGTTCAATAATACTCTTTTCGCTAACAAACTTTCAGTAAAACTCCCTCAATCATCTATTGAATCCAACAATTTGTCCTATAAGAAGGTGAACTGCTCTTCCTCTTCTGCAATCACCCTTGTCTCCTTTTCTTCTTTCACTTTTGTTGAGCAAGTTTTAATCTTATAAAAAGCTCAATATTCAGCAAGTTCACGAGCCGTAAATGTAGTATGTGAGGTGTCGATCCTACAAGGAATTTGTGAACTGATTGGATCCTAATTTTTCTAAGGCCTAAAACTGTAATTAAAATGAAAATAAAGAATGAGCAGGAAATTAAGCAATTGAATATGGGTTGATTGAAAATGAAATTGTAAAATTAATATAAAGAAATCAAAATTGAGCACAACCAATTAACAATTAGAAATTCACACAGGGAAGGTTCAGCAATTATGAGAAAAAGGGATTTATCCTATAATCTAATGTTAACTTAATCACTTTTGAGTTAATCTGGTATCGGTCCTAGAAGTTTAAAGGGTGATTACCCTCTATAAAGTTATAAACCATAAATCATAAACCCTAATTGAATTGAATTATGAAATTTGCAATCTCTCAATTAATAAATAGGCCACACATCCAATTAGATCATAAACCCTTTAATAGACAATTGGGTCTTTAAACGAGATCTCTCTTCGTAAAAATTACTAATTTGATTGATGCAAGATCTATTAGATTGTTTAACTTTCATTACCCATTCTAATTATTTTGCTATAGGTTCACTTTCTTGATTTATTACCGACGCTTACAAATACAACAAACAATCATAGTACCTATCTTATTAACATCAAAAGTAATCTAATTAACATTGATTCAAGAACAAATCCCTAAAAGAGTTTAGAAGATCCTTAAACCCAAATTGATCATCATCATATCCAGCTTATATATCAAAGTGAAAGAAATAACAAGATGGAAGAGAAGTATAACTTGGAGTGGACTGGAATGATAGCAGCAGTAGCAACTCCCTCTTCCTCTCTCCTCTTCTCTCTTCTTCTCCCTTCTTCCTTTGCTTCTTTCCTATTGTAGCAAAATGGAGGATCCTTTATTTTGGATCATCTTCTGATCTTATATAGTCCTGGGGCCATTTAGGGTAAAAACTTGGTTTTATCCAAAGCCAAAAATTCCAAAAAGACCCTTTAAAAATGAGAACAGAAGAGATCCCTAGATTTTCCGCGCACCTGTTACAATCATGGCAAAGGATGTCATGATTGTGACCATTGAAATTTGACTTCTATCACAATCGTGACAAGGGTGTCACGATCATGACCCTAGGGGAGAGCTTCTATCACAACCGTGACAAGTATGTCACGATCATGACCTTGATCCTTTTGTCCAATCTTTCTCTAACTTCCTTTAATCTTCTTTATTTGAGTTCATACACTAACAAACACATCAAAACATCTCAAATACACAAAATTAAATTGCAACAATATTTTGTAAACCACATAACACTCAAAAACACTAACACATAATCACAAATCATCTAATTGATAACTAAAATCATCCTAAATTACCCACTAAAACATAATGCAACCTATAATTATCAACATCCCCACACTTAAAATTTTTCTTATCCTGAAGCAAAAAACAAACAAACACATTAAACAATAACACATATAAGCACACATATGCAATAATGTTATAATGGCATTGAACTTCACAAAAATAATTTAAATTCAAACACAAACCTTTAAGTTGTTTTAACTTATTAACTTGTGAAATTTGTGGCTATACACCTCGGATTAAATATACATACTAACCAAGACCTTAATGTAAAATTCATTCACCCCATCACTTGCACACATACATTGATAATTATTTAGTCAATCAAACCTGTAACTATCCCTAAGTAGCTTTTTATGAAAATTCAAGCTATTCAAAAAGACCAATAGGTTTTATTTATGAAAACACTATTTTTGTTATTTTTCATTGACATTGACCTAATCTTTTGGTATGAAGGCAAACATTTGTGATGAATGTCCCCCGGTTACTCGACTAGGTCATGTTTTTATTTATAGGCTTCGTTGGAATTTCATTCTAGCCTTTTGAGGCAAAGGCAAACATTTGTGATGAATGTCCCCAGCTACTTAGCTAGATCACATTCTTAACTGGCCATTAGCTCTATTCATAACTCGAAGGCTAGTGGAATAGTTATTTATTTAATAAATACACTTTTTAATATTTTATTACCTACCTCAGGGTTAAAACATAAGAACCCATCATGGAAATTGAGGTAGTGATGGCATTGGTGATGGAATTTGGAGATACTTCTAGCCATGAAGTTCTAGCAATTCACTCCCTATAAAATAAAAAATACCAATAAAATATAATAAAATAAATAAAAATTATACTAATTCTTGAGTTGCCTCCTAAGTAGTGTTTAGTTAAAGTCATTCGCTTAACATGCCCTTCCTTCCACACTTATCCTGTGTCAATTATAAGTGACTAGCTTCCACCTGTGTCACCAAATTTCATATTTGTAGCATGTAAATAAGCTATATGCTACAAATCGTAAGATAATCAAAAGCACAATATTGATAAAATTAAGAAAACCAATTAAGTTCAGTATTGTCCTTTTTAATAACAAACTATCAATAAAATATGAAATAACAAAACTCCCTAAATCTTCTACTGAATCTAGTAGTTTGCCCTGTAAGAGGGTGATTTGTTCTTATTATTCTTATGTCACCCTGACCCCTCTTCTTCTTTCACTTCATGAATAGAGAATTTCGTATCTTCTTTAAGGTCTATGTCCTATATCCTCTGTTCTTTGTTCCCTTCTTCTTCAGCTTTTGGATCAAAGACTTCCTTATATATTTCAAGCTTTGTGTCTATTGTCATGTTTTCTTCTTCCTCTTAATCCTTTAAAGATTTGAATTCATCAATTCTCATGAATCAGCTACCTTCCTTTGAATTTTTAATACCTTATTCATCTTGAATTTCATTTGTTCATCTCCAATCTGAAGGATGAGGTTGTCTTCATAGACATTTACCAAATCTTCTCCAGTGGTCAAAAATGATATACCAAGAATAAGTAGACAATTTTGATCCTCTTCAAAGTCTAGCATGACAAAATCGACATGAATGATAAACTTGTCAACTTTTATAGGTACATCCTCCACCACGTCAAATGGTTTCTTCATCAATTGATCTACCAACTGAATATGCATAGATGTTGGCTTCACCTCTCTTAGCCCCAATTTCTTAAACATTAACACAGACATAAGATTTATACTTGCACCTAAGTCGCATAAACATTTTCAAATATTTAAATTATCAACTACACAAGGTATTGTAAAGCTCCCTATCTGTCAATTGTTAGGGCATATGGTTAGTAATTAAGGAGCTGAAGATTTCTATCATGGCTACTGTTTGATTATCATCCCAAGTCCGCTTAGTAAATAATATGTATTTAAGGAACTTTGTGTACTTGGACCTATGTTTTAACACTTCCACAAAAGACAAGTACATTTTTCATTTCTTTAGCCTTTCCAAGAGCTTTGTGAATGGTGCATCCAATTCTCTCTTCTGATGTCTTTATGGAACTGGTATTTTCGATGGATAAGGCAGAGGAGGAATGTATGGAGGGTCCTTATTCTTGTCGTCATCCTTTTTCTTCTTCTTTTGTTCTTTTACAAAGTGGGGCTTAACTTGTCTTTCCACCTGTTCTTCTAGATCTTTCCCACTCCTAAATGTGATAGCATTGCATTACTCTCTTGGGTTTACTTCCATGTTGCTCAGAAAGTTTTCCACACTTCTCTTACAAAATTCCCTGTAAAACTAGCTCATTTAAACCTCTAGGTTAAGAATAGAAGAGGCATGATCTTCCATTACTTGCTCAAACTTCCCTTCTAGTCTCTTCTGGGCCTCTTCCATATTCATGAGCTTGTCCATGATCTTGTTCAGTTTAGAATCCTATGAAATGGACTAATCTTGTTGAAATCTTGACAGGCCTTGAATTCCCATTTGAGTTCTTGTATTGTTAGACTAAAAGAAGTCTGGGTGGTTCTACCAACCCAAATTGTAAGTGTTCTAATAAGGATGATTATTTTCCTGACCAAATTATGCCTCATTGAAGTTCACAAATTTACTTTGCTCCCTATGATATATTTCCTCCATCATTGTTCTTTCTATCTTTTCTTGGCATTAAACTTTTTGGATTCCTCATAGTTGCCTTATGATGCCCATATTGATGTGTCTTCAACTTTGCTCTTGAACTTCCTTCTCTTTATCTATTTATTTTTTTTAATTTTTTATGATTAGGTACCACAATCACAACAAGGGTAATAATTCATTAAAACAAAGAAATTCAAAAAGTCCTAAACTAATTCCTCGGCAACAGCACCAAAAAATTGTGCTTGCACAATATTGAGGGTTTTATAAGATTAAAACTTATTGAGAAAGTTTTAGTCTTATAAAACCCTCAGTATTTTGCTAGCGCATGAGTCATAAACGTAGTATGTGAGGTGTTGATCCCATAAGGTAGTGAACTAATTGAATCCTAATTTGTCTAAGGTCTAAAATTGTAATTAAAATGAAAATAAAAATGAGCAGGAAATTAAGCAATTGAATATGAGTCGATTGAAATGAAATCGTAAAATTATCATAAAGAAATCAAAATTAGGCACAACCAATTAACAATTGGAAAATCACACAAGGAAGGTTAACGAATTATGAGAAAAGGGGATTTATCTTATCATTTAATGTTAACTTAATCACTTTTGAGATAATCAAGTATCGTCCTAGAAGTTCAAAAGGTGATTACTCTCTCAAGTTATAATCATTTAACCATAAATCATAAACCCTTATTAAATTGAATTATGGAATTTGAATTAATTAACAAACAGTCCACACATCCAATTAGATCTGAAGCACTCTAATAGACAATCGGGCCCTTACATGAGATCTCTCTTCGTATAAATTACCGATTTGATTGTTGCGTGATCTATTAGATTGTTTAACTCTCATTACCCAATCTAATCATTTTGTTATCGATTCACTCTCTCGATTTATTACCGAAGCATGCAAATACAACAAACAATCTTAGTTCCCATCTCATTAACATCAAAAGCAATCAAATTAACATTGATTCAAGAACAAATCCCTAAAAGAGTTTAGAACATCCTTAAACCCAAATTCATCATCATCACATTTGTCTTATACATCAAAATGAAAGAAACAACAAGATGGAAGAGAAATATAACTTTGAGTATACTGGAATTGTAACATCCTTTATCCATGTTAAGGCTAGAATAGTAATTTATGAGAAAGTATTGAGAAATTAGGAAAATGCACGTCAAGCATAAGTTAAATGTGGTATGCACATTTTTGCACATTCATATGATTATATATGCATTCATTGGCATTTCTGGATAAATTGGTTTATAAATCAAAATTGTGGATTAAATTGGAGTGTATTAAATGTGATTTGGCAATTTTTGTATGTTTAAGATATTTTGGAATTTTTTTGGTGAAATTTAGAAAAATATTGATTTTTGGACCAATCCTAGTGTGACACGTGGCAACATATGCATATGACAAATGGCTTGTATATGTGGTGACATGTTGCAGATTTATTAGGATGACAAATGTAGTATATGCAAAGCGGACACATGTTTTTGAGAAGGAAAATGTCTGTAGCTTTCTTTCCTTCTTCTGTTGTTTTCATCACTGAAAGAACATTGTGTTTCCAAACTGTTTTCCTTGCTCATCCACCGAAAACTTCATTGCTAGAATTTGAGTTGAACAAAGTAAGTGATTTTGATGATGTTTTAATGGTATTTTGATAATGCATATGTTAGACTGAAATACTTGTGATAATTGGAGTAAAATGAAAATGATGCAGAAATCTATGAGTTATGGAAGAGGGCTGGAAAATTGATGAATATATATATATATACTCTGTCATGGTTTAGAGAAAACTGAAAATGGGTTGTTGACACTGTACATGCATGAATCTGTTGAGTATCAGTAGAAATGAATTTAGATTTTTAAGTGTGAATCTTGGATTTTTAGAATTGTGTGTGTGTTGATGAGCTAAAAATGAGTTAGAAGAATTGTTTTGAGTGTTATTTGAGTTAATTAGTGTGAGAATTAATTTTTGAAAAATTTACAGTAGAGAGAGGAATAACATATAGAGTTTCGGATTTTTGGTGTTTGAATATAAATTTAAATTGAGTTGTTTTGAGACTAAGTTGAGTTGAAATGGGAGTAGAAGAATTAGTTTAAGTGTTATATGTGTTCATTGAATACGCTAGAAGTGAGAAATCTGGAGAAAAAAAATGGAAGAGAGGAAGAAGATGCAAATCTGTAGTTGAGTTTCTGGAAAAGTGGTTGTTGAAAAAGTTAGGATGTCGCAATCGTGAGATAAGAGGAAAAAATAGATTGTTTTTGGAGGTTTAAAAGCACTACGGTGACTTTGCTAGGTATTTTGGAAGTCACCCTCGTGCTTAAGCATGATGGTGCACCCGAAGGGTTGACTCACCCAGAACACCTTTGCTTCTTTTGGGCCAAACTTTGTCATCTGACCTCCAAATGCCATGAGACTTGAACCAATAGATTCCTAACACATTGTTCTATCTTTCCATAAAAATTGGTAGCCTTATAATTGAATTGGAAAATATGGATTGAATCAAAGTGAGGGAATCTATTGGAATAGTATTAACTAGAATATTTTACTGAACATACTTCGGTATTTTGTTTATATCTTGTCCCTTAGAGCTCCAAATGGGAAGATTCTTTATTTTAATTAAACTAGAGGAATAGGGCTACAAATGTTATGCAGAGAAAATATTTTAATTATGTCTCTAAGAATTGAAAATTTTGACTTGAAGTTCAATCCAGAGTACAGTTATTATTCATAGAATCGTATAGAGTAAATTGAGTATAACTTTTAGTATACATAACCAAATTAAATGATTTGGGGTGTCATTAGAAACTTAAGAAATTGGAGAACAATTTTCTAAAAGGAAGTGTGGCCTAATTTTGGTCATTTACTTTATCAGATTAATTATGCAAAGTTGATCCATAAGTATGTTACGAAAATCTGAAGTGGCTAATAGGTTATGAAATTGATTTCACATTGGATTATTATGGTCCAAATTATAAGTACAAATGGTATTAATGAGGGCTTTGATATCTGAATGATATGATGACAAGAATCACAATAAGGCACCCAGAATTGTCATTGAACATGCATTGTGCATATTTTATATAAGTAGATGTGCGTAAAGGAATGCTTATACATTTGTGTAAAAGTGTGATATTTGTAAATGTGTTTTGTATGTTATAGAGGAGCACATTGGACGCTAGTCAGACGTTGCCAGTCCATCCAGACAATAGGATATTGGATTGTATTGTGAGTCAACCTAGATGATTTTCCTAGGTTTGATTTGATTTGATTTGTTAAGCTTCTAATTATCGAACTGTTATGATTGTTTTTGAATTCTGGACTTGAAGTCCGAGGAGTAAATATTTGGGACTATATTACAAGCGTTCTGATTTATTTGACAATTCTGAATGATATTTGTGTTCTTAATGAAAGTTGAATGCAGGACTTAGGTCCGATAACTATGAGATTCTAATTGTGCATCATATGTGATTGTTTTACATGGCATATTCTGAAATTGATGCATTTCATAAAATGCATACTCAGATAAAGGCGTTGTGACTGGAGTAGCCAGTATGAAAGCACTTGCACGTAGAGCTTTGCTCCATGATTTCTGATTCTACACGGAGAGCTATGCTCCGTGATATATGTTTCTGACTGAGCCCAATGGGCCAGTATCTGTATAAGTATGTGATAGGCACTTGGTCACAACAATAATAACGAATCTGGAGTCTCATATGTATCTGTAATTTTATATATATGTTCTGATTCGCAATGATTATATGATGTGCCATGCTAGTGTAAGTATTTGGAATATATATGTTCTGAATGATTAATTGTGAAATATGTGATCTGTGAATGTGATCTGGGTGAAATCATCAATGATGGTTTGCTCATTGAGTTTACAAAAATCATAAAAATTGCAACGTGGCTTTTCAGGTACGAGACAAGAGACTTAGTATCTTATTCTGGATTAGAGGAACATTTTGGACTAACTTATGGCTCAGAAGCCTGTCAGCTGACGTCAGATGAGTTATATCTTTTATTTTGTAGTTTTTACTGGAACCGGTATGAGGTTTCGTAAATATTTGTTGAATGGAAACATTGTATCTCTATGAATAAATGCAACGAATGG
>JAOSBP010000004.1:9017981-9045825 GCA_027563825.1 Erythroxylum mucronatum | reverse complement strand
TGTGGTCACACACTTACGAGTGTAATATTTCCCGTTTATGATTATTTAATTTATTATGAGATAATTTATTAAATAATTTATATGGCATATTATTATATTTTTTGCTAGCACAAATAATATAATTAATATTGAAAATTCTCTTGTACAAAATAAATGAATGAATAAAATAAAATAGTTCTATTTTATTTCATTTTAGAAATAATAATATTTTATTTTATTTTATTTATAAATAATAATTATTATTTATTTTTAAAATGAAAACAATAGGCGTTAGATGGTTTCGTCTTGGTGGTTGTGTTTTTGGTTTTAACTTTTAAAACCAAAACAAAATGAAACGTTACGAAGAAAACATTGGGACTTGAAAGAGTAATGATATAATATTACTTACAAAGAAAAGAGTGGTTAACGAGACACTCTTTCATTCTTCCATTTGAATGGAAGTGAAAAACAGTGAAGAGAAGAGAAACTCTTTGTTTTTCGTTCAGTTTTTCCGTAAATGCACTGTGAGAACAACAGTAAAGAGTTTGATATTAGAGATACATCAGTGTAAGTGTGACCATCGTCTTTTACGAATACAAGAGTTAAAACAAAAAGAGATATTCCTTTTGTTTTTGGATTTTAGTAAGAAAACGAAGACAGAGAAATGTTCTTTGAATTTTGTTCTTTGTACAGAAAAATCAACAAGAGAAAAGTTTGTGTTAAAAGACAGATACATTCTTGGCTACTATTTGGTTCCACATCGGGTCATGAGTCATGGGCTATAACAAATCAGCTTGCCCTTACGTGTGGGTCTCATCACTAAACAGCTGCACAAATCGCAGCACCCACTGCAAAGGCCACGCCTCACATAAAGCCGCGCACAGTCCCTTTTATTCACTCTTTAGTTTTTGTACAGGTTTTATTTTGCTGTACAGTATCCTTTTGTCGGCTGTAGATAGTGACCTTGCCCATTAGCACGAATAATGTTTTAGTATAAGAGTCCCTTTGTACACAGTGAAAGTCATGAGTGAAAAGCACTATTTTCTTCATCATTCTATACATCTTTTCATGGTATCAGAGCCTAAGGCTTGATCCAAACTAACCTATATCCAGAATGTCTAATATGGCTGATGATAGTGAAGCCAGTAATCCTACACATACTCCAGACCTCGAAACCTACTCCATCACAAACACAGAAAACCCTGGGGCAGTTCTAGTCACTGCCTTGTTCAACAGCAACAATTACCTGACATGGAGCAAATCCATGATGATAGCCTTATGTGCCAAAGACAAAATGTCTTTCATTGATGGCACTTGTACACAACCCACGGAAGATAGAATGCTCCTTGCTAGGTGGAAACGTGTGGACTCTATGGTGAAGTCATGGATCCTCAACTCCATGATTAAGGAACTCAGTGATGCTTTCTTGTCATTCTTCACAGCAAGAGAACTCTGGGAAGAATTGAGGGAAAGATTCGGGGAGGCCAATGGGCCATTGCTGTATCAAATAGAGAGAGAGATCAGCTCTTCCAAACAAGGTAATCTCACTATTTCTGCTTACTACACTAAACTGAAAAAGCTTTGGGATGATTTGGCCAGCCTAAATCCTACACCCACATGTACTTGTGAAGCTGCTAAAGCCATTACTATGAAGGAAAACACACATAGATTGGTCCAGTTTCTCATGGGACTAAATGATGACTATGAACATGTGGTCAATCAAGTCTTGTTAATGGAACCACTACCGATGGTCAATAAAGCCTTTGCGATGATGCAAACAGTAGAAAGGCAAAAGGCAATCAACTCCAACTAAGACAGCACTCTAAACATAGCTATGATGGCTCGACAGACCAATTTCAACCCCAAGAAAGGTGGAAGAAACGTCAGAAAACCATTCATTAAGAAGGAAGAGAAATATTGTGAGAAATGTGAGAGATCGGGGCATACCATCGAGACCTGCTTCAAGATCCATGGAGTGCCTGATTGGTACAAAGAATTGACCAACCAGAAGAACAAAGCCAATCTTGCAGTTGTTGCTGCTGATACCCCTGCAGATGCCCCACATGAGATTAATGAGCAAAATGAGAGAAATGGACAGATTTCACAAGGATTAGCAACTTTCATCCAACAGGAGATATCTAAGGCCAATAAAGGGAAGAACACGGGTGAGGTAAAGTTTGGAGGGCTAGCAAACTTTGCAGGTAATACAATAAGTCGCAATACAAAAAATGAATGCATGTGGTTGGTAGATTCAGGAGCTTCAACTCATATGATCACAGACCTTGCTTTTTGCAATAAACATGAACCAAACAATCTGTATGAACCAGTAACTCTACCTGATGGCACAAAACAGCATGTGACACACGTATGTGAAGCTGCCATTGGCAACCAAATCACCCTAGATGATGTCCTACATATCCCTAACTTCTTTAAGAACCTACTCTCTGTGCACAAACTCACAACACAAAATGACATTGCGGCTATCTTCATGTCTGATAAATTGTTTTTGCAGGACCTTCAGACTAACAATGTTATAGCAGTTATCAAAGCCAGAAGTGGACTGTATGAGTTGAAGGAAGACTATTTGATACCCCCAGGAACCTTGAGAGGACCCCCCCTTGATCTCTATCAAAGCCAGAATTTTGTGTTTAGTGCTACTGTTTCTGTTAACACTTGGCATAGTAGACTAGGACATGTTTCTAAGGAAAAGATGCTGCATATCAATGAAATCAAAGGTTTTAAATTCGACTTGTCCGATTGTCAAATCTGCCCCTTTGCAAAACAACACCGGAAACCTTTCCCTAAACACAAAATACAGACCACTAAACTTTTTGAAGTCTTGCACATGGATCTATGGGGGCCTTATAGAGTACCTACCCTAGATGGGTCTCAATTTTTCTTAACTATTGTTGACGATTATTCCAGGGCCACCTGGACCTTTCTACTCAAACACAAAGACAACACCTTTCCTACCATCGCCCAATTTATCCAATCCATAGAAAAACAGCATGATGCAAGAGTACTTAGGGTTCAGACAGACAATGGAAAAGAATTCATAAACCATGAGTGCAGAAAGCTCTTTGCAGATAGGGGAATAATACATCAGAAAAGCTGTCCATACACTCCACAACAGAATGGAGTGGTGGAAATCAAACACAAGCACTTATTACAACTCACAAGAGCCCTACTATTCGTAGCAAACTTACCAAAAACATATTGGGGAGAGGCCCTTCTCACTGCTACCTACCTCTTAAACAGAATTCCCACCAAGGTCCTGCAATGGCAAACCCCATATGAGAAGCTACATAAAAAAACTTACCTATGCACACTTAAGAGTGTTCGGATGCCTATGCTTTGCCTTAGATAAAACCCCCAACAAGACAAAACTGGACCCTAGATCATTTAGATGCATTTTCCTAGCATATATGCCGAATTACAAGGCTTACCGAGTGATGGACATTAACACCAAAACCATTTTTAGTTCAAGAGATGTCACATTCCATGAAAATACCTTCCCTTTTTCAAACACACCTACAGCCATTACACCTAACCCTGTACCCCTCTTCCCACACAACACAGCAGACAATGATGATATGCAGACAGTAGCACATAAAGATATGACAGAATTGCCTACCTCGCAAAGCTTTGACACCACCCCGGAATCAACAGACCCACAACCTCCACCAAGCATATCCATCAGCCACAACATAACTACAGACCACAGTGTGAGGAGAAGCCAAAGGACCCATATCCCACCAAAATACCTTGAAGACTACATCCACCAAGCTTCTGCTCATCACTCCACTTCTGCCCTCGATAATGCTAACCACATTTTTAGTTTTTTTGGCCCTGCAGGGACAACAGAAGGCAAAGAGTCAAGTTTCAATATTACACACAGACCAAAATACAAAGAATTCATGGGGAATGTATCTGCTATTTTTGAACCCATGTCTTATGAGACAGCTAGCAAGTCAAGAGATTGGGTAGACTCCATAGATGCACAGCTAGAAGCCCTAGAAGACAACCAAACTTGGGTTCTCACACCACTACCTAAGGGGAAGAGAGCAATAGCATCAAAATGGGTCTACAAAGTCAAATATAACCCTGATGGCACCGTTGACAAACTCAAGTCACGACTGGTGGCTAAGGGGTTCAATCAAAGAGAAGGGGTGGATTACTCAGAAGTTTTTGCACCTGTGGCTCGGGTGGTGACAATCAGGACGTTCCTAGCTATAGCTACAGTGAAGAACTGGCCCATACTGCAATGTGACATAAATGATGCATACTTACATGGACATATAGAGTAAGAATTGTACATGCTGCCGCCACAAGGTTACAAGAAGGCAAAGGAGGGAGACAATTGCAGACTCAAGAAGTCCATTTACGGGCTTAAACAAGCTGGCAGGCAGTGGCACAAGGAATTAACAATGAGACTCAAACAATTGGGGTTCGAAAAATCAGAGTCCGACTACTGCCTATACACTAAAGGCTCAGGTACTAATTTCATAGCCATCATCATCTATGTGGATGATATCCTCATTACTGGAGCAGAAGAAAATCATCTAATTACGGTAAAGGAAGCTCTCCACAAAGCCTTTACAATCAAGGATCTAAGATATGCAAAATTCTTCCTAGGAGTCGAAATAGCCAGATCAGAAGCAAGAATGACCCTCGGTCAAGGAAAATACATTAGGGATCTTTTACAAGAGACCAACATGCTTCATTGCAAGCCATGCGTGACACCGATAGTACCAGGAAGAAAGCTTACCGTCGACGAGGGAGAGCTTCTCAAAGACCCAGAGCATTATAGGAGGATCGTTGGAAAGCTACAATATCTGAACTTTACAAGGCCCGATCTCACCTACATCACACAACAACTAAGTCAGTTCATGAAAGCACCGAGACAACCACACTGGGATGCCGTCAAGCACGCACTCAAATACCTCAAAGGAACACAGAATCAAGGGTTATTTTACGCAACAGACTCAGATCTAAACCTTACCGCATACTCAGATTCTGACTGGGCGAGTTGTGTTTTCAGCCGACGATCTCTTACCGGTTTTTGTGTGTTCCTCGGGAGATCTCCCATCTCCTGGAAGACAAAGAAGCAAACTACAGTCAGTCGGTCCTCGGCGGAAGTAGAGTATCAAAGTTTAGCCTCAACTACATGTGAGCTTAAGTGGGTCGTTCAGATCTTGAACTATTTTCGAATATAGAATCACGATGCCATACCTTTATTTTGTGATAGTCAAGCCGCGATTCACGTCCCAAGAAACCCCATCTTTCACGAACGCACCAAGCATCTGGAGATAGATCTCCATCTGGTTCGTGATGCGGCAAATCTAAGGTTCATCTGTCTTCAACACGTTCAAAGCCAGCAACAAGTAGCAGACTTATTTACCAAGCCCCTTACCGCACACGCCTTCACTACTTTGCTGCTCAAGTTCGGATCCATCGTGTTTTTCGGGGCTCCGACTTGAAGACGGGGTGTTAAAAGACAGATACATTCTTGGCTACTATTTGGTTCCACATCGGGTCATGGGTCATGGGCTATAACAAATCAGCATGCCCTTACGCGTGGGTATCATCACAAAACAGCTGCACAAATCGCAGCACCCACTGCAAAGGCCACGCCTCACATAAAGCCGCACACAGTCCCTTTTATTCACTCTTTAGTTTTTGTACAGGTTTTATTTTGCTGTACAGTGTCCTTTTGTCGGCTGTAGATAGTGACCTTGCCCATTAGCAAGAATAATGTTTTAGTATAAGAGTCCCTTTGTACACAAAGTCATAAATGAAAAGCACTATTTTCTTCATCATTCTATACATCTTTTCAGTTTGAGAAAATTGTTTTTACCCTGTTTGGAAAAATCAACAAGAGAAAAGTTTGAGAAAATTGTTTTCTCTGTTCTTGAAAAAAGGGTTCTTCAGATTTATTTATAGTCATATCAAGTGTTGAAAGCGGGGCATATTTTTCAGTGTGAAGTACATAGAGGATTCGTAGTTTTGAAGTTTAGTATTGGTTAATTCACAAATTCCAGTATTTATCGTTTACCTATTCTTGTTATTAGTATGTTGTTAAACGTAATAGATAGTATATGATTGCAATTTTTATTTCCGTTGCGTATTGCGATCCTTCAGCTATATCAAAAAAAACTTCCGAATATTAAAACACATAACGACAAATTATATAATTTTATAAAGGAACATTTTATCGTAAAAATTTCAAAAGAACTCTAAAAATTATACTTGAAAGTAAAATTTTTAGTTTAGAAGAGTCGTACTTTTCCATATTCCAGTCTCCTTGTAACACAAACGAGAGTTGTAGAATAATTCAGACTTCATTCGTCATAAGAAACTACACGATCTTAGGTGTGATATAAACTTGTACTGGATAGTAATCGAATCTCAACTTTAAAGAAAGTTGAGAACATAATTAACCTTGCAAGGCATATTCAATTACTTGGACTCGTTTCTGTACAGCCTATTCATTTATTGGTTTCCGACAAAGTTGAACTTAAAAACTTCTCAGTTTGTTACTGTAATTACATGTATTTCAACATCAACAGGAATTACCTGTTATGTGAATAACTTTCCAAAAATAAAAGCTCTCTCTTCTCATAATCATGAAATTATGGCCCATTAGTTGTACACTAGCCACCCCCTAGTTTCCAGCATCTGAGCTTCCATGCTGATATAAGGTTAGCTTAAATGTCAAGGACACTGAGGAATCTCCATACCTAGAAACAAAACCAACACTCCATTGATTTCCAGATGCTTGCTTGCTTAAACCCACCAACCCCATGATCACAAAAATGTTAATCATGCCAGCAAAGGAGTATAACAGTGCATCTCCAGATGATGTAAAGCCTGGTTCTTTGCTCTCTAATCTGCTTGGAACACCTCTGCCACGACTTCCGCTTCATGCTCCTGATAGGAAATGCAGTTGTTGCTATAGAAGAGTCGGTTCAGGGAAGGCTTAGACTTATTTGGCTTCTGAGATTTGGTAAGTGGGTACCAGAAGTTCGGGTTATGGCTTGGTAGAGTAATGAGGAAAATGATCCTTTATATATAGGAAAAGTAACCGAGGAGTTGAGGAGATTAGATATGTGGGGAAATAATTTGTGGTGGGTGGCAAATGTTAGCCTCTGCTTGGGACAATGGGCCATAGTTCCGACACTGTTTATGCAAAGATGACTAAGCAGACAAATTACCTTGTCTGCATTGCCAAACCGACTGGATTAGGACTTGTCATCCAATTAAGGGGTCATTCCTGTCCGCATGCGTTCTTGATTCATAATGGATATATTCTTCCTGCATAATAACAGTGCCACGAATATTTGATAATTTCTGTACACAAAAGAAATACTAATAATAATCTCGGAATAATCCCCTAAGAGGAAGTGAAGAAATTGATGATGCTATGCAGTGAAAAAATATGATTTCCATTGACCAAATAAAACCACTGCCCAGGTCGGATGATTAGGTCCTGACCCTAATTAATTATGTGCATGTCCTAGTCAGTGGCAGCTTGCCACTTGAAATGGAATACAGTAGCTGGTAGCCACCCTTATCTTAAAGTAGGAACCTGTACTTCTCAGATTAGGCTCATTCTACAGATAAAGAAGGTTCTTTTTTTTTTTTTAATAACATGGAGACTTCTAACATGTCATCAGCTGACCAAGTATGTATACAATGTAAATCAAATACTTCCCAACTTTTTATTACGAGAACAAACTTTCATAGATGTTTCGTCTTTCATATTGCAAAAAGTATTAATTCTTAAAATCCTTTTTCTACTTCATGCACTTCATTTTCTAGTTAATATGAATTTCCATTTTTTGTATATGCATACTGGAAGGTCCATCCATCCAAAGAAAATGTACGTGCCATCATTGGTCAACTCACAAAAAATAGCAGTTGTCAGAGGGTATTTCATATTAACATCCTAACCTACCTGAGGAAGAAACATCATCTTTCCCAATTACTGTAAGCTCCAACATATATACATATCAGCGCCGTAACATCCACCGCGGGACCAGCCGGAGGTTAGTGTGATCTATAGGCACGTGCAGGTTGTCGAGCAAAGTTGAAAAACGTATGTAGATAGTCATAGTCAATCACAACAGGGTACCCTGCCCGGTGCCCACCTCAATAATTGCCGCCCTTCAAAACCCAAACTCAGCTCCATGTACAGTCATTTCATTTTAGACTAGAGGCGCTTTAATTCCAGTCTCTTCTTCTTGCCATGCCTTTATGGGAGCACATGGATGTGATACCTCATTTTCAAGCAACAACAAAACTTGGGACTTTCATCTTTTTTTCATTTTCCATGTCTAAATGGGATGAAGATGGTCTCATGTTTCCTCGAAACCTCATGTTCTTCCATAACTTGTTTTGATTAAAGCTTAGGGATTGGTCTTGGGTTGTGGGATGACTATACTTTCTTCAACATTTTGAATGTCATTGAAAAAGCAACGAGAGATCATGTCTTGAATGTACTAAACTTGATGTGGATTTTCTACTTAAACCTACTTGGTAGGATATTAATTTCAGTTGCATATGCAATTTTTTAGTGGAAAAAGGTCGAGAATCATTATTTTAATAATCCCCACGTTCAGTATAGTAATATTGGCAGTAATATTAGCTATTGGTTAAATTATTTTTATATATTATAATTTGTTGATATATTGAAGTAATTATTTTTAAAGTAATATTGGTCATGTTGATTATGAAGATTAAAAAATGATGATTATGTAATAGGCTTTATCTTTAATATATTTTAAGTCATAATATTGTATTTTCAATATGCTCTTAATATTTTTTCAGGTGTTTTAAATTGTAGGAGATGAGTTTTTAAGTGTTTGTACTATTAGAGATCTTAAAATTTAAGTTTTTTTTAATTTCCAAAAACTCTTGCTAGGGACAATTTTGCTTTGCTTTAGCTTTAATATTTTATTATCAATCACTTGGATTAAATTTAAGTTTTAAAATACTATTTTACCAACTAATTTATTTTAAATAATAAGATTATATATTCTTCTATTATTAAAAAATTGTAAACACTATAGAAAAAGACTTAAAAGTATGCTTAGCTCCAATTTTAATGATGCAAAGTTTCCAATATAATTATGATTTTTTTTGGTTCAATAACGTGTGATGTGCTAGATGTTTAACGCAAGAGATGTTGACGAACGATTGAAATGTTAGGACTTTCTTTGATAAGAACACTATATTCAAACTAGTGAAAGTAAAAAAAAAAAAACTATAAATGAGAGTGTGTGTATTCCCATATCCTGTGAAGCCTCTTTTATACAAATAACTTCCACATAAGTAAAGTTATAGCCCAAATTACCTTAATTCTACTATTAAATTGGATTAGCTTTGGAGAAACATTTCAGTCTTTATGTTCTTGAATCCTATATGTTTGATAAATTTGGTTTTCCTAACAAAATGTTTGAGTTATTTTTCTTGATCTATCATCTATAAGTTATTCACGACAATATACATAATAGAGAAAAATAATTCAAACAATTTGAGCAGAAAAGATATGAGTGATATCTCCCTTATGTCTTATACAAAAAGACACTAGGGTTTCTTTCTTATTAAAATTAAACTTTCCAATCATAATAAAAGTCTAATTCTAGTTATAATTATTGTTAGTCCTTAATAGAAGCTAAGAGGGGGTTAATTTGGTGTTTATAAAATTTAACATACTTTTATAACTTGTGAAGTCCATTTAACAAGAAGTAGTACATATAAGAATAGAGATATTGATTAACATAAATCAATCAAATAATTGAACAATAATTTAAAAAGGAAGGGGAGAGAAACTGCAAACTGATTTATAATGGTTTCAAACAACACTTACCTATGTCTACTCCTAAGATATTTTTTGAAATTCCACTATACTTCTTTTTTAAAGAAAAAATAATCTTTGTACAATCTTTTTTCGATAAAGAGGAAATTTTTAATAATCTTCTTACATGATGAAGAGGAACCTCAATTCATTATAACAAATAGGAGTTTTGGCTACATCTTTTTTTACATAAATTTGAAATTCGTAACTAAAAGTAAATCTTTGACTACAAAATTTCAAAATCATAGCCTCTTATAACAATACCTTCAACTTAAAATATTTCGCGGGGTTATTTAAAACTATTATCTATGTTTAGCATAGGCTACATTTTATTTTGTAGCTAAAGAGATTTGACAACATTTTTTTACTATGAGCTTTGTCTCGTAGCTAAAATGATTTAGGGACATTTTTTACTGTGAGTTTTTTTCCTAATGAAATGTTTTTAGCTACAAAAAATATTTCGTAGCTAATAAGCTTTGGTGACTTTTTTAACTGTGAACTTATTTTCGTAGTTAAAAACCTTGTAGTACAAAATATTTTTCATAGCTAAAACACACAAATCATTTAACTATCAACTACAAAAATAAATTTTGTAGTTAAAAAGATTTCGCTACGAAGTTATTTTCGTAGCAAAATAGAAGAATATTAAAAATACTGAAAATGACATCGTTTTGATAACATAAAGACACTCATTATTTGTTTTTCCTTCCGTCTTTCTTTGTCTTCTAACATCTTCCTTGTTTGTCTTCTCTCTAACGTGTTTGCTCTAGTAGTGTGTTTTCTCAAGTTTCTTCATCTATCTTCGTTTGTTTTTAGATATGTTATTTACAACTCTTCTCTCCAATTTTTTGGTCTCTCTAGTGTGTTTTGATGAATTTTGAACTTCTCAATTTCTAAAACCTAAGTTTTGTCATTCAATTATAAACATAAGATTGAGGTCTTATTCGTGTGTTATTCTTTGTTCTTTTTCTAATAACAGGACAACCTGGGGTTGTTATTTTTAAGGTTTTAAGTAAATTGTGTTGTGTATTAAAGCTTTGTCTACAACCTTACACACAATTTATGTCACTCTTTCTTTGCAGTGAAGATTTTTGTCTCATCCTTCTGGTACTTGCTACTTGAAATATCATGGATGTTTAGCTTAACAGAATACTCTTTCCTCACAAGCAGATCACTAGAAAGCTTTCGATTTTGGATTCTTGCAAACCACAAAATGTGACAGGATTGGTGGAGTAATTTTTTGATCAACTTGGAATGTGAGGTCAAGTCCAACTATAGGATGCAAACAATGAACACATTGGAGGTGTTTGGCAAATTGTTGATAAGCTGTTTTTTAGCTTATTAACTAAATGTTAGCTTTTTGACCATCTTAAAAAGCTATTGATGTATTTGGTGAATGGCTTATTGGTTAGCTTATTTAACTCGAATAAGTTGATTTCTAAAAGCTCTACAAGAGGAACTTTTTTGATGATCAACCAAAAATATTGTACCCTCCTTTCCTAATTTTTGAATTATGCTATTTATGCTATAGTGATATTATGGATAATTCAAACTAAAATTCATGCATAACTAAAAAAATCATGCATGTATTCTACAGTGATAAAAAAAATTTACAATGAAGTAAGTTCTTCAGTTACAAAACGTGGGAGTTTTTTTTAACCAATGAAATAAGTTTTTTGGTTACATAATAAAAAATATGTTATACTGACAAATTTTTTTAGAATGTTCTATGTTTTTTATTAAAGTTAAAAACTTAAATTTTTGTAAAATTAAATATCTAATTATGGCCTTACAAATTCTTTTTGTTTTACGTCATGCCCTCATAAATCATTTTACACTTAAGTAGTTAATATTAAACAACTAATTTTACCAAACATCTTTAATAAACAACTAATGTTATCCGCTGGTCAAATAAGCTAATATAATCAACTGTTAGCTAATCGTTGATAGAATCAGCTAACAACTAATGCAATCCGCTGATTGCCAAATAGGGACATTGTTTAGTACATAAGAAATAACTTTTGAGTTGGCATGAGCTAGTTAGCTTTTGATGTGAAAGAAAAAAAAAGGACACATAGCAGTAGATAAAGGCTGCTCTGAACATGCAACAGATGAAGACAAAGGCTGGAATTGTAGTGTGACAGTGGCTCAAGTTAAATGGAGTGGAGAGAGATGACTCACTTGGAATTGGTCAAAAGTGTAAAACCCATTTTTAAGTCTCGTGTAAAAGAAATTTCTTTGAAACTTGAGCTGTCACAAAGCAACAGATAGGTTGAAATTCAAAATAATATTTATTTTCTTTGACAAATTTAGAGATGCTAACTAAGTTTTTAGTAATGGATGGAACATGTAAAATGTTTGACAGAGCTAGTGAATGATTAAAAAGAAATGAAGAATAAATAATAGAGTGACAAATGTGTTTGATTGATAAACCTGCTCCACTGCCTATATGTACACATTCAGAACCCTTGTGCTGAAGGTTACAGGAACTTGGTGTAAGGTGGTCAGCAGCTACAGTATCAGGGTACCAATTGGGATCATGCAGTGTTTCAATCATAGCACCAAAAATAGAATTATTACCATCCGTATTAGTAATAGCAGAGTTGCAAGAGTCAACTCGATTGACTTGTTTACTATGTTGTTTACTATATTGGCACATCAAAGGCTAGGCCTTTTATGCTTTTGTAAGTAAATTTCTTTTATCAGTTTAAGCATGGCGATGGACTATAGGCCTAAAGTTAACATCCCCTTTGGCCTTTTGAATATATTTTTCTAAGGGAGTTTTATGTATAACAGTATATAGAAGTTGAATACTCTACTAGACGTCATATGTAAAAGACAAGCGGAATGTATGGCACTCAAATTGCAAATTTTTAACTTTGCATTTTCATTCTCTTATTATCTTTTTAGCTTTTGTAAGTAAATTTCTTTTATCAATTTAAGCATGGAGATGGATTACAAGTCCAAAGTTAACATCCTTTTTAGCCTTTGGAATATATTTTCTGAGGAAGTTTTATATAGAGCAGTATATAGATTATTTCTTTCACACGCCGACTTGATTACTTAGTTTTATAGGAAGGTTGATTTTATTACTTATGTTTTCTAGAGTATTTTCTACGAACATAAGGTAAGTTTAGGTCTTGAAACCTAATGTTTAATTATTTATTATATTTAAATATTTGTTTGACATGAAAAGAGATGAGATCATTAACATCTTTAGTAATTTTCCAATCTAACAAAAGAGAACATATTTGAGACTTTCTTTTGTTTAAGTTACATGTTCGCATATTAGAGTTTAGATGTTTGCATCTTTTGGTCAATGATTTTGAGTTTCATAGTACCTATTCCACACCCGTTTCAAGTCTAAAAAAATTTGGGCTTCTTATTTGGTATTGGTTATTTTATAGTGGAACATCTAACTCTATAGCTAATAAGGTTATACGTAAGGTTATCTTAAAGTCATCATATGATATAAGGTCTTCTAATTGATTCTTTCTTAAGATTTTTGTTATGCTTGTTAAGAATGATGATATTAATACTTTAATTACAAAGGTAGTCCAACAAAAGGTGTTGAAGCTCATAACAATGAAAGCACACATTGAATCAAATCTTATAGTTCTTGCTTCGAAATTTAAAGGTATGTTTAAAACCCACTACTTGAATTCTTGTGAAAATTTGAGTAAAATCTTAGATACATAGATTGTAGATATATGCTTAAACACTTTATTAACATCATTGCAAACTAGTTAGGACATATTTGGAAGTGGCTTTCACGTTCTTTTTCTATAAAAGTGCATGTACAACTAGGTTTTGGAGATGGGTTCATGCTTCCTATTATAAACTAGCTCATATTTCTTAACGACAAAATCTTATGTTGTCATATCTCTTATTATAGGGTTTGTCATAGTTTGTTAACCAATTGCATTCTTTGGTAGAATTCAAAATTGGTATGTCAATTTTGATTTACCACTATGTTATTTACAACTTAAATTGCATTTAGTAATTTACTTATAATTGTATAACTATATGCACAAAAGTTGGATGACTCATTGGAAATGGTCCAATCAATACTTAAAAGGACTGAAGACTTTTATGAAATTTGTAAAAGATCAAATGTGTTTAGAATGTGAAATTCATTGTCCATGTATAGATTGCTTAAATTTCTACAATCAAAGTCAAACTATGGAATATAATCTCTCTATACTAGATGGATTTAATATGGCAAACGTTCTAAAACAAGTAATGTTAAAATTGTTGATACAGGTGATGATGGTGATAACAATAATGGTGTAGATGATAGCGATATTAATGATGACGTAGATGATAGGATTGGAGAAATGTTAGAAGATGTGGACAATTATATGAAGACTATGAATGATAATACTTTGCCTAATACATTTGATATAATTATTAAAGATAATTTTGATAATTTATTAAAACCTGATCAAGAAGAATTATATCCAGGGTGTTCTAATTTCTCACAGCTATCTTTTGTTGTCAAGTTATTGCACTTGAAGGTATGTAATAGGTGGAGTAAAAAATCTTTTAACATATTAATTAAGTCGCTCAATGATGCATTATCGATCAGCCGCAAATTTCCTAAATCTTACTATGAAGCAAAAAAAATTATTAAGGGACCTTGGATTAAGATATATATCAATATATCTTTATAAGTATGATTGTGCTATCTTTTGGAAGAACATTAAAGATCTTTAACAATGTCCTATTTATGGTGCATCAAGGTGGAAAGTGGATGATGGAAAAGGAGAAAAGATACATCATAAAATCTTGATATACTTCCTTATTAAATCATAAATACAAAGGCATTTTATGTATTAAAAAAATAGTCATAGATATAAGGTGACATAAAAAGAAACAAATTGATGATAACATTATGGGTCATCTAGGATAATCAAAAGCATGGAAAGACCTTGATGTTAAGTTCCATGGTTTACAAAGGATTGTCGTAAAGTTCATTTGGTAATATAAGTACTTCTTATAGCATGTGGCTAGTAATTCTTGTACCATACAATTTACCTCTATAGATGTGAATGAAGAAGCCTTTTTATTATTGTATTTACTTGTTACAGGACCTACTGCTCCTGGTAAGGATATCAATGTATACATGCAACCACTAATTGATGATTAAAATCATCTCTGGAAGGTTGAATTAGAAACTTATGATGTTGTTGAAGGTGAAAATTTTAGAAAGCATGTGACTGCTTTGTGAACTATAAATGATTTTCCAATTTATGGCAATTTTTCTAGATAGAGTACTAAAGGGTATATGGCATGTCCTACGTGTAACCATCAAATTCATTCAATGAGGCAACAAAGTAAAATATATTATATAGGACATCATCGTTACTTATAAATGGTGAAGAAGCAAATTGTTTAATGGCAAAGTAGAACATAATGAAGCTCCTTTGCACTTGTCAGATGATGGTGTGCTTGATCAACTATCACATTTGCAAGAGTTTACACCTAGCAAATACCCAAGTAATAGAAAGAGAAAGTGAACTTTTCTTGATCTTAATTAGAATAGAAAAGCATATTTTTCAATTTTTCATATTGTAATCTTGAAGTAATGCATATTGAAAAAAAACATTTATGAGAATATTTAAAGTACTTTGATAGGAATTGACGACAAATCAAAAGACACATTCAAGGCTATATTAGCTTGGAAGACATGAATATAAGAAAATATTTGCATTTGAAAAGGAGAGATGATGGGTCATGCATGATTCCACCTACATGTTACAATATGTCAAAAAAGAAGAAGAAACAAACTGTTTTTCAATTTCTTAAATCAGTTAAGTTTCTTGATGGGTATGCATCTAATATAGCTCGTTGTGTCAATGCTAATGAAGGAAAAGTTTCCAGGTTGAAAATTCATGGCTGTCATGTACTTCTACAACAATTAGTTCCTATTGGAATATAGGGGTGTTTGTCGAAGGAAGCGTTTGTAACTTTGGCACAATTGGATGATTTTTTTAAGCAATTATGTTATAAAACACAAAAAATATAAGAACTTAAATGGAAAGGGACATGGTTTTGATTCTATATAAGCTTGAACTATTTTTCCCTCCATCATTCTTTGATGTTATAGAGTTTTCCCACCATCATTCTTTAATGTTATGGTGCATTTGGCAATTCATTTACCATAAGAGGCAAAATTTTATGGAACAGTTCACTTTCAATGGATGTTCCCAATTAGGTAATTTATATTCACTTCTACATTTTTGTCTTCAATTATTATTTAGTAACAAATGCTAATGCTTTATTTTTTTTAAGGTTCTTAGGCTCTCTTAAACATTACGTACACAATAGAGCTCAACCTAAAGTCTCTATTATAGAGGCTTATGTATCGAATAAATACTTGACATTTGTTCTATGTACTAAAACGATGTGGATACAAGATTTAATAGAGAAGAATGTAACTTTGATTTGGATCAAAATGGTGCCTTGTCAATTTTCTCCAAAAAATAAGGTCACTTAGAACAAGAAAATATGTGGAGTTACTAAAGATGAACTTGAAATTGTCCATTTGTATATTTGAACAATTGTGAGAAAGTTGATTTATATATGGATTATGTATATTACTTCTCATTCATTATTTCATATTCAAATTTAGCATTCAACCTCTATTTTGTTTACATCAATTTACTTTTTTAAATAGATAGCATAAAGATGATATTAGAAGAAAAGGTAAGGTTAATGTTGAAGAAAGACATAAGATAAACTTCCCATCATCGTCTAAGAATCGAGCAAGTTATTCATGTAATAGTATGAACAAATGAACGTTATAGGTGAGATTACAACATTATCGTTTAATTATATTTTTTATAAATGATACGATTACATAACTGTAAATTGTTAGAAGCGATGACAACATTATATGCTTTGGCATATGGGCCTCATATGTGTGGGAAAAATATACAAGTTGCATTATTAATAGAGTTACATCCAAAAAAAGAGCGTGACAGTCAACTTAGAAGCCAAAATTATGGTGATGATGGTGATGAAGTATATTAAGAGATTAAATCACAACTGAATAATGTAGCTCTCAAAATAGAAGATGAGGATATATCATCATTCTATATAAGAGATGTTGATTCTAATATACTAAAAGTAACTAAAGTATAAGACAATATTGTCGTAAAAAGAGATGAAAACTATAATGAGGGTTATATGAAAATGATGATACTTTTCCAAATATAATAGCGATGAAGATTTGAATCATAATGCAATTAGTGATGATGATTCTGAAGATCTTGATTATTATGATTAAAGGTACCATAAAGGTGCTCTTTCTATTATCTTATTATAAAAGTATTATTTCGAGTCACAAAAATAGCTTCTTTATAAAAATACAAAAGGAAGGTTGCATACAATTAATGACCCCCCCCCCCCCAACCTTCGCAAAGTAGGGAGCCTTGTACACATGGTTTACCATTAATGTTGGTAACATTTATATTGTTAATGTAAATAATGTTGATGATTTATCATAATTATAATAATTGAATATATCATGAAAGTGCTCTTTCTATTGTCTCAAATGTAATGTTGGTAGCATTTATGATGCTAATATGATTAATATTGATGATTTGTGTTGCTAATGCGATTAATGTTGATGATTGAATGTATCTTGATTATGATGATTAAATGTATCATGAAAGTGCATGGTTTATTTTCTCAAACGTAATGTTTGTAATATTTATGTTGTTAATGTGATTAATATTGATGATTGAATGCATCTTGATTATGATGATTGAATGAATCGTAAAAGTGCTTTTTCTGTTATCCCAAATGTAATATTGGTAATATTCATGTTATTAATGTGATTAATATTGATGATTGAATGTATCTTGATTATGATGATTGAATGTATCATAAAAGTGCTCTTTATATTGTCTCAAACGTAATGTTAGTAACATTTATGTATTTTTTTCTTATAGTATCCAACATAATGGCACCTGTAGAAACAAAGGGAAAAAGGTAGCAGCTATCAAACCTATAGAACAGAGGGATGTGCAACTTCAACTAGATCAATCAATTGATGCCATAAATTCAATTATTAGCCAACAACAACATTATACTTCAAACAACAATGAAATTAATCAAGCATGTTTAAAATTTCTATACCTTTAAGTGATATCATATTCTTTCTTTAGCCATAGGAAATAGAGCTAGATTTATATATATATATATATATCTTTTTCTTATCATATTCTTGGTTTAGCCATAAGAAATAAAGCTTGCTCTAGTACATTGTTACAACAAAGCAATAATAATATTCTTCCTTCAAGTCACACACAACTTCATTTTGCCTCAAACAACAATGAAGTAACTAGTGCAGGTTTGTTTTTTAACACCTTCAACTAGACTTATGCTCAAATATATATTTATATATTCTAATATTTTCTTATCATTATTGATTTGTTGCAAAGAATGAATGTTGCATTGAATTGCAAGTTATTAATACAGATTGATACTCAACAAGGTCTTCCTATAAACAAGATCTAATCTGCATAAGTTGAGGATTATTGCAAGAATAGAATTACTTCGCCTAAAACATGTTAAGGACTTGAAGGAAGAAAATTTGCTTGAAAATTCTTTGGATAAAGTTATGTTAATTTTTCAAAATATTTAATTACATGCAATATTGTTTAAATGATTTTAAGATTAATTACACCTTTACTTATTGTTCATAGTTGAAATTGACTATTGTGGATATTGAGAACTCAGATGTTTTAAAACTGTGTTACTTCATTATTGAAACAAAGGACCAAGGATCGTCATTTCAAGTTGCATAAGTATTATAAATCTTGTCCTTCTAATGCAAAGGCATGAAGACATATTCCTAAATGAATGTCTAAAGAAAATAGGAATAGTTTGTGTGATTATTAGGTTAAATTGAATGTTCAGGTTTGTTTTCTTTGCCTTCACGTTTACTTTCATTAATTTTGTTAGATGATTTAATAGCTATGATATCTTTTTTTCTTGATTTAGGAAAATTGTAAAAAGGCAAAGGTTAGCAGAGAAAAAATGAAAACACCTTATAATTAAGGGTCAAAATCATTTGTAGTTGTTAAAAACGAATATGTAAGATCTTTGTTTGCAAGTTACACTTATATCAATAAATACTACATTATTTATTGTACATTGTATTTTTGTTTCATAAAATAAAGTGAGAAGGAACAACATGGACAAGAGTGTGATAGGATCACATTATATAAAGTTGCTTACTATAAGGAAGGTAAAAGATGGACGTTAGAAGAAGCAGAAAACAACTATGTAATTATAAAAGTTTGTTCAATATTTTTTCATTTATTAATGTGGTAGTAAGTAGTAATATCTTGATTGAATATTGGTTTTATTTTCTTAATTTTAGAATAAGATGTAAGAGTTATTAGAGAAATCTATCTTTGACAAGAATGAGTTCATTGTAGAAGACATTTGTGATACAATACTTGGTACTCATTCTGGCTATGTGAAAGGTTTTGGCTAAGACCCTAAGCCAAATGTTTCAACCTCAACATATAAAACAATCATTGAACACCTTCAAAAGGAAAACAACAAGCTTAAGGTTGCATTATAAGTTAAAGTAATCAGGGGACAAGAAACTCGAACAAAATTAGCAAAGCATGATATGTTATTCAAAAGATTACTTAGCCCCAATTATGATAGAAATGAAGAGGAAAGTGAAGGGTATTAATTCTATCTCATATAATTTTTTCTTTCAATTCCTATATATACTATGATTTTAATTTAATAATTTTTTTCGGATTACATAATGGGTAAAGATGCAACTAGTGAGTGATTATGTTATGAATGGTAAGTTATGTGATATTTGCTTTAATTATAACCAGATACTTATTGTATCAATACTCACAATAATTTTTGTTGATTTTAACTAAACTTTTTGGATGATTACAGGTTCATCGACATAGTTGTTCGAGTTATGATCTAATATTTTTGTAATCTAAGCACAAACTGATCTCTTTGTTTTTTGTTCAGTTTATAAGAATTGTTAAAGTTATCATTAATATCTTGTACAGGAATAAATGATCATATTTTAATGTTATATTTTTTTGTTAATATAATTTAATAATATTTATATAATTTTACTTTATATATACAATGTTTGATATTTTGAATTAATAATATTTTTGTCGGTTTAATTTTATAATAAATTTACAGTTAAAAATATATCGATACATTATATACAAAACAAATTGTTCAATATGATGGATTAAAAATGTAACAAATAACATATCACAACATTATTAAAAACATAGCAAAAAACATTTGGCTATAATGTGAAAAATGTAGAAAATAACATTTGGCTACATTTCTGAAAACATAGCTAAAAATATTTGGCTACGTTACAGAAATTGTAGCTGATAATATTTAGTTATGTTATAAAAATCATAGCTAATAGTATTCAGCTACAAAGATGAAATCATAGCCAAAAAAATATTGGATACATTTTATTTTCAGTCATTCATTTGATGCCAAAATTTTCTCTACCAATATTCTGTTTTTAACTAAATTTTGTTAATTATGGCTACGAAATATTTCCGTAGCTAATAGTTTTGTCTATGATTTTTTTACGGCAAATAATTATAAGCGACACTTTCAAACAATTAATTATGTTTTTCCATAGCCAAAAGTTAATTTTTTTGAAGGGATCCTACTTGAAACACCCCCATGTATAGTAATATAATGTCCTAACTACATTTTACAACTTAAAATAACTCACCTTATCACTTGATAATTACAAAGAGACTCGCTTATACAAATATGAGAGAATGATACTCAAATGATTAAAAAAATCACTTTAAAATGTGTTTCAAAGATACCCGATTGTTTCTTGATACTAAAACCAATTAGAAAATATTATTTTTAAGTTTTTAGACCCTTAATAGCCATACGAGCCAAAAACTAGTCATTACAATGGCTAGTTGTAAAGTAATAGTCTACTAGTACGACATATTGGTCAACAAGTCAACATTGAATTTGCAGATTCACTAGCCATTGAAATATTGGTCAACCAATAATATTATTATAAAATCCCAGTATGTCAAATTTGATAAATTTAACTTATATTGGTCAACCACTAATCCATAGTTGATAAATTAACCCAGAAATATGATTTTAGCAACTTTAAATGCTCAAACCTAATTTGTTTAATGCAATTATGATTTAAACACCCAAAATATTCCCTAAAGAGTGTTTAAAAGATCAAGACGCTTTTTTATTAAAACCAAAGGTTTCTTGATGAATGAAAAAACTCATGCAATAAATTGATATGAAATGTTTGTGCATAGAGAGCCTTTTAGAACATCAAAATGACTAAATGAGATTACGATTAGCATTAAAAACTAAAGAATGACCTTGATGTTACTTATTCATGATTTATTCTTAACTTGATCTTCACTTTGTAAGTTGCATATTTTATCCTTTCTTTTATCAACTTCATAAATTACCTTCTTGAGTTTATAATTATATCTTGTTCTCATATTCTTCCTTTTCAAAATAACAAATCCATTAATTGTACTTATATTTTGTTATCATCAAAACATCAATTAGAGCATTCCTTGGTTCAACAATCTCTTTCTTTTTTATAATGACAAAATATTTGCAATATTAGAGAGTGGTAATAAACTTAAGTGTACAACCAACTATCAATATCAAGATAATAATTAGCTTCCCCTAATTAATGTATAAATCATAATTCAATATCAAGAACAAAAGAGATATTCAAAGAATTATCCATATATATAGATTAAAAAATTTACTCAAGCATAAAATATCATGATATAGAAGTTGTCACACATACAAAAGTCACTCCCCTTAAATATAATATAAAAAATCTTTCTCGCCATTTCTGGAATCACCAAAAAGAAATTGTTTATCTAAAAATGTAAAAATATAAGGTGTCATGTATCAAGCTAACTTAGTTAAAATATCAAAACTAATTTGATCAAGGTTGATACACTTGTTTAAGAAAGAGTGCTATTAAATATTTAAATAGTCAAAACAATTATTTAAAAGGTTAGTTTTGATTTTAAAAAACCCTAATTGTGTCTAATTTAAAAAATCCCTAATTTCGTTAACGTGTCCAAGTTAAAATTTTTAATTAAAGTAACATGAGGAAGTAAAGACAAAATTAGAGTTGGAGTTATAAAAATATAAGTAAAATTGCAATATCCAACAATCAATTTCAAAAAAGAATGTATAATTTTAGAAGCTCCAAAATTTCAAAAATAATGATGGAATAAAGTAGTTAAATGTGAAAAAAAAGATGAAATCACATGTGGTTCTTAAAAAGTTTGAATGAATCACATATTTATAATAAAAATTCTAAAATGTAGGGATTAACTAAAAAGAATGTGAGTGCTGGTAGACTTTAACATGAAGGGAAAAGAACAAAAAAGAAGATAATGTAGTTAGTTGCAATCTAGGATGGTGTTTCTCAAATAAAAGGGTGAGTTAACTAAAGGGTCGTTTAGTTCTACTTCTGTTTTTCTGTTGTAGCTTTTAGTTTTTGTTTTATATTTTTAGTTTCTGCTTTTCTTTTAAATAAAAACAAAAACTTATTTGGCTATTAATATCAATGTAGTTATATTTTGATTATTGATGATAATTACATATTAGATAAAACTTAATGATAAATTATTTTTTAATTAATTAAATTTATTTTAATTTCTTAGATAATATTTATTAAAAAATTATTAAAAAATTATTTGTTTTAATAAATAAATTTAAAATTAAATTAAATTTTAATTATTTATTCAAATTTTAATTGAAATTTATATTTTTGAATATATTTTAAATTTAATTGTATTTATTAATAATTAATTAATTAATTAATTTTATTATAAAATTGAATTAAATTAAATTATTCATAATTTTTATTAATAATTAATCTAAATTAATTAAATATATAATATTAAATTAAATTATTCGTAATTCTTATTGATAATTCATATCTCATATAATATATATTTAGATGAAACTAAACTAGATTATGGGGAAAAAAACACTCTTTGTGGTTTCCATGAAAACTGGAAGAAACCAAAGTCAAAAACAGAAACTAAAAACTCAAATAAACAAGTTTTTTATTAAATTTAAAAACAAAAACAAAAAACAAAAAACAAAAACAAGGCCCTAAGGTTTTAAGAGGCATAAGCAAGAAAAATGAAAGAGAAGAAAAAAGAAAGAGAAATTTCTTAAATCATAATGATTGGTCAATTACATAACTACACTGGTTGACCAGCGTTTGACTCAAATAAGATAGGTGAACATTTGTTTTGAACTCACTACATTGGTCGACCATAGACCCATATTAGTTGACAAATAACTAGTGTGGTCGACCAATATATGAAACCAATCTACTTTCAAGCTCATTGAAAAAAAAAGTTTTTTTGTATATTAAGGGACATTTGTTGACCACTTGAATACATTGTTCAACCAATGTACATAGGTGGTTGACTAAAGGCGCAACAAAACTTCTTACAAACTTACTAAAAAGATTTATAAAAAAGTATATGATTTTTTATAACACTAGTCATCCATATAAAGATATTGGTCAAATAATATGTTCTAAAAAGCTAGAAAATAATCTCAAAACTCAAATAAAATATTAAAATAATTAATCAACCGAGTAAATATCAATAAAAATGAGTTAAATAATATAAGGGAATCTTTATCATATACAATACCCATATAACCAGATCTAATTTATCCTCATCCAATAGTTTAGAGAAATTACTACTTAATTGATGAAAATTCTAACTTAATATTCTTATTTTGTTCAATAATTTGTAAGGTAGGTACTAAGGTCTACATTATACTCTAAAAAATATTCAATTCCTTATTCATAGAGTAAACCTGATATTCATCACTAAAGTTTTAAACTCAAATCGATAAAGAAGTGCAAGATGTCTCATATTGCTAAAACATGACCTAATATTTACCTCTTGTTAAACATTACCTATGATATGATCTGAAAGAAGATTCTTCTTGAATTTTTAATTGATTAAAAGCATCTCATCCTTCTTATTATCATCACTTGGCTTAACAGTTGGCTCTTTTGAAGAGTCTTTTTCCATTCTTGCTCCTTTTAAGGACTAATTTTTGTTATATTTTGCATAAACATTTTAAAGAATTTCTTAGACACAAGAAGGTTAGATTTATCAAGATGAAGAAAACATAAACTCTTTAAAAAATAATACTATTATCTCCACTACATGTCATTTGCATTTTAAAAACCTACAAAACAAGTCAATCAATGTGTTTTAGGTAGCTAGATAAGCTTAGTTCCATGATTATTAGGCTCCTTTTACTTTTCAACCTACATTTTCAAGGTTTTGCTTACCATCCTTTTTTTTAATAAAATAGAATCTATCAATATATCTGTACAATGACATAATATGTTGTATGAGTAACGATGATGCATAAGTATATTACTTGGTATTCTATGTAACGTATGCATAATGAGGAATCATCTTTTGAATATTAAAGGTGTTGAATATTTTCTTAGGGTTGTGAAATTTCCTATCATGATTTTATGTATAATGCATATTTTGAATTAAAGCTTAATCTGTGCTTATATATGAGTGAATTTGCACATTATCGTGGAAGTTATACTTATTTTTCCTTTAACAATATTGAACCCTATGCCTAGATTGTGAGCCATATACGAAAGTATGATGCTTACTTTTAAAATTAGTTCTAATGGATGTGGCATGTGCATACGTATGCTTATATTGGGATGCTCCGTACTCATTTTTCACATTAGGCAATGATTTTTTGGTACGCAAATATTTTTTTATTTACAAACATAGTTCTAGAATTGGCTTCACTTCCATGATTGTACCCTATTTTATGCTTGTTATTGGAATTTTTTTAAAACTTCTAGCAAGTTTTCTATTTTTTCACTCCCTTTAGTAATTTTGGATAATGAATCTTCAAGAG
This sequence comes from Erythroxylum mucronatum, assembly GCA_027563825.1. NCBI lineage: Eukaryota > Viridiplantae > Streptophyta > Magnoliopsida > Malpighiales > Erythroxylaceae > Erythroxylum > Erythroxylum mucronatum. Next base: position 9,021,002 of record JAOSBP010000004.1, on the reverse strand, counting down.
CATAGATCCATTTTTCAATGTCTCTTTTTTATGTGATAATGTGTATAATGTTTGATTGTAATGTCCACATTTTTTGATTCTTTGATAGTATACAATTCACTTTTCATCTTTGAATTATCATTCATGCATACATCAAATAGTTTTTAACTTGAGTTCAAAAGATAATTTCTTCCTTTTGTTACTTATAATTTCTAAAATTTTGACTAATTCATCATATGTCAAATTACTATCACTATCACATAAATTATAATTTGATGTTGCGTTATCATCATCTGTAATGATAAAGCATATATGAGCTATCTCTTTTTTATACTCATTTTCATATTCATTTGTGTCATCTCAAATCGAAGTTTTAAGTGCTTTCTTCTTGTCCTTATATAGAGGAAATTATGACTTCATGTTGTTAGGGTTTACATTAAAAGAAAATAATGTTATGGATTTCTGTTTTAAATCACTTTTACTTCTTTAGAGTCCTTTCTTTTGAAGAATTTCTTCTTCAAGAACATCTTGAATTTTCTAGTGATTAAGCCAATGTCTTCATCTTTTTAAATAGTTTATGTCTCTTCCTCTTTGTTATATTCTTTTTCTAAGACCTTGAACATTAAATTCTTTTTCTTTGGAAGCATCGTTTCTTCTTGTATTTCTTGGAAACTCATTTTGTATGTAAGAAAAGAGATCCAATAAGTTTCTCTAATAATAATGTTGTTAAATTTTTGGTTTCATGTTTAGTCGTTACTTTAGCTTCTCACGCCTTTGGAAAGTGACTTAAGCAACTTTCTTACTATTTCAACATTAGTATAACTCTTTCCAAGACCTTTGAGAGCATTAATAATATCAATAAAGCTAGTATACATGTTAGATATGCTTTCATCATGTTTTATTTGAATAAAAATTATATCAATGTGCTAGCAAGCCAACTTTGGTTTCCTTTATTAATTTGTTCCTTCATGTGTAACTTTTAGAGTATGACAAATGTCATGAACTGTTTCACATAAAGAAACTCTATTAAATTTTTTTCTTCCTAATGCACAGAATCAAGAAAATTTTATTCTTGTTTTCCAATAAAGATAATCATTTTCATACAAAAAAGGGCTACACTAATAAATTTTGTCTCTCTTAGTAAAAAGATGATGAAGATGCTCCTAAATATATCAATATGATCTTTGATATGGGATTTAATTTGAAATGCTAGCCTTCCCTCTCTAATACCACTTATTAGTTCATAATGACATGCAAGAGGGGGTAAATTGAGTAGTTACAAAATTCAACAAACTTTTGTAACCAGTAAGCTTAATTTTAAAAAAATCAATATATAAGAATAAAGAGATTGCTTAATATAAATCAATTAAACTACTAAAAAATAATTTAAGAACAATAGGGAAGAGAGATTGCAAACTGATTTATAGTGGTTTAGTAATTAACCTTTGTCTACATCCACTCCCAAGATAGTTTTTAGAATTCCACCATAATTATTTTTTCAGTGAAAAGAATAAACTTTGTATAGTCTTTTTTAGGCAATGTGGAATCCTATTAAGTTGTTCTTTTAAGGTAAATAATTACACTATAATTATTCTTACAAAGAAAAGAATAACCTTTACACAATCTTCTTTCACGATGAAGAGAAACCTCAATCCTACTTAGAACTCCACCAAGTGCAATAATATAATGTCCTAATCAAATCTTAAAACTTAAAATACCTCACTTTATCACTTGATAATTCCAAGAGGCTCACTCACACAAATATGAGATAATGATGCTCAAATGATTGAAAAACACTTCAAAATGTGTGTGAAAGATATTAAAATGCTTCTTAATGCTAAAACTAATGAGAAAACATGCATTTATACGATTTTGGGACACTTACTAACTGTTGGAGGCAAAACATTAGTAGTTACAATGGCTAGTTATAGAGCACTAGGTCAACTAGTATAGTATATTAGTCGACTAATGTGAATTGAACAAATTCATTAGCTATTGAGATGTTAGTTGATTACTAGGCATATTATTCAACCAAAATGATACAATAGTTGACCAATACATTAACCTATGTTACTACAAATTCTCAATCCATTAAATTTGACAACTTTTACCTATATTAATGGATCACTGACCCATATAGGGAGACAAATCCACCTAAAAGCATGATTTTAACAACTCCAAATGCTCAAACCCAATTTCTTTAATGCAATTATGATTTAAACACTCTCCAGCATTTTCCTTAAACAGAGTTTGAAAGATCAAGCAACTTTTTTACTAAAATCAAAATCTTCAAGAGGTTGATGAATGAAAAGACTTATGCAATAAAGTGATATAAAACATTTATACATGGTGAGCCTTTTAGAACATCAAAGTGACTAAATGATATTACAATTAACATTATAAACTAACTAATGACCTTAATGTTCATTTTTTATTCTTTTGTTCTTAACTTGGTCTTCACTTTATAAGTTGCAAAGATCATCTTTTCTTTTGTTAACTTGATGAACTATCATCTTGAGCTTATGAATACATCTTGTTCTTATATTTCTTCTCATTTTATGTTTTCTTATCATCAAAATATCAATTGAAATCTTCCTTGGTTCAATAATTATAATAAAATTAAATATCTCATATTTTTATTATTAAAAATTCTCAAACTTCACAATTAAGTTCAACTAAATTTAAAATATTTTTTTCTTTTTAACTGTTGTTTATATGTGACTCAATAAGTTCCTTATATGTTGACAATAGTTATAAAATATAATTCTAATTCATAATTGGAATTAAAAAATTAAAACTCTTTTTAATTTATCTTTAGTTCTCCAATTAAATAATATATATATATATTGGTAAGTAAAAGAGCTAACAACTAGCTAGATCTAATAACAAGATTAATGTGTCGAGTGCGACTAACACCCATGCGATCATCATTGAGAGTTTGCAATATAACCACCGGGGGCTGTTAAAAAACCACCACACCCAAAGACACCTCAGGTCTGATTCGAGCCATAGCATCAGCTGTAGCGTTTCCCTCCCTAAAAA
>JAOSBP010000004.1:8987465-9010214 GCA_027563825.1 Erythroxylum mucronatum | reverse complement strand
GGCTTGACGGAAGTTGATTGGATCATCTTCCACCATACCAATGTCAACTTCATGTTCTTGAAGAAATACAACATAATTATCTAGAATTGCTCTTCTTCTCTCTCTGGTGGATCTCCTTAATGACATAGGTTCTTGAGGTTATAGAGTTTGTTCTTCTGGAACAAGTTGTTGAACTTGAGGAGAAGTTTCCATGACATTGTCTTGATTCGGAATTGCTTATTGAACAATGCTAGAAATGGAAATTTATCCCTGATCATTGTCAATAGAAATTAGACGAATTTCAATATGTTCCTCTTCAAAACAAAGTCCTTAATCCTATCTCCCACCGCAAACTCAACATCCTTAAAAAACTGGGCATTTCCTGTCTCAAAATTTGCCTTAGTAGTGGGATCATAAAACTTGTAACCCCTTAATCTTTCAGAATATCCAATAAAGTAACAATTGATAGTCCTTAAGTCCAGTTTCTTTTCATTTGGTCTATAAGGCCTTGCCTCAGCTGGACATCCCCAAATGTTCAAGTGCTTTAAACTAGGCTTCTTGCCCATCCAAAGCTCATAAGAGATCTTATATGTTGCTTTAGTTGGAACTTTGTTGAGTATATATGTTACGGTCTTTAATCCTTCTCCCCAGAGTGATTCTTGTAAGGTAGAATGACTAATCATACTCTTCACCATATCCTTAAGCATTCTATTTCGTCTTTCAACAATACCATTCATACTAAGCGAACCCAGCATAGCGTACTATGGGACGATACTGCATTCCTTTAGAATTTTAGCAAACGATCCTGGACGTTGTTTATCTGATCCATCATATCTACCGTAGTACTCGCCACCACTGTCAAATCTGACGCTTTTAATTCTTTTATTGAGTTGGTTCTCAACTTCAGCCTTAAAGTTTTTGCACATGTACAAAGAGTGTGATTTTTCATGGATGAGATAAAGGTAGTCATATCGCGAGAAGTCTTCTATGAACGTTATAAAATACGATTGACCATTCCAAGAAATCGTAGGGAATGACCCACAAATATTCGTATGGATAAGTTCCAAGATGTCTGAAGCCTTATTGGCACCCAACCTCCTAACATTTGTTTATTTCCCCTTAATGTAATTAACACAAGTAGCAAAATCTATCAAATCAAGGAGATCGAGAATTCCTTTAGACACAAGTCTATTAATTCTCCTTTCAGAGATGTGACCTAATCTCTTGTATCACATTGAGGTAGAATTCTCGCCAGTTAATTTGCGCTTTAAACTTCACGTACCCATATGCAGGGCTTTATTAAATGAAAAATTAATGTCAAGCATATATAGATTATCGTAACTTGATAAAAACCGGCACCAACCAAATTTGAATTTTAAAAGAGACTGAATATTCCATTTCCAAATGAACAACAATAACCAGATTTGTCCAAAGCAGAAATAGAAATCAAATTTTGTCTAAAAGACGATACAACGAAAGTCCCAAATAAATCCAAATAAAATCCAGTTCTTAACAATAATCTAAAAGTCCCTATTGCTTCGACTTCTACCAGCTTGCTGTCACCTACAAAGATGTATCTTTCACCATCATTTAGTTTTCGGCAACTCAGGCAACCCTGCATAGACACATTGATGTGAGTTGTTGCACTAGAATCTAACTACCATGTATGTCTAGGTATTGAAATCCAATTAACCTTAGAACAAACCAAAATAAAGAAGCATACCTTTCTTTGCATGCCATGCATGATAATTGGCACACTGCTTCTTTACGTGACCTTCAGCTCCACAGAAGTAACAACCTTTTGGATTTTCTTCCTTTTGTTATTTCTTTTGTGTTTTCAGAACCATATCTTCCTTAGTTTTCTTTCTTTTATTCCTTTTGTCCTTAGATGTTGTGGCTAAGTGAGCACTTTCTACCTTATTATGTTTCAATCTTTCCTTTTCTTGGGCACAGTATGAGGTGAGCTCATTAAGAGACCATGTCTCATTTTGACAATTATAGCTCAACTTGAATTGACTGCACTGTGCTGGAAGAGATATCAAAACCAAATGCGCACTAACAAGTCTTCAGATAATTCCAATTTAAGTGCTTTCAATTTTGAAGCAATGTGAGACATTTTCGTAATTTACCCTCTTGTGTTTCCTTTTCCTACTTACCTTTTGGAGATAAGCTTTGCCAAATGTGTACTTGTTTCAGCCTTTTCATTTTTGGCAAATCTTCCCTCAAGATCTTCAAGGAAACCTTTAGCTGTAGTAATCTGATCAGACATAGTGTCTCGAAAAGCTTCTGGAATGGCACCTTTAATGATCACCAAGCTCATACGATTCGATCTCTCCCACTTTTCCATCTCCCTCTTTTGATTAGAGGTACTCTCACTAGTAAGTGGATCAGGTTGATCGACTTGTAAAGCAAAATCTAAGTCCATGGCTCTGAGAACAATCAAATTGTTCTCCTTCCATGACTTAAAATTGGTGCCATTAAGCATAGGAATTGAATTAACACTAGTAGAGATATTTGTAGCAGAAACAAGAACAAAACAGAGAACAAAACAAACAAAATCTAATTACTCACATATACAATACTATAATATGCCAAATTAATTATATACAGATAACGGTAGGGCCCCTTCACAAGATACCTAGCACAATGTTAATTTTTAGTCTTTGGACAGAAATACTAACTTGTAAGTATTACCTTGGTGTAGTGATCAAACACTGGCAATAATGCATGTCAAACAATAAATCTATCTTTGGACTGATTTAATGATCACATGTTATACCGAATAATTGCCACACATTTACCACCACAAGTGTATATGCAATTCTGGCCAAATATTAACTTTCCTTTAGGCCAGTCAATATTCGCATGAATAACATACACACAAAACCTTCTAACATTCTAAGTTAAATTAATTTTCACAAGAGATGTTGCTTTGGCAATATGTTGTTTCAATTAATTTAATTTCAAATGTTATATATTTCTTTAAATTACCAAAATCTGAAATTAAAATACTGAAATTTTGTATAAGCTATATAAAAGCGTCATAGTTCCAATTTCTTGATGCTATGACACTGACAATCCTGTCAGCTCAAATTGATAATTGGATTAAAATTTTACAAATCAACGTTAAAACAACTATCGCGATAAAGATTAGAAGCTTTTGTAAACCACCTTTCCAACACATATTACCGTCATGTTTCCTTTTTTTAATACCGTAAAAAATAAAGCCTGATTTTTTTAACCAAATCCATAGAACCAGTCAAATCTATATATAGAAAGATTTCAAGATTACGGAAGACAAAAAAAGAAAACAGCCATTCTTGATAACCCAATTATGAACTTACTCTTATACCACTTGTTGAGATTTAATCCCTTTAAAAATATGGTTCGTTCATATCAAATTATCAAAAATTAAATAAAAGTGGAGGCATAATTGAATTTATTGTAAAATCTGTACTGAAGTCTTGCAGTTTGTCGTGCAAATTAGAACATAATCTTTTCAGAGTTTTTCCTTAACTCTCTGCTTTCTCTCTAATGATGGGATGTCAGAAGGAATTGTGCGTAGGTTTAATTTAGAGATTATAACCACTTTTATTAGGATAAAACCTTAATCTAATTTTTAGCTTGGTTCACCATAAAACTAGAAATTATATACCCAGTCTTTACATATATAAAGTTCACGCTTAAAATAAATGTTTAAAGCTCAAAATATCATAATCATATTAGACCACTTTAATTAATTGAGCTTAGCTTTATATGATAGCTTTTATATATAATTATACACATATAAGCTCACATGTTTGATTAAAAATCCTTACAATAAATAGAACCATCACAGATCATTTATTGTCATTATTTTATACTTACTTTATTTTATGAGCATTTATCTATTTAATAAATAAATTATTATTAAAAAAATAACAATAACAAGTGATTTTAACCGTAACAGACAATGCTAGTAACTTTATTTTGAGAAGTGAAAGCTCCAGAAGAGATAGGTGGGCCTCAACCATTTAGTAAATCAACAGAAATAAGGTTCGCCGTCACATGTCTTCGACGGCCGCGTGCGACCACTGCCAGGAGGAGGAGTCCTCTGTCCATGCCATGCGCGACTGCCCCAGGGCCATTCGCCTCTGGCACTCCTTATCTGTCCACGCCCTTTTCCCTACTTTTTTTGACCTATCTCTTTCTAATTGGCTACAGGTCAATTTGAGCACGCACCGCTCGTTCGGGGGAATGGATTGGTCTCTCATCTTCGACACCGCTTGCTGGTTCCTCTGGAGCTGGAGAAACCGATCCCTTTTCGAGGCCCACTTCTCCTGGCCGGACACGCCTGCTTCTCCTGTCCTGGCGTATGTCCAACAGCTCCATCAGGCCTCCACTTGGCCTTGCTCGATCACCCCGAGGCCCCATCCTAGACAAGAACACTTCATTGGCTAGCATTGACCTGCTCCGGGCTGGTCAAAGCTGAACACTGATGGAGCGCGCGATCCATCTACGGGGCTCTCCACCGCGGGCGGCCTTCTCCGGGATCACCATGGTGACTGGTTAGGAGGCTTTGTCCACAATATTGACAGGTGTCCTTTGGTCAATGCGGAACTCTGGAGCGTTTATTCCGGGCTTAACCTGGCCTGGGCCCTCGGCGTTCGCAAGGTGGAATTGGAAGCGGATTCCCAGGTGGTTTTAAGTCTTATTTCGGATGCCATTACCCGCGGCACGTCTCTGAACCCGCTCGTTTTGGGCATCGACGAGTTACTCCACCGCAACTGGGTAGTCGTACCTCGACATATCTATCGGGAGGAAAACCGGAGTGCTGACTGGCTCGCCACTTATGCTACCTCTTTCGGCCTTGGGGTCACCACTTTTTTATCTACACCTAACGGGTGTCATTCAATCCTCTTAGAGGACATCGCTGGGGTTTGTATACCCCGTTTCGTTTAATTTCGTTTCTGCCCCTTTAACACACAAAAAAAATCAACAGAAATAAGCAACAAATTTAATGAAACGTGGCGCCATCAAAATCAGAATATTAAGTTGTCTCCACTTCCAACAATGCCTTCTTATTCTCTCCATTGACATGCAGCTCACGATATTCTTCGGCAAAAGTTCAGCAGACATTTGTAGACAATATATTCCTTTGAAGTTCCCCCTACTTTAGGCAAGTTTGTTAATCTTATTTTAAATTTTTTAATTTTAACTTGGTATCTCATCTCTGCTTTTTCTTATCAATTTAATTTTCAATTCGATTTCTACACCATAGTTCAAAATTGTAAAGAAATAAAAAACTATGAAGTGTTCAATTAATCTAGTTAATTATAACCATTGCCATATCCAAAGAAAACTCTAACCAAAAGATAAACAGTCAACACAAAACATAGTACCTCATCCCTTCTTTTTCTTCTGTTTTGGAGCCTGTAAATTGTCATCATAGCGTTCTTGCTATTTACTTTCATTAATCATAGACATGAAAATCCTGATCCGCTAAGATAAATAGCCAACAACCAATCAGGCAACACCCTAATAAAATAAAGATAACCGAAAGTTGCACTCAGAAATATTCATAAAAAGAACTCCAAGACATGAAAATTATGTATAATACAGTACTTCAACTTCTCTTAATCTCTAAGCTATCAATATGACATTTCACACATCAGTAGCTTGACATGAAGCGGACTGCTATTTCTGTAGGTTTTATGTGCTTAGTTTTCTGATTCATGCCTCTCCTAGAGCTTTCTTGACATCGGTCTGTGCCCACAAAGAAGGAAGCAAGACAAGAATGAGAATTCAAGTGAACATGAAAGCTTGTTCAGAAGCATGAATACAGAAGCGCAGAATATACACATACATAAATAATGAGACAAACCTCAATGGACAAAGGACTAGTTGTTGGGGCATAGCGACCAATGACGTGTCCTTCCTTGTCGATCAAGAACTTGGTGAAATTCCATTTTATCCTAGCACCAAACCATCCACCTTTATTTGCCTTGAGAAACTGGTAAATAGGTGCTGCATTTGACCCATTCACACGTACCTTAACAGAATTACGCCTCTAAAATTAGTCAACTAAGTAGAAAGCATTACTTATTATTATAGAGGGTGCATCAGTGCTAAACAGTTAATGCATCAGTGCTAAACAGTGCACATAATAACCACATGAGATGCAGTGAAACATAGTCATAAGCACGATAACTGACAAAGGAATTACGCTAATCATACTCTAAATGACTGTCTCGAATGATGTTTCTCTTATTTTCTTTTCTAACCAAGATATTCTCCTTTTCCCATTCTCCAAAAGCTCTTGTTACATCTCCATGTTTCTTGCTAGTTTGAAAGCAGAAAGCTCAGTCAAACTACTGAAACTTTTATAATTGTTTCAAACAGTTCATCCCAAGAAACTTGGAAGTTAAAAACTATATAAGGCAGTGCCAGAATTGAAAAATCAGTCCAACGCCAAAATCTAGGAGGTCGAGGAAACACAATCCATGAAATTTGCAAAGGAAAGGTTACAAGAGTCAGGAACTTCCACATAAGTTCAGACATAAATGCACGCCAAAATGCTTTTAAGAGCTAACTTCAACACAATATACCGAATTAATAGAGCTTCCTTAGAATGGGAAACGCCTCTTACCAAAAGGCAAGCAATGAAAGATAATTGGTGAGCCACACAAATAACTTCCTTATGATTAGAAGCCTTATAAACTACACTATCCGATCACAGCACCAAAACCACTGGGAGTTTGAGGTCAAGTTTTTTTCATAGCAAGCACAATAAAACTTGAAACTATGCATGTCAACCAAAAGCTAGAGGACGAGTTGAAATGGTATAAAGATATCAGAAAATCTGTAGGTCTGTTAAGTAAAACCTTCCAATAAAGTAAGTTGACATGAAGAGTAAAATTATGAATGCTGGTATGATTATATCTGAGAGACAGAGCTCCATGTAGAAAGAACTATAGTAAGAACATCAAAAGAAATGAGTCAACTTTTAATGACAGCAGGAAAGAACCTAATACTGAAATATCATCACTATAGTCTCAAGTTGATATGATTAAATGTCCTTTGACCTTCAGAAACCCAGACACAAGAATAGTTCTGTCATCTTTTTGTCCCTCTCTTTCATTTCTGCAATATAAAATTACTATTAAACTAGTCATAATATGCATTAACTACTTTGTCAAACGTATGGACCTAATCACATAGTAGAGAATCTGTACAGAAATTACGGGATGAATTGTTAGCCGACTAAAGCTTTCATGATAAATTTCAAAGGAAAAATTCGTTGACAATGAGATGTTGTATGCGGGGAGGGAATTCAAATAAAAGACCATGTATTGGAATCAAACAAAATCTGACTAAAACAATCATACAGGAGAACGTTGGTAATAGTCAATCAGATTAGCAAGAAAATCAAGCATCCAAAAAGAAAACTACCTAAATCCAATTTAAATTGAAAGAAGCTCTGTACCTTTTGCATAACTGGATATTCAGCCTTGAACCTTGTACAAGCAAACTCCTTGGCCTCTTCACTTGTCCCAGGTTCTTGATACAAAAATTGGTTGCATGGAAATGCTAAGATTTCAAGACCTGACACCAACCATTAAAACATGGATTCTCAATTAGCAATACATGGAGTGATAAAAACATGATCAACTATAAAATGAAATTTGCAATATATGTGGGAAAAAACAGTGATGGTTAAGCATATTCTCCTAGATAAGATACTTGCAGGGTAAGTGAGTTTGCTTTATCTGGTCTAACAATCCAGCATAAATTAAGTTGCTTATCAGCAAAAATAAAACAGCATAGTACATACATCAAACATGGCAAGAACAAAGTTGGGAACATATCAATATCTAGTTTTGTAGAAAAACCCTCTGTTTTTAGTATTGAAAGGGACCTTGAATCCTATTAAAGGAGCAGATCTCAACAGCTCTTTTGAAACTGATGTGAAGGTTTCGATCATTAACTCCTTTCCCGATTAGATATGTAAAGCACTCTGAAAGATATTAGCATCTCAGTGCTCTTTCATTTTAATCAACATCAATAATTCAATATAAGACTATTTAATCACAGCAATAAGCACCAGCATCGTACATAATTGAGTAAAAAAAAAGGAATATGAAACGAACAAAAGCAGAATTATATAAAGGTGATTACTAAATGAAGATAAAATAACTGTACCTATCGTGGGAAACAAAACGGGGAAAAAAGAGAAGCGGGAAGTAAGTCAAAAAAGAAAGAAAAGGAACAGACCTTTGTCCTTGTATATTTGATAAAGTTGTGTCAGCTGGGTGTAATTTGTTTCCGTGAAACCACTGTTCCAAACGAGGCAGCACATGAGAATTCCCCAATTATAGAAGAAGAAGAAGAAGAAGAAGAAAAGAGGGGAAGGGAAGGGAAGGAAGGAAGAAAAACAAAACCATTTGGAAGCGACATTAACAACAAGAAGAACCCTTCCTTTGTAAATGCTGAGGTCTACATCTTGACCTCTGCTATCCTGCCCCGACCAAAACAAACGTTAGCACACACACGCTTGGCACTACCTAAGAAAAAAGAAGTACGGAGGAGCGGAGCGGAATAGAGAAACTACACCTTAACAGTGAATTCATGGATAGATTTCTGAGGTACAGAAGGAGAAGACCCCATCCTTCTCGCTCAAAACGAAAACAAAGGCTAGGCTATACACCACCAGCACCAACACCACCAGGTCCACCACCTGTGACCTGTCTGTTTATGTATATTCGCTGGAATTGGATATGATCTATTTTTATATTTTATTATTTCAAATTCCGTGTGTTCATATCAAATTCAATACAATTTCATGACTTTTGAGTTGATAACTAGGAATTCACAATTCCCCTGTAAAAAAAAGATGAATAATAATCAAACTAGAACTAGAACAAAGAAAAAGGAAGGGAAGACAGTTGGGCTTGTCAAACAAAAACATTTAATGCGCGTAACTACATTTATTTTGTTACAGCTCACTCTAATAAATAATTTTGATGCAAAGCTGTACATGAGAATATTCGGTGGCAAGAACTTCGGTTGGAGCGGAACCAACCAATTTTCCTTACTCATTTTATTATTTGTTAGCTAATTCTATTAGTTAAACGGATAATATCAACTGTTTAATAAAAATGTTTGGTAAAATTAGCTATTTAATATTAGTTGTTGATGTGTATAATAACTTATGAGGGTATAATTTTAAAAAAAATTATAAGAACATAAATATTATATTTCTTAATATTTCGTTGAATATTCTTATAAGAATTTTGATTTAGATATTTAATTTTACAAAAATTAAATTTATAACTTTAACAATATAATAATAATCAACATCATTATCAACGTTAAATTCTCTATTAATATGAATAATGCAACGAGATATATTACGTTAATATTTTTCATGTGATATGTTATTATTTAATAAATTAAAAATATCTATAATTATAATATGACACAAATACAATATATAATAATTATATACTAAAAATATTAATTTGATGTGACTCTTCATGTTCAAAAACTTAATATTATGATATTTTTAAATGTAAACTAATATTATAAAATTAAATAAAGATAAAAAAATTTACTTAACCTTCTTGTTTATATTCTTCCAAACTTCACCATACAAAACAAGAGTAGAATAAAATAAATTTGAAAACATACAAAACAAGAGTAGAATAAAATAAAAAATAATACTGTCATCAAGCAAACAACTAAATTTAAAAACTCCTCAAGAGAAATTTTTAAAAATCTGCTTATTGAATACATCAATAACTTTTTAAGATGTCAAAAAAAACTAACTTTTAGTTAATAAGTTAAAAACAACCGATAAACACCACCGATATTTCCGATATTTCACTTTACCTAAATAAGTGAAAAGTACAATGAAAAGCTTAAAACAACTGAATACAACAGAATGATGGTAACAGCATTCCTTTTTATAATAAATAAAATTACAATACCAAAAGTGAAAAATGGAACCAATTATATTGACTGCCTGGAGTTAAAAATTACAACTCTTCAAATTTCTATGACTGTACCACTGAGTAGCCGTCCTCTACATTAGCTTTGCTAAAATAACTATGTACAATACAAAACCCGGTCCACCATTTTCATTCACATCTATTTGAACACTTGCCCTCTCATGTTCGCTAGAGATGCATGCATCTCACACTTTTGAATAGGCCGAAGAAATCACCAAAAAAGATGGATCATCTTCACAAATGGCGACCCCACTATTTAGAATAACCGTTGAAACATCTCACCATAACATGTCAAAGTTAGGTATGCAGACAACATACCAGTGCCTGAAGCAGGCAAGTAATAGTTGCTCATCTTGGCCGCCATATGCCTGGAGCTAAAACAAAAACGAGATTTCAGCTTCAATATTACTAGTAAATTGACTACCAATTCCAAGCTGCCTAGGAACATTTAATTTTTGAAACCACATCATTAGCACAACATTTAAACGAACAAGAAAACCAAGGAGAAAGTAGCACAGGTACGAATAAATATTCTCACACTCTGCATTAGAATATAAATCTAATAGTAAAGCAACATACCTCTATGTGCTACTGGAACTCCACCTTCACAAGGCGGTGGTCTAAAGGAAGTAAAATTTCTATGATGTGTTCCTCGGGGGGGAAATTCCCACTCATGATGCGAATATCTATTAGTTTCTCTTGGGGGACAACCATACGGACCTGATCCATAAGATGCTTTAGACTTTTCTGGATACCGTGGACCTGGGGCAGTCAAAGGATGATCTCACAAAGTAAAGATGCCAGAATAAGCACCACAGTGCAGCATTATTTCTTCTCAAATCACAATTAAGTCTCATGTAATAAAGAACCTTACCATGAAAAGGGGGACATCTCCAATTCTCACTCATCTCATATGGAGTTGGCCTCATTCTCTCATGGTTATTATAATAGTGTCCAACTTCAGCGTCATGCGGAGAGTAGTATCTGTGGGAGTAGGAAGGTGGTGGACTTCCTCTTCGACACCTCATATAATTGCCTGACTGTTCAACATAAGAGAACTGATTTGAGGATGGATGATGTGGTGGTCTTAGAGGATAATGCTTGTGGTAGAAGCTTGGACCATCAGGATGTTGAACATCTCTCATTGGTCGTACAGGATGAGTAGTGCAAGAAGTGTGCTTCCGCATCTGCTCCCTACATTCTGGAGCATGACAATCCACTCCATTGGAAATTGATGAAGTTGTCCTTGTTACAATTGACTGCTGAACAACAGGTTGTCTCAGATCCTCTTGCATACCCTACAAATTTGATGAAAATCACAAACAATGGCTTAACAATTGATTCTCTATATTTTTAGGCATGGACCCCTAACTTTGGGAAACTAATCAACATCATGAACCAAGAAATAAAAGCATTATGGTGAGTAATGCATTACATATGAAGGGCGAATAACAAGTGGCGTTGGTGGCGGTGGTGGCAGGGGCAGTGGTGGCGGTGGAGATGATGGCAATGGTGGTGATGATGGTGGGAGATCATGAGGAAGTGGCGGGGCATAGGACTGTGGAAAACAATGTACTTTCAGAGCTTGTGTATTCTGTCCAGCATTCTCTCTAACAATGCCACCACTTGAGTGCATTTCAATCTCACTTGAAGGAGCCACATCCTCCATTTCAAGCTCACCATCAACATCCTCCAAGATGTGTGTATGTTTTTCCATGGCAGGGATGGACTCGTGTTCTTCCAAGGCTTCACACTGATGTTCAGGAGTCACTGCCTCAAAACTCTCTCCATCAGAATCACTTCCTTCATCTTCATCCTTGAGCATGCGAGGCATACAAAACCCTGGAAGCTGAAAACTTGAATTGCTGCAAGAATAATAAGCATTAGTAAACATGTTCAAAGGAAATTCAGAACTGCTATAAAAGCAACACACATTTCAAAAAATTCAAACCTTCCATATTCGTCGACAAGCATACCCTCCATGTCCCTAACAGGATCATCTAAAGACCTTTCTGTTCTTGCTGAACGACGAGCGTAAGGCCCAGCAGAAGAACCACCAAGTGAATCAAGTTCCCTCATGTGATGGCGTATGACAGATTCTGGAAGAATCCTTCTTTCCAGCCAAAGCCTCAAAACCTGAAAAATAACATAAAAGGTAAAAGACCTAAGATAAAATCAAAATAGAAAATAGATAGCAAAATGTCATGTGTCCAACACTTGCCTTCATACACTGCCTGCGATTTTCTACCGCATAACTTCCAGGAGGAGCAGCAGCAGAAAGCAGGCGCCTCAATGCTGCTTGAATAGCTGAAGGATATATACCACCAACATCACCTAGAAATTCAAACTAGACATAAGAATTCCACTTCCAATAAGAAAACAAAGAGAGTACCATGTTGAAATCCACATGGAAGAGTATGTTTACCCTCTAGTGAATTGATTCACTACATAAATCTAGGCAACTTAAATGAAAGCAATTTACCTTTCAGTCCACGAGAGCACTGAGTGATAGAGTCAACAAGGAAGAATAGATCGACCCTTTTGTGTAAATTTGATTCAGTCTCCAAACTACGGGCTAGAATCTCCACCACCTATTTCAGAAGGCAAGAGCAATATAAGAAGAAAAACATCAAGGGCCTGGGGTACAGTAGCCTTTACAAGAACCGAGGAGTAGAGCTAGATAAGAAATTCTGACTATTTTTATAGTTGCACAAACTTAACTCTCACTACATAAATCTAACTTCCTAAATGAAATTCAATTCTGCACAGCACATTATCTCTTGAGAGCAAAAGCTGAGAATAAAAAGTAAACTACATAACATGGCACCATAACCGTACCTTAGAACAGACACCAAACTTTGCACAGTCAATAGCCAAGCGTGTTGCCCGCCCAATACTCTCCTTTGTCCTTGTCAATGATCCAAGCATTTCCTCAAATGATGACAGAGTAGCATGTGCTTCTGTAGAATTACTCCATTTGCCAACAGATTTTGGCCATTGAGGCATTGATGTTTCAAATTTGTCATCATCACCAACTGAAGTGCACAAAATTTTCTTCTGTTGCAAATGTCCACTGGGACTTGAACAGCCACTGTTTTGAGTAAAATTAGCACTTTCTGCAGTTGACACGTCGCACAATGAAGTGGTAGGCGGAGAGGTAGGTGGAGAGGGTCGCCCAGGAGATTCAACTCCATCAGCTGTCAATGGACTTGACTGGACAACCAAAAGTTGCCTCTCACATGAACGATCATCAGAAACAGAAACATGACAAGCATCATGTTTTTTATCACACTTGGCATCTTTTCCTAGCTCACACCTAGAACAAATTTTTAAAAAGCTCAAAGATGCTTGCCAAAACATGACGAATCACACAAAAAGAAAAAAAGGAAATTCAGATAGCAATTCATACTTGCAACTTCTCCAATGAACAAATAACATGACCAAAAATAATTTCACATTCTGGAGTTTGAGATTAAGGTGGGCAAATTTCTCCATACCAAATTGCAGTAATAGGTGAGAACAAACAGTAAAAGTACATAATCCATCAAATTAAAATGACAATTTATATGCAATCATAAAAAGAAGGTATCGTGAATGCTTGGTAGAAAACCATAATCATACTGTAGACTAATGAATCTGATTCAAAGCCAGGAGAAACACTTACAAGCCATTTGCTTGAATGTTGTCTTCGTTCGGAGACCTGAATGACCAAGTGGTAACCTCTGCACTTCGCTGAAGCATATTCATGGCATCTAAAGGTGTAGCTTTGGCATCTTCATAAGCCTGCGAAACAAGAGCCGGAATTGGCCTACAATTTTCCAAATCCTCGAGTCTTTTATCAGGATTTTTACCTCCAAAATCTCTCAACTTAACATTTTCAGAATTGTTCTCATCCTTGACAAGCATTAAATGCTCCTGTGATTCATGGTTGCACAGCAATATAGTCTCTCCTCCACTGATATCAGGTGTCAAATGTACGGGACTATCTGTTTTTATGACTATGCAAGTTGTAAGATGAACTTTGCTGCCATCAGCATCCACATCCCCTCTAGAGATGTCTTTTGAAGGTTCTTTTCCTTCAGAGCTTTCAATAGATAGATTGCATGTGTCTGCTTCTCCCCTAATTATGCTAGAACTAGAAAAACATGCAAAAGCTTTACAGTCAACAGAGTCTATAATCCCCTCTCCCAAACCATTGGTTTCTTTGCTTCCAACATCTATAAGAAAACTTTGCCCTGTAGATATTGACCCACAATTGATCACTGTCCTTGTCCTTGATGCTTCTGCATACAGTTCACCTTCATCAACAGTATTAGCAGACATGGCTTCCAGGGCACGATGAAGACGTTTGGATGGAGGTAAAGCAGCTTCACCATCAGTTGAACATCCGAGGGACTGGGTTTCCTTAACTTTTAGAAGTCGTGACCCATTTCCTAGAATTCTAGTCGATCCCTCTGGAGGTGATGATTTCTGTAAATCTCTCTTCCCTGCAAATGCATCTGTATCAGAACAATCATTGCAAGAATTTCTGGAAGGGCTAATCTGCTCCAAACGATTGGGTGCAACTACTTGACAGAAGCTATTCTGTACATTCACTTGTTTAACTGGAAATTCATTAAAGTGTTTCTCTACCAATTGAGAAGAGCCGTTATTTTTTTCTTTCAAAGGCGATGGCTTACCCATTCTAACTCTGGCTCGTTTAACTAATGGTAAGTGCTCATCCCCTTCCCCTTTGTTACACCTTTCGATGAAATTTGAACAGGCATTTTGTGCAGTTTGAATACTGTTATGTACCTCTAAATCAGCCTCCCTTTCTGCTTTGACGATTGAATCAGCTGCCTCATTAGTTACTCGCTTTCTAATTGGTTTCCTTTTCTTCTTTATAAGAACAGCTCTAATTTGGAAGTCAAGCCCTTTGCTCAATTCAGCATCCCCCTCTGACCCCTCAACAAGAGACTCAGAGTATTCTGGTTTACAACTACCCTCTATGGCACTTCCCTCATTCAAACTAATGGAATCAGAATCAGCTGTAACAATTTCAGAACCACTGTCCTCAATGCCATCACTCAAAACAAAAGCAGATGAATCCATATCATTGTATTCTGTATCCGGTGATTTCCTGATTTGCTTGTTCCTTCGCAAAGATCCTTGGATTACGTCAGTTGGTACACTCCCAGAAAACTTACTAACATCATTACATGGCATTGTGAAGTTTTGAAATCCACAAGATCCCAAAAGAGATGAGCTTCTAGACCTTTCAAGAGCTGGTGTCTTTTTCTCTGTCACGCGTTTCCTAGACCGTAGGCCTCCAGATCTTTTTCTTGAAATGTAAGTAGTCAACACAGGTTTTCCTGCAGCCGTAACACTATTAGTAGCTTGCTGCAACAACGATTCCTTGTCATGCAAAGAACTGGTTTCTTCCACATCTGGATCATTTGAGGTCAGAAGACTAGTACCATTTCTACATGTAGCAGTTGTCTTTGAAGCTTCTCTCTGATCCTTGACCTCAAATTGAGATGATAACTCCTCTGATTTCCCACCATTTGCATGGCCCGTTTTATCATTAGGGTTAAAATGGTCTTGATTTTTTGATTTCTCATAGCTTTCAATGATCTCCTGCACTGCACGTACAAAATCTGCACCTTTCCCCTGACGTTTGGTCAGAAGAGATTGCTTTGTCTCCTCAGTAAACTCTTCAACATCAGCAGGATTGCAGAAAGCTCTGAATAACAACAAATAATCACTACAAAGCAAAGTGGCAATATGCATTCCAACTAAGATCTTCAACCATCATTCATATGGAAATTAATCACATAGATCAGCTATTATAATCCAAAAACAGGAAAACATCATATGGAGAAAACATCAAGAAAATGTCAAACAAGTAGAAATATAGAACATGAAGACTAAAATCATGATGCATGAATTCCTTTATGTTAATTATGAAAGAAGATATGCTCATGTTTAAATAGGAGAAAATTTCTCATGGGAAAAATAACTAAAATTCTTCGAAGTAAAGATTATCACTGCTGAATTGTTTTCAAATATAATGAGAGACAACTTGATCACCATGGCATTTGTTCTCTCACATCAAAGGAAACAAGCATCAAAATAAGTCACATTTAACAATGACTTAATCTAATTGAGGAGGAGAATAATGCACTAGAATTCCAAAAGAATAAATAGATAAGATATGGCATCCACTCAATTTCTAATATGCATGACCATTTCACCAAATGAGCTACAAAATCCAAAGAATTGAATCTTCTGTCAGAAATGATCAAGTACTCTGTAGTGTACTGAAAAGACGTTTATATCTATAGAACAAAACCCTGGAAAAAGATCATTGTACCAATTTTAACAGAAAGGATCACCAATAAGGAAATGTGTGGCATCGAAAAAGGATCACCAATAAGGAAATGTGTGGCATCGATAACCCACAATGGTACAATCTAAAGGAGAAATGCCTCCTACAAATCCGTGCTTCTTTAGAGAACTCGCCATTTCATTTGCCTAGTCCAATTAATAATCTGAAGAAGACTTTACCCATTCTTTTGTAATGCTTAGCTAATGAAGGTCTTGATTTCCATGCTCGAGTTAAATATAATCAATTGCTTGTGAATAGTGCCAGCATAATTACTTTCAAGTCATTCAAATGAAATAAAGATGTCATGCAATGACCAATGAATGGCAGAACCTATAACTAAAAAAGTAACAATGAAACACAGTAATCCTATGCAACATAACAAATAAACTTTTTACAAGACAAAAATTACAAAACTCAACCATCATAACGTCAGCAACAATGACAAAAATAAGAAATTAATGATACTTAGCCTAAAACTCAAAATAGAAGTTAATCCCAGCAGAAATTCAGTTCTGGATTCCCAAATCAACTTAACCTCATGCAAGCCCCTAACTATCTTAAAGCCTATATCCATACAAGACAGCGATCCACTAGATCATCCAAAAAAATCACGATTAAAAACTTAGGACCCAGATCCCATATTTCAATCTTATTACTGGTCATAAGAGCTATAATTAGAGCTTATAGACAAAAATAAAATGTTTCCAAGAGATGCATGGCTGTCATTAGACGAAACCTAGAACACAGTTACATGGTTGTCATTAGACAGACCTAGAACACATTTACATGGTTGCCATTAGACAGAACTAGAACACAAACAGCCAGATGAAGGCAACTTCCCCATTCCTCAAAATTTCAATTCAGTCAAAAGGCCAAGACTTGAATTTCTCAGGCTACTACAAGTTTTATGTACTATCTGAAATCACATTGTGTAAAACTTTTGAACAATTCAATGAAACAAAATCAGAATTAGAAAAGAAAGTTCCGAAAGGAAAATATCTTTGGCCAAAGATCATTCTTCTTCCAACAAAATTCACAATATTAAATCTCTTGAACCCCGTACAAATGTATTAAATAAAGACGAGACCAGCCGTGTTAAGGATTTGGGGCACAATGGAGGACTTAATTCCACGACAATCTCCACTATTCCCAGCTACACTCTTTATCAGAATAAGGAAATTGAATAATGAGATGAGACTTACTAGATAAATGAATTAAGAGTAAAGAGAGAATCTATTTATAATGTAGTATTACATGAGCAGAATTTCACATATCAAATTTATTCATCAGTCACGCTAATTAATAAAACAACCAAAAAAACAGTTTGGTCATAACCAACTTATGACCCCACTGAATTAAGAATTTAAGAATCAAAAATAAAATAAAAATCCTCCAGCACTTTGGAAATTTTTGGACGAAACAAACTATATTTAGCATAGATTATGATCTTGACAACAAATTTGCTTGCATACTCACATTTGCTGGGTTCCAAAGAAATAAACAAGTACTTTCTTCCAATCAGGTTGAAAGCCCCACTTCTCTGGCTCACTTACCTAGCACGAGAAACAAAGTTCATAAGTTCAATGCACAGCTTAAGATAAAAGCATATGCAGAAATTCCTTTTTTTATAAGCCTTAGTTTGGTCAGGAAAGTAACACAAAAACCAAAATAGCAACTGCTTCATTTAGAAAATAAGTGCAATTGACATATTAATGGTGATTCTGCTATAAACTTCACCCTCAATTTCATCCTTGCTATCAGGAAAGTCAACTGACACAACTCAATGTCACCAGATCCAATCAAAAGGGGCACACGGAGTGAACCTAGCGTACAAATCAACAATCTAGTAATAACTAAACATTTTTGACCTAGAAAACAAGAAAATCTCAAAAGTTCCCTATATCAAGCAGTCATCTACAAAGAAAAACATAACACACCCTGCAAATAAGGTAGCATATGAATATTCCACGTTTCCTTCCTAAATTAGGGATAACACCTAAACTGATATTGCAGAACATATCAGACATCAAACAATAACCTGCAAACCCAAAACCAGATATCACGCAAAACAACAAAGTACACAAAAGTGCAATCAAGAACCCTAAATTAATTACCCTTCCAAAAACAGAACTCCCCCGAACCTTCCTAAAACCACTCCACATAATCCAAACACGCCAATATCTTCACACAAATATACAAGAACTGTAAAAAGATAATCCAAAGTAAGGGGCATACCATGGCAGGCCAGGAAGGATAGCCTTTAAGCTTGGCGAGCACGAGATCACCGACTTTCCATTCGCGACGAGGAGCGGCGGCGGCGGCCTTACCACCCCCTCTTCTGCGACTGGGAGCCATCGCTAAATCGCCACTGTTTCTATCAATTTAGAGGACACACCCGAAGCTGAAGGGAAGCCACCAATTCAGAAATAGTCGGAGAAAATGAGAATTGCGGCACTGCCTAGGGTTTCCTTCAGAGCACGATTGAACGAAGCAGTTATCAGGCATTGAGAGCACAGCAAATCCAGGTACAGAGTGAGGACTGTGACTGTAACAAACCCTAATTTAGCAGGCACAGAAAGAAGAAGAAGTGAGAGAGAGAGGGAGGGCGAAGAATGAGAAAGAGAGAGAAAAGGAGAGATTATTTTGGTTTGATACGGGAGGGAGCTAAAGTGCGCTGGGGAAGTATAGGTTAAAATTGGTTGGGGGTGTACACTAACATGCGCTTGGGCACGTGACCTAATTACTGCTATCATCAAATTCATCACTCGCCTATCTAAGAAGGGCTTCCGTTTTTACCGTGTATTTGAATTTTGAAGGCATAATTGGATCTTCTTTAGGGCGAGCAGAGCAGGCCATGGGAGACTAGACCCACCAGGGGAGTTAATTTTAAGTATAAAATTGTTTAAGATCAACCGTAAATTGACTTATGGTGTGACCTAATCAATAAAATACTATTCTTGTGCCCCTAAGGTCTCGTCCCGTGACTAGAAATTTAAAAATTGAAATAAAAAATAAGAATAGGAATGAAAAGTAAGAATTGAAATAGGAATAAAATTATTAATTAAAATTTTCAATAATTTATAAAAATATTAATTTTTAGATAATTATTATTAATGATTTATATTATAAAAATAAAATTAATGAAAAAAAAATAAAATAATTATTTAAAAAATTAATATAAAAGATTGCAACGTGACTTTGATGATAATATTTTGATAAGAACTAACATCTTGACAATATCTTTAATAGTATTTTGACAATAACTTAATAATATTCTAACAATATCTTCCATCTCTTATTCCCCACATTTAATTTCAACTTATACTCACAGCCACCTTAGGAATAAAAATCTAAAATTGTTTAAAATTCATTCCAATTTTGTCATTCCTTGTTTTTATCTATTGCCTTTAACGAAACAACTAAAATTTAGGGAATAAAAGTTAGTATATTCTCATTCTTAACTATTTATTATTGGTTACCAAACAAGACCTAAAAGATAACATTAAATATGTAGCTTAATTAAATTGGAATTAGGCCAATCAAGACTCGTTAGCCTGAGCCTAATCCAAAAATAGATATAAGAATCCAGACTCGGTCAAATACTTGAATGAGTTCGAGACTTGTCGCTTGAGTCTAAACCTGATCAAATTTCATATGGTTTGAATCCTGATCAGGCTTTAAGTTAGTGCCTATAGCTTAATCCTAGCTTAGGTCAAGCCTAAAATTCTTTTTTAAAATTGAAATAATTATTTAATTTTCAAATATATCTAATTTAAATATGGAAATTTTAATAAAAGATATCATCTAAAATTTAATAAATTGGATGGAGTTCTTTTAAAAATTGTATCTTCAATCTATAACTTCTTTCAAACTTAGTCTTTTCTCATTCATTATGCCTAAGGCAAATAAATTTTAATGGTTTATTGATACTAACCTAATTCCAAACACATAATAGGTTGTTTTATTTTGATATTTACTCTATAACTTATGACTTTACTTAAGTGACTTATTAGTAGTTTCTTTCTTTAAGATTTTTCCTTACTTTCCCTTCAAAATTAGGTGACGAGAAATTTCCTTTATTATTATTATTCCTAGCTTTATAATCATTTATCATATATTTATTTTCTTTATTATGAGAGATGCAAAATATGTCACATAAAATAAACTAAATAAATAACATAAATCAAACTTAATATAAGTTATTAAACCCACTTTCATGAAAATTCTCTCAAACATTTATTAGCTTTTAAAATGTATTTTCAATTTAATTAATTAAAGAAGTAAATACCATCTTTATTTTTGATTTAGTCCAACTTATTCATATAAGAAGAAAAAAATGTTGAATTTAAAAATTATGGAAATTAAAATGGTATATTGCTTCTATTAACAATTTATATCATTAATTAAACAAAAAAAATCTATAGCATTAAACAGAAAATTAAAACATAAAAGAAAAATATCAAGTCAAAATTTTTCCCATGCAAGGCTATGTAAGGAGTATCAAAGTGCTATTATAAAAATCTTGTTATTTTCAAAAGTAAAGAGTATCACAATGCTATTATCGAAATGAAAAAAAGATTTTAAAAAAGAGCAATTAAAGCAGGAGAGAATGAATTTGAGCTAACATGACGAATCAATAGTATATAGTTTTCTTTGTTAACATACATAAAACCACACAAGTAAAAAGTTATATCTTTAATTCTAAAAAACCAAAACAATAACATGAAAAAAAAAAGTCAAGGAGTAAAGATTAAAGAAAATAAACCAATGGTAAAAGAAAGAGGCTAGTTAATCGTTATAATTATGATAGTCGATAGTTTGCATTACTTCATCTATATATAGAAACATTATTATGTAAATTGTACATGAACGTGCAACAATTGTATTAAATGAACATTCAACACTTAAAGATACATTTATCATCAAATATTTGACGGAAGAATGGCCTTTGTACTTGTGTCAATATAAAAAATGACAATATAAGATAATAAAACATATGGGTATTAAAATTATTAAGGTAAGTAAAACTAACATATTATAAGGAATAGATTTTACCCTGAATATCTTCATCACCTAACAACTTCGGGCATATATAAGGGCTTTCACAGTATTAGAATAAAGTCGAGCATGACAAGGACTAACTATCCGATCATTAATACTAAAAGTAGACTTCGAAGCAACTGTAAATACTGAAATTGCTAAGATGTCTCATCCTATTGCTTGTATGATTAGAAAGCAGTTCCATGTGTCTTCCACCATGATAATATATTGAATTGCACCTTTTTAACCAAGGTTATAACATCTGCCTCCAAATAGATGTTTAACTTTATCCTATTGCAAAAAGCGTAGCCCTTTTTTTTCTTAATGAATTGCTCAAATTTAGGTTCACATTAGCTATATCAATAATACATGAAAGTCGTTGCTTCTTGAAGACGTCTGCACTTAGAATCAAATATCGTGTGGAGCTCTTTAGAGTGAGAAAAGTTTAAAGTGAGAAAAGTTGACAAGTGTCTGTAGTTTTCCTGCGGTTTCTTTCCCTAAGCCGTTCTCCCCTCTCAACGTCATGCCTTTCATGGCGTCTACTGACCCAGAGGGTAACCTCCCTAAACGTGGTCAAACTCAGAAACGTGAGGACGAAACGCCCCCTCCCCCCAAGCCCTCTTATAGTGCAGCTGTGTCAGGTGCTCACACTGACGCCTCCAGTGGTGTGGCCCACGTCTGGCATCCTGAGGAACCCATCGAACTTGCAGATGGCAATATACGCCAACTTCCCGACGAGGAAGGCAGCGCCATCATCTTATCCCAGCCGTTCAAACAAAAACTGGATAGTCTCTGGACACAAGCTGTCGTCGTCAAGCTGCTAGGCAGGTTGATCAACTTCCAGACCTTTGCTACCCGACTGTGACTGCTATGTAAACCAACCTGGCCAATTAAGACTGTCGACTTGGAACACGAGTTTTTCCTCATTCGTTTTAGAGACGAGAAGGACTACCTGAACGCGCTCACCAATGGCCCTTGGATAATCTACGGCCAGGCGGTCTCCGTGCAAAGCTGGACTCCCTCTTTCCGACCGTCTCACAACCACCTTCATCGGGCCGTCGTCTGGATGCGCTTCCCTGACCTTTCGATTGCACGTTATCACCCCGACGTCCTCAAAGCTTTAGGCGATCGGGTCGGTCTTACCATCCGTATTGATGAAACCACGCTCTTTGCCCAGAGAGGACGCTATGCTCGCATTGCTGCTGATCTCGACCTCTCCTCACCGTTGCGTCCTTATGTGCAACTGGATGACGACTTCTTACGCGTTGAGTACGAGGGGCTGCCGAATATCTATTACTGTTGGACCCCGAACTTTGATTGGACGTCAGAATTGGTAAATAAGGAAATTAGTGTTGTATTTGGGTAATATTGCTA